>SMDT01001500.1:0-539342 GCA_005392925.1 Aquilaria sinensis | reverse complement strand
TCTATGACTACAAATCATGGTGGCCGCCATAACGGTAACCCACACTGAAAATGGTCACCAACCATGAAAGAAGGCAAACAAGAAGAAGGTAGAGAAAAATGAGGATTTGAGGGGCAAGTGGCTGCAATTTTTTGCTAAACAAATTAAGTTTTATAATATGATTTTGTGTACAAATAAAAATGTAAAATTTTATTTTGTTCAAAAATTTTCAAAATCATGTTTTTTCTTTTCCAAACAAAAGAATCATTAAAAAATTATTATTTTCAATTTTTTTTATTTTTTTATCAGGAACTAATGTTATTTGGAAGCTGATACTTTATCTATGTGATAATCACTCAGAAAAAAAACCTTTCAAAAATAACTAAGTTTTTTTTCACAAATTGTTTCAGTACACAATGTAAAAGAAAGAAAAATTAATAAAAAATACTTAATTTTTCAAAAAAAAATCAAAATACCTCTTAGATTTTTTAAATTAAAAAATTTCAATTGGCATACAAGTTAAGTGGGAAAACAACGAAATTGAGAATAGTTCATTAAATAACTTATTGATTAATCTCTCCTACATTCTTTTTTAAAAGTAATTTATTTTTGCTGATTTTTTGCCTAAATTTAATATTCTTTAAAATCTAACACTATATCTAACGCCTAAAAAATAAATTTTTTATAAATTAATTAATTTCTTTGAATTATTTCGTAACCAACTAAGAAAAGCAAAATCAAAATCAAAAGAAACTATCCAAAAAATTTTCAAAAAATATCTGAAATATATTTTTTGGAGTTCTGTAAATTATTTAAAATATCAGTAGAACATAACTTATTCTTTTAGAAAATATATCAAAAAATTATTAATAACTCTTTTTTTAAAATTACTATAAAACACACTGAATTATGGAAAAGTGCGTTCCCCAATAACCAAAAAGAACCGACAACCAAATCGGCCCAAAATTACTAAGCTTGATTATATCAAGTTTTATGATTTGAGCCCAGAAAATTAGTTCAGTGAATCTAGGGCTGGACATTTATTTGGGCTCATCGTGTTAATTGATCCTGGACTTGCCCAAATTAAACATGAACCATTAGGCCGTAGTTTTAAAACTATATTTGATGCCCAATCAAAAGAGGCCAGCGTGCAACATTAAAGGGATAAAAAAGCACTGACCCAAAAGAGCATGCATGATAGGGACGTCAACAAGCCAAATTTGGGAATAATAAAGTCATTCTTAGACCCTGCTTACAATATAAGAGGTCTACCCAAACCTTCACCGCAACCTGCACCAGGTAAGGTTTCTTCACCCAAATCTTGTTTGCGTAGGATCGGGTATTATACTCAAAACACCTTTATATGTGATTATATAATAGAAAGTTAAAACTAAAGAAAGTGAGGAATACTACCTACAATCATGAGGCAACATTTCCTTTAATTCCAAATTGCAAGTCAAGTGATTAACAAGTAAAAATGAGAGGAAGTTCAAGTATTCAAGAATATGAAGAATAAAATAACAATTTGGATTAACAGTGGAAGAATATAATAAAAAACAAAGTAGCCCCATGGGTATGTAGATATTTGGGTTGTATAGGATTAATATTGGCATGTATATAATATATATGTAATATTTTAGATACTTAAATACTATACCTAACCTAACAAGTGAGTAGGGTTCCGGCCAGGATCGGGGAGGATAGACCTATAAACTCATAACCTTCACGTACCCGAAAAGTACGAAAATAAAAATCATCTGACCCAGCCCAAACCTATACAATTGAGGGGGAAAAAAAAAGTAAAGTACCCATGGATAAGGATGCAACTTGAAATTCCCGAGTAACGAAATTGACATTCCTTAATAACAAAAGTTTTGAATATCATACAGGATGATATACAGTTTTTCTAATAGTACGATACAGTATTAGTATCATACTGTCTCGAATTTATTGATCTTAAATAAATTAGACATATATATATATATATATCACATTACCACATAAAACATACCAAAAATTTAAATTGCAATAGTGTGAAGTGTATATGATATGTTTGTAGAATAATTAAGAGTTTTTTTTCACATAAATATTCTATTATACATAATAAAATCATAATTTTTAAGTATAAAAAAAGTGCGTAAGTTTTCTTTCAAATATCAACATATGTTTGTTATATAATAAGTCAATTACAAATACTTATAATATGTTTTACTTAAAAAATACTGAAAACTGAAAAAAAAAAAGTAAAAAGTTTATTTGATTGCTACTGTGACGATACGACCTGTATATCAGGAGATGTTTTGGACACCAGCTACTAACCAGTACACCTCAGCACAGGGAACAACCTCTCTCTCAACTGTCATATACCGTTTTTGGGCCCATACTAGTACATACTGCCTTATTGGTCTATACCATATGACATTTAAAAATATGCTAGTAACTCATAATTTCTCAATTTTGTTTTATCTGTCTCTAAACTCTTGGCGGGGTGGATGGGGCATTGCTGTTATACAACCTAGACCCGGGTTTGAGAAACCCTTTTCATTCCTTTACTCCTAAACCCTTAAACTCTGTAATGTAGTTATTCATGAGTATAAAAAAAACACTTTATTTTATCTGTTTTATCTGTATATTTTTGTTTTGTCCTACTTTAATCAAAACCTTAACAGTGGCTATTCATTTTCAATTAATCTATTATAATTACTGTTGTTTAAAGCCTAATTCGTTTCGCTTTAATTCAGTCTGATTAACATGTTTTTCATTTTGGGTCGGGTTGTGAAAGTGGGTTGCCTGTGACCTGATTCCTTAAAAGTCCAAAACGCCCTTTTTTTTTGCAAATCAACCTTACCCTACTGGCCACCGCATCTCCCAGGGCGCTACTCACAAGACTAAATCTACCCTATCTAATTGCGACCCCAACATTCAACAATAGGTCATTTGATCGTCACTACAAATCTTGAAAGCAAATGCCCCGTTTGACTTTTGTGGTACTGGAGTTCACCCACTCAACCATTGGACCACTAGGAGCTGTCTCACAGATCCTACCTTTCTCTATAGCTCAAAAATCAACAGAACCTCCTACCGTGGATTTGTGATCATTTGCATGGATAGTCAGTGAAGGAATCAATGGTGCAATTTATTAAAATGGTTTTATCGATCATCGTGTTAAACTACCCTCTAGAGAAGCTTCTTGTTTTTATGTTTACACACGATGGAGCAGATGTCATGTTATGGGGTATGAGAAAGGCTTGGAGATTTGCAAAGTAGTGGTTGTTGTTTTGCAAGGAGATTTGGGGAGGCAGCCATGTAATTAGACTTTATTTTAGGGGCAAATAAGAGTAAAAACATTGGACCCACATATTATCCTTATAAGATGAAGAATAACGCATTAACTTACTAATGTTAAATTCTATCAAACAGGTAAGTGTTAGTCGCACACGGGTTGCATCAACTTAGGTCGAACACATGCCACAAGGACCCATTTTTCTCCAAGTAAAATTACAAGATGATTAGTTAGAGTGGCAAACACTGTAAATAACCCAAAAAATCTCTCTTTCATCAAGATGCAAACAAGTCTAACTTAACCTAGCACAGATCCGCCCTCATGAAATTGGATTAATTACACATGAGCTTTCTCTCAGTTTATGTCAATGTTCATCTCATGTTGAAAAATTTTTGTAGAAAATCCTATGACTAAATTAAATATAATTCTTCTTAAGCAATTGCAGTTTATTTTCTCCGAAGAGTGTTTTCTCAGACTTTTGGACAACCTTTGGAGTTTAATTACATATTTTAAATTATTCATATTTTGTTTAATTAATATTTAGTTTCACTGGCATAACTGTTTGTAACAATGACGTACGTGTCATGCACGATGGAATTAGAGTGGATGAAATCAAGCACATAAATTTAACGATGCGCCACATATTTGTCAGTATGCACGTTATGCTTTCCTTCGGGAGTATATAACGTTTGTGCGTTATTGTACTTATAGTTATTTTGGTTTTTATGGTGATTTTTCCGCATATGGGCGAAAGCTAAACTCTTCTAACTTTCTATTTAATGAAGTCATCAAATAAATATGTTGGGGGTGGTGGCGCAGTTGGCTAGCGCGTAGGTCTCATAGCTTCTGAGGAATCCTGAGGTCGAGAGTTCGAGCCTCTCTCACCCCAGCCTTGTTTTATTTTCCGACTTAATCCGCGTCCATATCTGATATCTCTCAGTCGCAGTCGGTGTGGGCCGAATATATAATTCAGATCAAATCTATTCCCCCATGAGCTGAAAGTTAAGCTCAACTTTCTACTTTAGGGGGCAGCAAAAAGGCCCAACAATGGAAAACGATAACGCCCCCACCTCACTTGTCTGTCGATAGCATCATACAGCCAGGTAATACGTTTCGGTCCAATAGAATAGATGAGGCTGCAAAGGCTAATTCTTCCGTGCGCCTGACACACGCGTAAGCCATGCCTCTAAAGTAATTTATTTTGTACAATCTAGTCCCTAAGATTTAATTTTTATCTTATTTATTTGATGTAAGAAATAGCTAAATTTTCAAAAACTTTTCTCCTGCCAGTAATTACAAATTATTGTTAAAATTGTTACAGAATATCACCCAAATTGCATAGAAACCGTAAGACCCATTGTTGAAGTAAAATAACAATAAGATTGCGTAAAACATTGACAGATAACTTGTAAAAATATTAACACTAATTGATAATTACTAACGGATAAAATATTTAGAAATTTGACTAAGCCTGCATCAAAGAGACAAGAGGAATAAGAAATTATGACAAATAAAAAAATAAAGATTATCAAAGGGGAACTTTTGATTTCAGAATGACATATATCATTATAAGAATACAAAAGAACAAGAAGTTTACCGAAACAGGGTCATATATAAGAATAAACAGTACTTTCTATAAAAACAAACACTTAAGTAACAAAAAATAAACATATAAAAGAAAAAAAATAATGCATTCTAAAAGACCAAATATGTTCTTCTAAAAGAACAAACATACCATTTTGAAAGAACAAACATACTCTTCTGAAAGAACAAATACTAGAAGATAAAATAACAAGAAGCTTACAGAAACAGGGTCATATATAAGAACAAACACTTAAGTAACAAAAAATAAACATATAAAAGAAAGAACAAACAATACATTCTAAAAGAACAAACATGCCATTCTAAAACAACAAATATACCCTTCTGAAAGAATAAATACTAGAAGATAAAAGATAAGAAGCTTACAGAAATAGGGTCATGTATAAGAACAAACACTTAAGTAACAAAAAATAAATATGTAAAAGAAAGAACAAATAATGCCTTCTAAAAGAACAAACATACCCTTCTGAAAGAACAAATACCAGAAGACAAATTTACAGAAACAGGGTCATGTATAAAAACAAACAGTGCCTTCTATAAAAATAAGCATTTAAGTAACAAAAAATAAACATGCAAAAGAAAGAACAAACAATGCCTTATAAAAGAACAAACATGCCCTTCTAAACAAACAAACATGTCGTTCTAAAAGAACAAACATACCCTTCTGAAAGAACAAACATCAGAAGACAAAAGAATAAGAAGTTTACAAAAACAGAGTCATTTATAAGAACAAACAGTGTCTTCTATAAGAACAAATACTTAAGTAACAAAAAATAAACATATAAAAAAAAAAAAGAACAAACAATGCATTCTGTTGACCCCAATTTCGTCCGACCGTTAAAAAAAAATTAACTAATTAATTAATTAAAATTTTTTTAAAAAAAGAATTAACATATATTTAATAATAACAATTAGTTTAAGGGGGCATTTTTTTTATAGGTTATGTGTGTGTGTGTGTGTGTGTGTGTGTGTCTATAAAATATAAAAGAAAAAAAATTTTGAAAAAAATTGACAAAAATGAAAAGTTTGGGGTGAAAATGACAAAAATGAGAAGTTTGGGAGAATCTGACAAAATATGGAAGTTCTAGGGAAATTTTGGTGATTATTCGCAAGGTTTGGGCCTGGCCGACAGAAAAGACAAATTTGACTCAATCAGAATCTTCAGGAACATAGCAGAAGTCAAAGAGACGTAAAGGACTAAAACTGTCATTTTACCAATTTACAAGATAAGTCTGTTTCTAATTAAATTTTGAATTATTTTTAATTAAAGCAGTCCAGCACTCCTTCCCCTATAAATAGGGGTCCAAATCTGTGAAGAAATAAAAATGAATTGGTAAGATTGGAGCTCCTCTTTCAAAAAGGAAAACTGTAGCTCTAGTCCCTGGTTCTCCTTCCTCACCCAGAAAAATCCTAAACTTCTATTCCTGCTCCCTGATGCCAACGTTTCTAAACCAAAACCACTTTTTCGTCAATCCTTTCGCCGTTGTCCTCACACCGGCCACCATCCTCATCCTCCCTGGAACAACCCTAGCCGCCACCGCCAAGCCCAGCCCTCCGATTGTGCTATTGTTGCCGGAAAACGTAGAAAAGCAAAAGAAAGAAAAAAAACTGTTGCAGTCATCCGCCGGATTTCAACTTCCTTCCCTTTGGGTACAACCCCTTTTTAATCCTTCATTTTTTTATATTCTTTCATTCAAGTCACTAACCTTTCTTTTAATTCTGCAGAAACTAACTATTAACTCTTGTGTATTTATTTAGTTATCTATTTTTATTTATTTTTTTATTTTTTTCTTATTTTTTCATGGAAGGTTATACCTCCTACTTTTCATTTTGTCATTTTTATTTTTGTAGATAGGCCACTAACAGCTAACTTTTTGTGTTTATTTTTGTTAATTTTTTTTTTATGGAAGGTTGTACCTCCTATTTTTATGTGGATGGCAAAAAGCCCCACACTTTTATTTTTTTTCATGGAAGGTTATACCTCCTACTTTTCATTTTGTTATTTTTATTTTTGTAGATAGCCCACTAACAGCTAACTTTTTTGTGTTTATTTTTGTTATTGGAAGGTTATACCTCCTACTTTATTTTTTTACGTGGATGGTTAAACACCCCACGTTATTTGTTTATCTTTTTTTTATTTAATTTCTGCAATTTATTTTTTTTTTATATGGATGACTAACCTTATTTTATTTATCATTATTTTTTCTTCTCTATGTTTGGCCAAAAGCTCGTCTTACTTTTCTTTATTTTTTTCTTATCATTACTATTACCATAAAAGCCCCCGTCCTTTATTTGTTCCGTCATTTTAAACATTAATTGGAATATTAAAACTTATCCTTTTTTTTTATTTCTTCAAAAATGACAAAGTTTAACCTTTTGTAAAAAGTATAATGATTTCTTTAAATAAAATTAACATTAAGGTTATTAAAAAAATCCAAAAATTTCATAAAAATTTTTTGACAAATTTTGGATTTTTTTTAATAATTTAATTAAATTAATTTAATAAAATAAGAATTAAAAATTAAATTTAATTATTAATTTTCCATATCGAAGTGATCCGATAGGATCCATGATTTGGAAAGTTTTTTTTTTAATAAAAATGAACAAAGATTAAGTCCATTAAAAAGTCCTATATTCAAATAATTCGGTAGAATTTTTTTATATGGATTAATTAAAAAAATAAAATTAATTAAATTTTTCATTAAATTTTCATATCGAAGTGATCCGATAGGATCCGTGATTTGGAAAATATTTTATAATAAAAAGCAAAGTAATAATTAAGTTCCTTAAAAATCCATATTCAGATAATTCGTTAGAATTGATGGTATGGATTAATTAAAACATTCAAACATAAAATAAGAAAAATTAATTAAAATTTTCATTAATTCCCATATCGAAGTGATCCGAGAGGATCCGTGATTTGGAAAATATTTTATAAAAAAAATCAAATATCAAAGATTTAAAAATCCATATCCGTTTGATCTAATAAGATTCACGGTTTGGAATAAAATTCATTAAAATTATTAGACTCAAGCGAAGATCAGTTCAAGAAATTAATAGTTAGAAAAAGATAAAAAAATTGAACCCATGGTACCGATCTCCGGGCGCTTTAATAGAGTTATTTTAGCGTAACCGACTCACGATTTTAGAATCTCTCGTAGACCATTTCAGGTATCCAATCGACATCAATGAAACATTCATGAGTGGTGGCTTGATTCCAAAGAATGACAATGAAGGCGCACTGACCATCAGCATCAATAAGTTTTTTGAAAGTCTTTCAATTCAGGCAATAATCAGTGAGTCACCCGAAAATGAGGAGCTCGTTCAACCTTGTAGCCCACGGGATGTGCTGAACAATTGGGAGGCGATAGAACTGCCCGTTGTAATCGAAAGCTTTTCAAAGTAATTTAATAGTAAAAACCTCCTAAAGAAAGGTTCATTCAATAGGGTGTAGTCTTTGCTTAAGTGAACCTTTTAGTTATTGCTTTTCATTCCAATAAAGTTGTGGTTTATGCACATTATAAATAAAGCATCAGTTTGCATCCATCTCATTCTCGTCATTTTCTCTTCTTTCTTTTCTCTCTGGCTAATGTAGACCTGAAACTCTCTTTGATGAGAATGAAAGAATGAACTTTGATAATCCTGTAAACACTGCTGACTCAGATGACGAAGATCTTCAAATATCTCCTGAGTTATTAAAAATGATCGAGCAAGATGAAAAAGAAAAAGCAACAAGTCAAGAACCAACTGAGACATTCAACTTGGGAGACAGTCAGAATACAAAAGAAGTTAAGATTGACACTCTATTTCCTTTTGAAGAGAAAGAAGAGCTAATCCACTTATTGAAGGAATACGTGGACGTATTTGCTTGGTCATACCAAGATATGCTCGGCTGAAGCTCAGACATAGTGTTACACAAAATACCATTGAAGCCTGGGGTGAAGCCTGTTAGACAGAAACTACGAAGACTAAATCCGGAACTGATCTTGAGAGTAAAAGATGAGATTCGAAAGCTATGGGATGCCGGGTTCCTTGGAGTTGCTGAATATACAGAATGGGTTGTCAACATAGTTCCGGTTGAAAAGAAAGAAAGTGGGAAGCTAAGAGTTTGTCAAGACTACCGGCCCTTGAACGAGGCTAGCCCTAAAGATAACTTCCCACTTCCTCACATTGATACGCTGGTGGATAATACCGCGGGAAACTCCTACTTTTCCTTCATGGATGGCTTTTTTGGGTACAATCAAATCAAACTGGACCCAGATGATATGATAAAAACTGCTTTTATTACCCTTTGGGGTACCTTCTACTATAAGGTGATGCCTTTTGGGTTAAAGAATGCTGGTGCTACATATCAAAGAGCCATGGTTGCCCTATTCCATGATATGATGCATAAAGAAATTGAAGTATATGTAGATGATATGATCGCCAAGACTTTCACTGCTGGGGGGCATCTAAATGTACTAAGAAAACTATTCAATAGACTTCACAAGTATCAACTAAAATTGAATCTTGCCAAATGTATTTTTGGAGCCTCTTCAGGAAAGTTATTGGGTTTTATGGTAAGCAATGATGGGATTTGAGTTGACCCGAGTAAAGTCAAAGCGATATAAGAAATGCAACCCCCGAAGACTCCAAAACAAGTAAGAAGTTTTCTGGGCAGAATCAAGTTCATAGCAAGGTTCATATCACAATTGACATCCAAGTGTGAACCTCTTTTCAGATCACTAAAGAAGAACAACCTGATTGAGTGGAATAACGAATGCCAAGAGGCATTTGAGAAAATCAAGCAATACTTATCAAATCCACCAGTCTTGGTACCACCCCGATCAGGAGAACCGTTGATTCTATACTTGTCAATACAGGATTCTTCATTAGGATCCGTATTGGGTCAACGCGATGAGACAGGCAAGAAAGAGCATGCAATTTACTACTTGAGCAAGAAGCTTACCACATATGAAGCAAAATACTCAGTAGTAGAAAAGTCTTGTTGTGCCCTTGCATGGGTAGCAAACCGACTACGACACTATATGCTCAACAATACCACATTGTTAATCTCTAAGACTGATCCCATCAAGTACATCTTTGAGAAACCTGCTTTATCAGGCAGGATTGCAAAGTGGCAAATGCTGCTCTCTGAATATGACATACAGTACGTCACCCAGACGACTATAAAAGGAAGTGCGATTGCTGAATATCTGGCTAATAGAGCATTAGATGATTATGAGCCAATGAGAATGGACTTTCCTGATGGAGATATAATGACGATAGAACAGGAAGTCTCTGAAGATGATGAAACATGGAAAATGGCGTTCGATGGAGCATCTAATGCCTTAGGACAAGGGATTAGAGCTATACTCATCTCTCCAAATAGAGAATAGTTCCCCCTCACAGTGAAAATCACATTTCCTTGTACCAACAATATTGTAGACTATGAGGCATGTGCTATGGGACTCCAAATGGCACTGGGACTGAAGGTACAAAATCTCCAAGTTTATGGGGATTCCGCATTGGTCATATATCAAACAAATGGAGAATGGGAGACAAGGGATTCAAAATTAATCCCTTACCAAAAGCTCATACTAGACTTGGCAGGAAAATTTAACAGTATAAGCTTCCATCATCTTCCAAGGGAAGATAATCAAATTCCGGATGCTTTAGCTACTTTAGCTGCCATGTACAAGATAAGCGACCCTGAGCATACTCCTGTTTTTGAAATGAAAATACTAGATTCCCCAGCTTATTGCATGAGCGTGGAGGAAGAATTGGATGGGAAACCTTGGTATCATGATATCAAGAAATACCTCCAAGAACGAGTATATCCACCAGAAGCATCAGAAAATGACAAGAAATTTTTACGAAGGTTGTCAATGGGTTTTCTTTTAAACCTAGACATACTTTATAAGAAAACCCCAGACTCGATGCTACTTCGCTGTGTAGATGCTCATGAAGCACGAAAGATCATGGAAGAAGTTCATGCTGGAATGTGTGGAGCACACACTAGTGGTCATACCATGGCAAGACAAATAATGAGGGCTGGCTACTATTGGCTCACATTAGAAAGTGATTGCATCAATCACGTAAGAAAATGTCATAAGTGCCAAATATATGCCAACAAGATCCAGGCTCCACCTGCCCCTCTTAATGTAACAGCAATACCTTGGCCTTTTGCTATGTGGGGAATTGATGTCATTGGAGCAATTACCCCCAAAGCTTCTAATGGTCACAAATTCATTCTAGTGGCAATAGACTACTTCACCAAATGGGTAGAAGCTGTGTCTTATGCAAATGTAACTCAAAAGGTGGTATGCCGGTTCATTAAGAAAGAGATCATTTGTCGCTATGGGTTGCCAGAGTGTATCATCTCAGACAATGCCACGAACTTGAATAATGCAATGATGCAGACTTTGTGCCGACAGTTCAAGATCAAGCATCTCAATTCAGCACCTTATCGACCGATGATGAATGGCGCAGTAGAAGCAGCCAATAAAAATATCAAGAGAATTATCGAAAAGATGATTGTCACTTACAAGGACTGGCATGAGATGTTACCTTTCGCATTACATGCTTACAGAACTTCTATCCGTACTTCTACTGGAGCAACACCTTTTTCTCTGGTATATGGTATGGAGGCCGTACTGCCCATTGAAGTTGAGATTCCTTCATTAAGGGTACTAATGGATACCCAATTGAAAGAAGCAGAATGGGTCAAGGCTAGATATGAGCAATTAAACCTAATTGATGAAAGAAGAATGACGGCCCTCTGCCATGGACAACTTTATCAAAGGAGGATGATTCGCGCTTACAATAAAAAGGTTCGCCCACGACAATTTCATGAAGGTGACATAGTGCTCAAGAAAATTCTACCCATTCAGCATGATTCTAGAGGAAAATGGACGCCAAACTATGATGGACCATATGTGGTGAAGAAAGCCTTTTCAGGAGGGGCTCTAATTCTGACAGAAATGGATGGACGAGAGCTACCAAAGCCAGTAAACTCAGATTCAGTGAAGAAATACTTTGCATAATGATGAAGTTTTTGGACAGAAGGGAAGAAGTGAATACAGGATTGCCAGAGCTTGTTTGATCAAAGTTGTCAAAGAGAGTGTTCTTCTCTCAGATCTTCATTGTTCTTTATCTGTACCCAAGACTTTTATATTCCCTTACTCATAAATGAAAAGCCAATTCTCTCTAGCTCTTCTTCTTCAAATTTCACATTCAACTTTTATATTCCCTTATCCATGACTAAAAAATCAATTCTCTCTAGCTCTTTTTCTTCAAATCTTACATTCTTGTTGGCCTCTAGTGTGCAATAAATTGTGACTTTGTAGGAAGGATAGTAATAATTAAAACTCAGAAAAAGCAAAGACCGTAGATTACTTTGATAAGCTTTATGAATTAAAACAGGTAAGATCGAGGTCCTGCTTTGCGAACGGCACAAAACATTGGCTAACAGGTAAAAAGCGAGTAACAAATCTTCGGGAGATGGCCTTGGTGGTTGCCTGGATGATTGCTTCAAAAGTCTTACAATTGAAAATAAGTGCATAATTATATCAACAAGAAGGAAGCATACTCACGAATGATTCAACAGGGATAACTATCCAAAAGAGGCATAAAGTATGACGCGGGAAAGCGTTAAGGAAATTGAGACCAAAATTCAGGAACAAGTCAAGAAAAACTTCTTTTTGAAGGGGCTTTCGAAAAGAATTGAGCTTTAGAGGCAACAGACGAGAACTGAGAAGCATAAAGAGATTCAATCGTAATCCAAAAAGGCCATCAGCAAAGACATGAAGAATTAGATCCATACAAAAACACAAAACAAAAAAAAAAGCCATTAGTTACACATGCCCTGCATTCATGCATTTCACATCATGCATACATGGCTTTTGCATAACAGGGACCAAACGGAGAGCATATCTACGGCATGATTACAATAGTATAAGCTGAGACTTCAACTTCATCAGCTCATTCCAGTCTATCACTGAAGCCACAGCTAATACGCTCGACCAAGCCGCGTCAAGAAGTTCAACACTATGGTCAAGGATAAGATAGACGTTAAAAATGTTGTCGTTGACAATTTGTCAAAAAGCTGGCAATGGATTCGATAATCGAGGCTACATCCGTGAGTATAGAATTGACGTCACCTCGAATATCAAAGATAAGAGATAGCCATGGTCAAGGATAAGGTATACGTCATGAAATATTGTCGTTGACAATTTGTCAAAAGCTGGCAATGGATTCGATAATCGAGGCTTCACCCATAAGGACAGGATCGATGTTAGCTCAACATCAAAAATATTGTCAAAAAGTAGGCTCCATTATTTCCGGTTAAGTGGCGGATACGGTACTCCGTGACTCTCAAGTCGGTTGTCTCAGTTGCCCATAATAACTGATTCCTTCCTCCCTTCTTTCTTTTATTTCCTTCTAGAAAATGGATCATACTCTTTCTGCCTTGCGAAAATACTTTCCTTCTCTCCCAATGAACATTCTTAAAAAGATTTACCAAGTTCGCTGTGAACGATTAAAATTTTTGATGCACAAAGGAATTTCTGAAGATGTGCGATGGTTAATTGAAGCTAAGGTTCGTCTGGCAGGTGAACTCCCAGATGCATTCGTGTCTCACATGCCTGGCATAGGCAAAAGCTATTATGCCAAAAAGTGAAGAGCGAAAAGGTTACAAGTCTGTCATAAATGTGGTCGATGGACTTGTAATACTAAATGTCGTTCTTTAGGAATGATCTCCGATAATCGGGAAGATAAAATACGATTCATCAAGAATGGCCTGAGTAAGGATTCGTTGGATGATATCCGATTGACTCTTGAGACGCATTCTTGTGGATCAGTGCAACGCGAACTTCTTGGTTTATGGAGTATTTTTCACGAAGAACGAGAGCGTTATAGTCCCGGGAATCTGACTTTAAAAGACCCTGTTTGCCAGTTTGTAAGAAAACTGGATGGGAAGCAAATCCCCGACTCATAGAAGGCGTTGAAGCCGTTACTGGACGTAAAACCAGTGGAAGATGTGAGCCACAATCACAATTACTGTACATACAATTTGTCATATTTGGAAAATTTACCTTTTCTTTTGACAATAATGTACTTGCTCCTGTAAGCGTAATTAACACGTTATCCTTTCATCGCTATAAATGCGTGTTCTTCTTTCCGGTTAAGTAGCGGATACGGTACTCCGTGACTCTCATAGTCGGTTATTTCAGTTTCCTACAATAACTGATTTCTTCCTCTCTTCTCTCAAATTCTTCTCTCATCAATGGATTCTACTCTTTCCACCCTGCGAAAATACTTTCCTTCTCTCCCAATAAACGTTCTTAAAAAGATTTACCGAGTTCGCTGTGAACGATTAAGAGTTTTGATGCACAAAGGCATTCCTGACAATGTGCGGTGGTTAATTGAAGCTAAGGTCCGTTCGGCTGGTGAAGTTTCAGATGCATTTATGCCCCGTATGCCCGGCTTAGGTAAAAGCGCTTATGCCAAAAAGCGAAGAGCAAAGAGGCTAGGCGTCTGTCATAAATGCGGACGATGGAATTGCGATACTAAATGTCGCTCTTTAGGATTCATCTCCAAAAATCGTGAAGATAAAAGAAAATTCATTAAGAATGGCCTGCGTAAGGAATCTCTGGAGGATATCCGAGGGACTCTTGAAACGCATTCTTGTGGAATAGTGCAACGTGAAATTGTCGATTTATGGAGGACTTACCATAAAGAACGAGACCGTTACAGTCTTGGGAATCTGACTTTAAAAGACCCTGTTTGCCAGTTTGTAAGAAAACTGGATGGGAAGCAAATCCCCGACTCATAGAAGGCGTTGAAGCCGTTACTGGACGTAAAACCAGTGGAAGATGTGAGCCACAGTCACAATTACTGTACATATAAGCTGTCATTTTGAAATTTGTTTTTTTCTTTTGACAATAATGTACTTGTTTCTGTAAGCGTAATAAACACGTTATCCTTTCATCGCTATAAATGCGTGTTCTTCTCTCCGGTTAAGTAGCGGATACGGTACTCCGTGACTCTCAAAGTCAGTTAGTTCCGTTTCCTACAATAACTAATTTCTTTCTTTCTTCTCTTAATTTCCTCCTTCATCAATGGAGTCTTCTCTTTCCGCCCTACGAAAGTATTTTCCTTCCCTCCCAATAAATGTTCTTAAAAAGATTTATCAAGCTAGATGTGAACGATTCAGAGTATTTATGCACAAAGGCATTCCTGATAATGTGCGGTGGCTAATCGAAGCTAAGGTTCGTTCGGCTGGTGAAGTTCCAGATGCATTCTTCCCCCGTATGCCCGGCTTTGGTAAAAGCGCTTATGCCAAAAAGAGAAGAGCAAGGAGGCTAGGCGTCTGTCATAATTGTGGATGGTGGATTTGCGGCACTAAATGTCGTTCTTCAGGGATGATCACCAGAAATCGTGAAGATAGAAGAAAATTCATTAAGAATGGCCTGCGTAAGGAATCTCTGGAGGATATCCGAGAGACTCTTGAAGCGCACTCTTGTGGAATGGTGCAATTTGAGATTGTCGGTTTATGGATGACTTTCCAAAAAGAACGAGATCGTTACAGTCTTGGGAATCTGACTTTAAACGACCCTGTTTGCCAGTTTGTAAGAAAACTGGAAAGGATGCAAATCGCCGATTCATAGAAGGCATTGAAGCCGTTACTGGACGTAAAGCCAGTGGAAGACGTGAACCAAAGTCACGACTACTGTACATGCTAGCTGTCGCTTTTGAAAATTTTCCTTCTCTTCCAAAAATAATGTACCTACTCCTGACGTGAGCCACAGTCACGACTACTGTCGCTTTTGAAAATTTTCCTTCTCTTCCAAAAAACTATTGTATAATGTACCTACTCCTACTTCTGACGTGAACTACAGTCACGACTACTGTACATGCTAGCTATCGCTTTTGAAAGTTTTCCTTCTCTTCCGACAATCATGCTAGCAGCCAGCCATTTTGGAAATTTTCCTCCCCTTTTGGCAATAATGTACCCACTCCTGACATGAGTCGTAGTCGTGATTACTGTGTATAGCTGTCATTTTGGAAATTTTCCTTCTCTTCCGACAATAATGTATCTACTCTTGAAAATAAAATTATTGCTTTATCTCTTCATCTCTATAAATATATCCTATTTTCTTCTTTTCTCACAAGGGTAAGGATAGGAATGGAGAAAACCTCAACTCGTAAATCCCGAAGTATTTGTGTATTTTCTGGGGCTTTTCCTGGAAAAGACGAAGAGTACTTAAAGGCAGCCAACCATTTAGGTAGAGTATTAGCTGAGCGTAAAATACATTTAGTTTATGGAGGAGGTAGTGTCGGATTAATGGGAGGTGTAGCATCAGCAGCATCTCTAGGAGGAAGCCAAGTTCTGGGCATTATCCCTGGACCTTTGAAACTTGTTTCTGGGGGCACGATTGGAGAAGAATTAGTGGTTAAAAATTTGCAAGAGCGTGTGTTACAAATGCTTCTTAATGCTGATGCTTTTATCGCTCTACCAGGTGGTTTTGGCACATTGGGAGAAATCTTCCAAATTGCTTCCATGGCCCAACTTAATTTGCACAAGAAACCTATTGGGCTGTTGAATGTTAACAATTTCTTTACAAGTCTGATAGCTTTTGTGGATTACGCTGTGCAGAAGAATTTCATATCAAGAGTGGCACGACGAATCATAATATCCGCAACAACTGCTGAAGAATTGCTAGATAAAATGCAAGCTTTTGTTCCTGAACCAGATCCAGCAATGATTCAGATAGACTGGACACGACAGTCTTTCCCGACCAGTTCAATCCCATAATTGTCCTTTGCCCGGCCTGTTGAAGCATTGTGGAAGAGGAAGTGATCCGATCTGTTCTTCTTGTCCTTTAGTTTTATTATCAGCATTTTTTCGTGTTTCAGTTTTTCTTTTCAGAGAATTTCTTCTTTCTTCTTCACCTTGTTAGATAGTTTTGTTCATGCTGATATTAAAACCATAGGACAAAGCCTTTAGTTTGGAATGGCTGAGTAAGGAGTAATTCTTTTTTTTTTGCTCTTGAGACGCATCCTATTAGGTCCACTAGTCATGAGATTTTGGGGGTAGCTAAGCTTCAACCTTATTTTGATGACATATCTCTCAAGGGAATCTATATTTTCTGAAGGAAATATTAGATGAAACCTTGGATATTAACTCCAAACATCCGTTCCCTTACATAATTTGTCTGTTTTATTTCTCATCATCAAGATTCACTCATTTCATGGAAAATTAAATTCTTGCACTTGCCTGTTTTGGAAATTCACACTGCCGAAGAAATCATTCCAATTACAATTGCTTTCATACAAAGTTTGCTTGAGGTACTAAGGAAAGCTCCTTAAAGGAGAAAAGAGTTTTTCTCCTCAATCAATTTTCCTTCAACGATAGGAGAGGTTCCTATCAAGGTTCTAAGGAAGGTTCCTTAAACCTCAAAATCTATCAATCAATTTTTCTTCAACGATAGGAAGAGTTCCTATCGTAGAGGTTCTAAGGAAGGTTCCTTAAACCTCAAACTCAAATCAATCAATCAATTTTTCTTCAACGATAGGAAGGTTCCTATCGTAGAGGTTCTAAGGTTCTAAGGAAGGTTCCTTAACCTCAAAAATCAATCAATCAATCAATTTTTCTTCAACGATAGGAAGGTTCCTATCGCAGAGGTTCTAAGGAAGGTTCCTTAACCTCAAAAATCAATCAATCAATTTTTCTTCAACGATAGGAAGGTTCCTATCGCAGAGGTTCTAAGGAAGGTTCCTTAACCTCAAAATCAATCAATCAATTTTTCTTCAACGATAGGAAGGTTCCTATCGCAGAGGTTCTAAGGAAGGTTCCTTAACCTCAAAAATCAATCAATTTTTCTTCAACGATAGGAAGGTTCCTATCGCAGAGGTTCTAAGGAAGGTTCCTTAAACCTCAAAAATCAATCAATCAATTTTTCTTCAACGATAGGAAGGTTCCTATCGCAGAGGTTCTAAGGAAAGTTCCTTAACCTCAAAAATCAATCAATTTTCCTCAAAAATCAATCGATTTTTCTGCAACGATAGGAAGGTTCCTATCCCAGAGGTTTTAAGGAAGGTTCCTTAAACCTCAAAAATCAATCAATCATTTTTCGTCAGAGGTTCTAAATCAATCAATCAATTTTTCTTCAACGATAGGAAGGTTCCTATCGCAGAGGTTCTAAGGAAGGTTCCTTAAACCTCAAAATCAATCAATCAATTTTTCTTCAACGATAGGAAGGTTCCTATCGTAGAGGTTCTAAGGAAGGTTCCTTAACCTCAAAAATCAATCAATTTTTCTTCAACGATAGGAAAGTTCCTATCGCAGAGGTTCTAAGGAAGGTTCCTTAACCTCAAACTCAATCAATCAATCAATCAAAAATTTTTTCTTCAAACGATAGGAGAGTTCCTATCGCAGAGGTTCTAAGGAAGGTTCCTTAACCTCAAACTCAATCAATCAATCAATCAATTTCTTCAACGATAGGAAGGTTCCTATCGTAGAGGTTCTAAGGAAGGTTCCTTAACCTCAAACTCAATCAATCAATCAATCAATTTTTCTTCAACGATAGGAAGGTTCCTATCGTAGAGGTTCTAAGGAAGGTTCCTTAACCTCAAAATCAATCTATCAATCAATTTTTCTTCAACGATAGGAAGGTTCCTATCGTAGAGGTTCTAAGGAAGGTTCCTTAACCTCAAACTCAATCTATCAATCAATTTTTCTTCAACGACAGGAGAGCTCCTATCGCAGAGGTTCTAAGGAGAGTTCCTTAACCTCAAACTCAATCACTCAATCAATTTTTCTTCAACGATAGGAGAGTTCCTATCGCAGAGGTTCTAAGGAGAGTTCCTTAACCTCAAACATAATCAATCAATCAATTTTTCTTCAACGATAGGAGAGTTCCTATCGTAGAGGTTCTAAGGAAAGTTCCTTAACCTCAAAAAGGAGGAGGAAAAGGTTTTTCTCCTCAGGGTTTGGGCGGCGAGAAGGTTCTCAATGCCTAGCTAAGTTGGATGAAATTCGGTAATCGCTTTGCATACATCATGTCCCATGAAGCATGCAAAGGGGGGCAGCTATTGAGACCCAATTTCGTCCGATCGTAAAAAAAAAATTTTAAGATTAATTAAAAATTAAAAAAAAAATTAATTAATATATATTTAATAATAACAATTAGTTAAAAGGGGGGCATTTTTGTTTTATAGGTTATATATATATACACACATATCTATGTGTGTCTATAAAATAAAAAACTTTTGAGAAAATTGACAAAAATGAAAAGTTTGGGGTGAAAATGACAAAAATGAGAAGTTTGGGAAGAATCTGACGAAATCTGGAAGTTCTGGGGAAATTTTGATGATTATTCACAAGGTTTGGGCCTGACCGACAGAAAAGACAAATTTGACTCAATCAGAAGCTTCAGGAACATAGCAGAAGTCAAAGAGACGTAAAGGACTAAAACTGTCATTTTACCAATTTACGAGATAAGTCTGTTTTTAATTAAATTTTGAATTATTTTTAATTAAAACAGTCCAGCACTCCTTCCCCTATAAATAAGGGTCCAAATCTGTGAAATAAAAAAAAAATTGGTAAGATTGGAGCTCCTCTTTCAAAAAGGAAAAACTGTAGCTCTAGTCCCTGGTTCTCCTTCTTCACCCAGAAAAATCCTAAACTTCTATTCCTGCTCTCTACTGCCAACGTTTCTAAACCAAAACCACTTTTTCGTCAATCCTTTCGCCGTTGTCCTCACACCGGCCACCATCCTCATCCTCCCTGGAACAGCTCTAGCCGCCACCGCCAAGCCCAGCCCTCCGATTGTGCTATTGTTGCCGGAAAACGAAGAAAAGCAAAAGAAAGAAAAAAACTGTTGCAGTCATCCGCCGGATTTCAACTTCCTTCCCTTTGGGTACAACCCCTTTTTAATCCTTCATTTTTTTATATTCTTTCATTCAACTCACTAACCTTTCTTTTAATTCTGCAGAAACTAACTATTAACTCTTGTGTATTTATTTAGTTATCTATTTTTATTTATTTATTTATTTTTTCCTTATTTTTCATGGAAAGTTATACCTCCTACTTTTCATTTTGTTATTTTTATTTTTATAGATAGGCCACTAACAGCTAACTTTTTGTGTTTATTTTTGTTAATTTTTTTTATATATATGGAAAGGTATACCTCCTATTTTTATGTGGATGGCCAAAAGCCCCACACTTTTATTTTTCATGGAAAGTTATACCTCCTACTTTTCAATTTGTTATTTTTATTTTTGTAGATAGCCCACTAACAACTAACTTTCTTTGTGTTTATTTTTGTTTTTTTTTTATGGAAGGTTGTACCTCCTATTTTTACGTGGATAGCCAAAAGTCCCACACTTTTATTTTTTTTTATGGAAGGTTATACCTCCTACTTTTCATTTTGTCTATATAAGTCACTAATTTTTTTTTTGTAGATAAGCCATTAACAGCTAATTTTTTTTTTGTTTTTATTTTTGTTATTTTTTTTATGGAAGGTTACGCCTCCTACTTTATTTTTACGTGGTCGGTTAAACACCCCACGTTATTTGTTTATTTTTTTTTACTTAATTTCTGTAATTTATTTTTCTTTTATGTGGATGACTAACCTTATTTTATTTATCATTTTTTTTTCTTCTCTATGTTTGGCCAAAAGCTCGTCTTACTTTTCTTTATTTTTTTTATCATTACTATTACCATAAAAGCCCCCGTCATTTATTTGTTCCGTCATTTTAAACATTAATTGGAATATTAAAACTTATCCTTTTTATTTCTTCAAAAATGACAAAGTTTAACCTTTTGTAAAAAGTATAATGATTTCTTTAAATAAAATTAACATTAAGGTTATTAAAAATCCAAAATTTCATAAAAATTTATGACAAAAATTAAGAATTAAATTAACAATTAATTTAATAAAATAAGAATTAAAAATTTAAATTACTAATTTCCATATCGAAGTGGTCCGATAGGATCCGTGATTTAGAAAGTATTTTTTTTAATAAAAATGAAACAAAGATTAAGTCCATTAAAAGTCCATATTCAAATAATTCGGTAGCATTTTTTATATGGATTAATTAAAAATATAAAATTAATTAAATTTTTCATTAAATTTCCATATCGAAGTGATCCGATAGGATCCGTGATTTGGAAAATATTTTATAATAAAAAGAAAAGTAATAATTAAGTTCCTTAAAAATCCATATTCAGATAATTCGTCAGAATTGATGGTATGGATTAATTAAAACATTCAAACATAAAATAAAAAAAATTAATTAAAATTTTCATTAATTCCCATATCGAAGTGATCCAATAGGATCCGTGATTTGGAAAATATTTTATAAAAAAAATCAAATATCAAAGATTTAAAACTCCATATCCGTTTGATCTAATAAGATTCACGGTTTGGAATAAAATTCATTAAAATTATTATACTCAACCGAAGATCAGTTCAAAAAACTAATAGTTAGACAAAGATAAAAAAAAATTGAACCCATGGTACCAATCTCCGGGCACTTTAATAGAGTTATTTTAGCGTAACTGACTCACGATTTTAGAATCTCTCGTAGACCATTTCAGGTATCCAATCGACCTAGGTAAACGGATTGGTGGCGACTCCATAAAATTTTCACGTTGCTACACATTCTAAAAGAACAAACATGCCTTTTTAAAATAGTAAACATACCCTTCTAAAAGAACAAACACCAGAATATAAAAGAACAAAAAGTTTACAAAAACAGGGTCATGTATAAGAACAAATAATGCATTTCATAAAAACAAAAACTTAAGTAACAAAAAATAAACATAAAAAATAAAGAACAAACAATGCCATGGCTTTACATATACATATATAAAGAATCAAAGCAGCAGTAGCGTATAGTAGTCTAATGTCATAGTGATTTCCAGCAGTCGTAGATCATCTTCATCATTGATTTGGTACTTATGCAACGTGTTTTTGGGCTTGGTCGGAGGATCTTTTTGTAAAGAGATTTATCTTGATTGGAATGTTATGATAGACAACAACGCCAGTCCATTTCACTCTAACCAATATTTTTCAACAATTCTAGGATCCAACAAATCAATTAATTCCCCTAGTTTGACCAAATTGAAAACCTAGATCAGTTTCATCGATCGGGTGTGTGTGTGTATAGGGATTTCGGTAATCGATGTTGATGACTGACGTAGTGATGAGGAAACAATTTCATAGAAATCGTAGCGCGTCTGTCGAATGATAGTTTTTAATAGGTAGGGGTTGAAGTGACAGCAGTTATATAATAGAAGGAAGGCTTATGACATAGGCCAGGTTTACGCAATTAGTACTCGGCTGCAAAACCTAAGCTCCCATCTAAATACCACCAATTTTATTTTTTTTTCCCTTCATCTATTCTTGGGAATCTTACCTCGCAAATTAAGCTACCAGACACAAAAAGGGCATAAATTTGTGTAGCTGATTCTATCACTCATTAATTTTATTTCCAAAAGAATATCTGTTACATATTACTTTTCTTCATAATCAAGGCTCATTGGAGTCGGAGAAGCAGTACGTATATATGTTAATGATGCTGGGATCCGTGTGGGTTATAATGCCATCAACCTTTTATTGCGCAAACTTTTGTCATCCGTAATACATATAGCATTCCCCTACCATTTTTATTGAGGAGATGAACCTATCTGGTGATAAATCATCTTTGTAGTTGGCGGTTGCAAAAAGGTTAAAGAAATCTGAAATCTAAACTGGCTTATATTTGCTTTAATTTATGCTTTCAGAAAGAAAAAAAAAAACAAAGAAAGAAAGAAGTTGGGGTCATCACATTATTGCCACCTGTGCTGTAGCCTGTTAGCAATAATGCTTGAATTCAACAATAAAGCCTGTGGTCCTTAATCGCTTTCCATATATAATTTATCGTTGATTTTTGCTGCACTACTAATTAACTGCTATTGTTGTTTCCATGCATGCAAGTTATTACCCTTTCAATTATATATGTTGGTGCTACAAGTTTGGAAAAGTTAACCAACCAACTGAAGAGTAATACTTCGTTTAGGATTCTAGTCTTTAGGTTTCAATACAAGTCTGTTTAATACATACAACAAACCAAGTAGATTAGGTAGGTATGTTCTTTATCAGGATTCGCATACTTGTCCCATTCCTTTTAGGATTCTTAAGTGTGAGGCTATTTAAGGCCAAGTTCTTTGATCAATAAAGTGTGGTTGTTCGTTAACTTGTTTTTCAAGTTTGATCTCTTGAAACATCCTGTTGATCAAACATTCTCAACACCAACACAGTAAATTAACAGTAGTACTAAAAATCAATCAGCACGACTTAATTGAATGTCTGTGTAAGCATCTGAACCGGGTGTCAAAAGACTCCCAACTCAAACACAAACAAAAAGCCCACCGACTAACAAATTGTCAACTTGTTCCTTGTAATCCTCCGTATTTTACAAAACAAGCAGATTACCCCCAAGCTTTTGAAGTGTACATTCATGCATGCTTTTAAGTTATGCCTTGGAATGAATACAAGGCTACGTGAAGATATATATATACAGACACAAACGGAATGCATTACCATGTTCAGAGAAGTGATCCAATTATTAAATGGTACGCCCACACTGCGTGCAGATCCAAGTGGAGTACTTGATGAATCTGCAGTTGCATGTTAATTTCTATTAATATTCATCAACATGATCCCTCGATCAACTAACTTACATGTAATCAGATCACCATTGGCTTGCGTAGCTAGAAAATTTAATTATATTGTACAAGTTTTAAATCCCTCTGGTGTTGTACGTACTAGTAGCTATACGATATATATGGTTAATATATTCATTTCATGTGGGGGTGGAGCTATATACATGAACATGCATGCTCAAATTAATCTTTGGAGCTGGAGCTCCTCTTGCAAGCCCAGCCCAACACGATTAGCAGATGATGAAGATTAAGAAATGAAATTATAGTAGTAGCGAAGAGGAGGGAGCAGAGATTTTAAGCATCAGTGGAGAGTGCAGCTTTAGAGGGCAGCTTAATTTGATCGGCACTAGCAAGGTGCGTAGGTGTCGACCAACATCACAGTCGAATATGCCAGCAATTATTATAGACATGTGATTCTGGGATTTGTGGGCTTTTTGCTCTTTCCTTTTCGTCCGCCTAATCATAGCTTGTCGTATTTCATTCACCTCTTCCTTTTCTTTTTCTTTTTTTTTTTCTCAAAAATAAGTTTTCAAATTACTGTTATTTGGTACATATATATATATAGTACAAAATTAGCTGGAACTCTCTGCTCGATAATGCATGTACCGTCTGGTTATGTTAATTAAATTATACGTACGAGCGTCTTCTTCTAGGATTTCATTGTTTTGGTGAGCGGCGAAGTATAGAGGGCCGGTTAGCGTATAAGATAAATTCTACTTTATATATAGTACAAAATTAGCTGGAACTCTCTGCTCGATAATGCATGTACCGTCTGGTTATGTTAATTAAATTATACGTACGAGCGCCTTCTTCTAAGATTTCATTGTTTTGGTGAGCGGCGAAGTATAGAGGGCCGGTTAGCGTATAAGATAAATTCTACTTTATATATGGAGAGTTTTTTCGCGATGAAAATAGAGCCATCGATGATGAGACCGAGACGAGATGAAGATTATTTATTGAAGAGAATGTGATCATAATGATAATTGCAAGGCATCAATGTCAGCACATGCTTCTGCTAGGAGCTGATGGTACAAGAAGCCCAACGGGGCTTGCAAGGTAAGCTTAGAGGGCCCCATCCGATCTCCTCTGTCTCGCATATCGCATATAGGGCGTGTATACAGTTTGCTAGGTTTGGAATCAATTCAAACATAATGATTTAATTATTTTTTTATGTTCATAAAGTATATCTAAATTATTTAAATTATATATTAAAATTGATTCAAACAGTTTAAATTATATTTCAGTTAATTCAGTTTGATTTATTTTGTATTCAATTCTTTTTCTAACTTAGACATATAGTAAATGAAAAAAAAATAATATACATATTAAAAATTTTACCTTTCATACCTAAAATTAAAGGGGGTAAAAAAGACAAAAAATTGTCCAAAATTAGTATAAAATAATTTAATATATATACGGTCAATATGGATAATGGTAAAATTAGTAGGAAATAACTTTATATATGTATGGTCATTATGGATAATGGTAAAATATTTATTACTGTTTGGTTTATTTTGTTTTAAGTGTATGATCCAATAACCGATTCGATAACCGAATATGAAATTCAATTTTGATTCAGACCAACCAAACTAGAAACAAAAAACCGAACCATTTTATTTGAATGTAATCAATTTTTTTTTATTTTATCCAAACAATGTTCAACTCTAATCAGTTCAGCATTTACATTACCTTATAGGAAAACTTACAATAACCCATTGTTAGTTGGTGTAACCTACATATTTTTTTAAGTTTACAATAACAACTTCTGAAATCATATTTAAACCATTCAATAGTCATTTTTTTTTTATATTTCAATCTCTCAAAATATTTCTTTTACAGTTAATACACATTTTAAAATATCAATTTTTTTCTTTAGAAATTCATTTTTCTCCATATAAATATAAATAAATATTTTTTAAAATATCAGCTAATTGTGAAAAAGATTATCAAGATTATTTAAATTACTGTAACATAGTTAACAGATAGTTTAAAAAAGATTTTAAAAGTTGTTGCTAAATAGTGCAAAAGAAGTTGGGAGTAAAATACAATATCTTAAAAATAGATGAGATAAAGTGTATATTAGGTAAAATTATATTGGATTTCTGTAATTTTGAATATAAAGTGCATCTATTTTATTTTTATAAGATAGATAATTAAAATAAATCAAATTAAGCCACGCGCACAGCCGAAAAAAAAAAAAAGGGGAACAGTTTCTCTTCTCTTAACCTCTTATTATTAAAGCGTCGAGTTAATTGACGCCTTTAAATCAAATTCATTTCCGTTCGGCCAGTTTCAGTTTCAGAGAGCAAGAGAAAGACCTGGTGCAGGGCAGGGGCGGTTTCGTATTAGTTTAGAATAAAGAAATCGGTAGCTAGGAAGGAAGGACCAGGACCAGGACCAGGACCAGGACCAGGAGGGCAGAAAGTCTTCAAATCATTGGCATGCCGACTGAGGGAGAGCGAGGGTTGAGTTGCAAGTTGCCACCGACGCAAAAGGACGTCGTGTTTTGTTACATCAATCGAATCGCTTCCTTCCACTCATCTCATCTCATCTCATCTCATCTCTTACGCCAGTATTCCTCCCTACCCTTTTTTGGCAATTCCTCCATCCCCACCATCTTTACTACAATTACTCACTACCTAAGCTCCTCTTTCATTGCTTGCTACGACAATTTCCATACATTTTACTTGCTCATATTTTTAACATCAAAATCAATCTAAGCTTCTAACACCACCATTAGTTTAGATCAATCAATTGTCAATCAACCAACTAAGCTTTCACCCAAACGGTTAGGTTTGCCCTGTACCATTACTTGGTGTTGTAAAAGCCACTCCAAGGTGATAGTCGACTAGCCCTGGGTTGGCTGTCCAATCGGTTCAATCGTCAGTCCAATCATAATCTAACTAAAAAAATGTTCCAGCCGCCACCAAGCTCTCAAGTCAAGACCTGTGTCATTTTGTTTACTGTGTTTATGATTTTTATTGGTTGTTAAACACTTTTATGCTAGTATCAATTATTTTTTTATTTTTTCAATTAATAATAGTACAATAAACTAAAATACAGAATAATTCCCCACAAGATTAATTATCCACCAAAATGCACCGTCCCGGTTCACCAAAATTCCATGGAATACAAAATTTTCAACTCATCCAAATAAGCAAACCAATGTCAGTAACATAAAACATCAAGTCTTTCATAACTTCACATTTGGTTCGTTTATCCCCAATACAAGTTTTTCACATGTTACTTTCTTTTTCTAGTTTTTACAATTCTTAAATAATTTTTGGATTATTCACTACAAGATAAATATTAAAATATGACTAATTTATGTGACTGAATGTCAGTAGCATGACATTTCAGTTGTACGTTAGTAGCATGTGTGTGGACTATAATTTTCTCCACGATTGAAATGTTTAGTTGCAAAAAAATCAATCACATGTCAGTAGCACAATTTAAAAAATATTAAATTTCAGTTGCACGTCAAGTGAGTCATAGTCATTTATGCGACTGAAATGATTAGTCGCACAAAGGTCAGTCACATTTCAGAAGCAAGATTAAAAAATATAAAAATGTCAGTAACATATCAATCACACAGTTTAAAGAATATTAAACTATCAGTAGCGTAGTAGTCGCACCATTTAAATTAATTTTCCTGTCAATCGCATGACAGTGTGACATATTAAATATATTTTACTTTTCAGTCGCATGATAGTTGCATAAATTAAATAAATTTTCCTTTAGTTGCACATCAGTGGCAAAAAGAAAAGTATCTGTGGCAAATTCAGTCACCAAAAATGCCTTTTCCACCCACACTCATATCTTTTCCACATTTCTCCACCTTCTCCAATTTTCTCCTTCTTTACTCTGTCTCTGCTCTCCATCTCTGCCTTTACTTCTCTAGTTCTTCATTCTATTCGTCTAAAACTCTGCTGCCTTCAAATTGCTTCATTTCAATCTCTAGTTATCAACATAGAAGTAACTCGTATTTCTACCCTAGATTTTGTTATAAATTATAGATTTGTTATTTGTAATTTTATTTACATATATATGCTCCTTCCTCCCTCCTCGTTCCATTCTCCCCAAATTTCTTTCAAGTTTTTCCTCCATCTTGCTCCTTCCTCCTTACTCGCTCAATTTTCTAGTCATTATTCATCCATTTACCATGCCATTTGCTGCTTTTGGTAAGGAAATCAACCTTTTTTTTGTTTTCAATTCATTTTCTGTGTTCAAATTTAGTAATAACACTATTGTTAATTTTAGTACTTAAATTTATAACTTAATTTTAGTGTTAACTCTATTCTTAATTTTATTGTTAATTTTAGTACTTAAATTTAGTACATAATAATTTAGTAGATAAATTTTTATAATTTTATTTAATAAAAATATACTTTGTGTTACTTTTTAGTCATGGAGCATGACGATCATGGTCACCAATTTATATTAATAATATTTTTAATTATTGCTTTTAATATTACTAAATTAAAATTTTAATAATTCTAATTTTAATATAGTAATTATATATTTCCATTATTATAATAATTATAATCCAATTTTAATAAAATTTTTAATTATTTTTAAAAAAAATATGTATAAGTAGTGCAACTAAAATTCAGTTGCATCATGCGACTACCTTCTGTTAGTCGCATGGTGATTTATGCAACTAACAAATTTAGTCGTAGAAATTCATCTGACCCACTTTATCCCACCAACACACTCAGTCGCATATAGTGGCACGGCTCATGCAACTAGATTTTTGCTACTGAATTTTCCTATGACATATCAGTCGCATGATGTGACTAAATGCCACTATTTCTTCAGTCACATCAACCCATTTTTCTTGTAGTACGTTGGATCATTTCAAGCCATTGAAAATTATGTTAAATGGTCTAATGGCACATTTTAATTATTTCAGAATTGGGCAGAAGGAATTGTTTCAAAATTGCCAATTTGTTCGGATTCAACAGTTTCATATGGTGTTGACAAGTGTTTTGCTCAACACATAATGAGCCGATAACAACTGGTAGTGGTAGGGTGACCAATGCACATTGAACCGATTGCTCCGGTCCGGCTTTGACAATGCTATTATTAATTTAACATGTACAAAGAGGAACTTGGTCATTAGTAAGTTTAAGATGCTGTGTGTGCAAAGTGCTGCTGCTCTCCAGTGCGGTACAACCATACATAGAATGATAGAAACTATGACACAACAAAAAGGGCTATATATATATATATATATATATATATATATATATATATATATATATATATAGGTTATATATATATATATATATATATAGTGGATCCAGACCAGAGCATCACTTTTATTTATATTTTCATATTATTATCTATGAAGAATAGATCAAAATTAATGGAAAGCTAAAATTGAAACCATATTCATTTAACAACACAAAACGCGTTTTATATGCCCCCCCAAAAGAGGGGGCAGGGGGGGACGCGTTTCATGCCTGTTTATTATTTTTCTTCTTTTTTTGACGAGTCCCATCTCCCATGTTTTCATCTTCTTGGCCGCTAGCCTAACATCTCAGCACAAGTACATAAGAGCACTACAATAGCATTTATTTTAGAAAATATATAGTAGTCGGCCGGGAGAAATTGAAGAGAGAGAGAGGCAGAGAGAGGGAGGTAACAGTACTATATTACATAGGACGACTTTTAGTTGTTTATATATCTTCGTCTTGAAAAGTGGAATTTCAACAAAGCCGGAAACTCGGAATCAAACACGGAAGCTGACTTGTGTTTTTTAAACTTACAAGTTTATCAATTTGAGCTTTAATTTCTCCTTCGCAATGTGGCCTAGACGGCGGTTTGAAGGCATCCTCATCCCTTAACTCTTGACAAACCATCAACTCTAGTAGGTAGGTATTCTGAGTAATAAAAAAAATTAGCATTAATTTCAGTAGATTCTACATATCTATTCTTCAATATACAGTACCTGATTATTATTCGCCCGATGCAGACTCTTAAAAATTTTAGAACGTTAGTACATTTATTATTCAAGTTTTTTTCTTGCATAATTTATCTAGCACAAATTTTGTTAAGCATGTATAGATATTTAATTCATGTGTAGTTTCAGTTTCTCGAGGGGCTGCGAGTCAGTATATGTTAAAAAGAAAAGGCGACCAGATATAGTGTGATGAACTGTGCCGGAAATTAACGCTACCCTCTGCAGATCTGGAAATTTAAAACTGTAAATATTACTCCCTTCATTCAGTTTTCTTTGTCCTATTTAATTTTTTTGACTAGTTTGACATAAATTTATTTATATTATTATTTATTAAAAAATATATTTAAAAATTATATGCCTTAATTTATCATTCATGCATAAATTTTTTTTATTTATATATTAAAATATTAAAAATAAAAAATAATAGATTAATTTCTTAAAATAGAATGATGCAAAGAATTGGGACAACTTAATTATACAAGTCATAACGCATGGGGCAGCAATAAGTAATCACAATCTACAGAAGAGAACATTTAAGTCAAACTTAGGATCGAGATCCACTAAGTGGCAAGTGGAATGTGATCTTCTTTATATTTTTAAACTCTATTTGTGGATCAACAAATATACTACTATATCTATGGCACTATCATCACCTTGGAGTAACTAATAATTAACACCTCTAAATATATAGTATTTCATTTAATATAATCTTCACGCGCATCAAGGTAATTGGATGCTAGATCTATTATAATTATGTCAATAGGTTCTGGGTCAACAGAAAATTTAATAAGAATGATGCAATACTATATGTTAGCCCATTTTTAATAAATTAAAGAAGTTTGGTCGACAGGTTTTTAAGCATATTTATCTTAGACGGAGCACAAAGAGGACGCAAGAAAAAGCCCACGGTGGCAGCATTTTTGTGGTAAAGTTTTTGGCAGCACATTTACGATTAGTTGCATGCAAATACGGATAACATTAATTGGATTGCAGGTCGGTAGAATAAAGATTTTGGAACTGAGCAAAGCCGGCCGGCCCCGACGTGAAAAAGCTGATTTGTGTAAGAAGTGGACCTGCCCAGCTGCGTTTTTCTTTCGGATTTGGATTCAGAAACCAGGAATGTACGTGGGATCCATGCATGAAAAGGACGAGGGGTCAAATTGTAAATTAAGATTCTGGTAATTAATTTTGCACGGCCTTGCCCTTGTCCATGATGAAGTGAAGTCCCCTCTTTTTAGGGTCTGGAAATAATATTAAAAAACACTCATACTTTTTTTCAAACTATAAATTATGAATACGTAAGTAAGAAAGAAAATGTAAGTTGTTTGGTTCAAAACAAAAAAAAGAAAAGAAAACTTTGCACACCTAATTGAAGCAGGTAAAAGTGAAAAGTTAGTACGTAAACCGTTATTTTAAGTGTTGGCAATAAGACTAATTAACGCATTAACAAGCAGAGGTTGAAAATAATTGAGTTATCTAAATCACTAGTGAAATTGTACTATAGCTAGGCAGCTGGTTGATTAGGATTACGTTATTCAATGTATTATGAAAATAAGCTGAACATATTCTCCATCACTGAAAGCGATGCCATAGAAGTGACAATTACCAAACATTGAGGTACGTTCTGCCTTCGATCTTGTCATGAAATGAAAGGAATAAAAATAAAAAGGAATAATTACAAATTATCCCCTAAGGTTTAGGTGAAATTATACTTTATTTCTCTTATTTTAGAAATATACACATTTTTTTAAATAATTTCAATCTATATGGTATTATTCTATAGCCAATTAATATTTAAAAAATACAGTTTTTTATTTATAAAAAAAATTTATAATTTAAAATATTTATTAACTATAAAAAAAATAACATACAGATTAAAATTATAAGAAAAAAAATACTAGGAAGAGCCACCCAACAAAAGCTCCATGGCCTGATAGCCCGCCGCCAAACCTCCCAAGAAAAAACTGCAATGTAAAAATAAATGCTCACAGATTCCATACAAAGCCGCTAGCAAAAAGGACGGCAGGTTGCAGAGACCACAATGATATTTCTGTTTCAATAGAACGTCCCTTGTAGCAACTTTCCTTTGAAAAATTTGCCGACAAAGTAGTCTGAGCTTTGGAGCAACCTTGGCAATCCAAACAGAATTCAGAAGCAAATTAGCCCAGAAAGATACATTTTCTACCTCATAATAGAAGGATTTGATAGAGTACTTTCCAGAATTTTCAAAGCATTAGGCCAATCTATCCTTCGAATCAATCGAGATAAATTTTGAATTAAGCAAAGCCATAAATTGGTCAAGAATGGATACCTCCCAGTCAAAGACCTTTTTGCGAAGAGCCACATTCCAGCATCAACCATTCTTCTAAAAGCCAAAATTGTTGACTGGTCCCTTTTAAATCTGGCCAGAGCAAATATTCTAGGAAATTTAGTCTTGAGGATGATTACATCGATCTAGTAGTCATTCTAAAATCTCAAATCACCACAAAACAAATGTAAAATCGTGACGGAAAGTTCAGTCATGTTTCAGTTACGATATTGACCAGAAGCGACTATTTTGTTACTATGAACGACAGTTTTATTTTTTTCAAGTCACAATTTAATTGCGGTTGAATCTTGACCGCAAAAAGCATTAAAACCTTCAATCAAAATCAGTTGAGAATATTATGAGTTGCGACTGACTAGTTTAGTCGCTATATTAGCGACTGCTATAGTCAGTAGTAGTCAGTCGCTACAATAAAACTTTTTTTTAAACAAAATATATTATTATTTAATATAATTATTATTTAATTAATATTATTTAATTTAACTGGTTATTTATTTCATTTGTTATTTAATTAATATTTTCATTAAATTGTTATGAATATTATTTTATTTTAAATATTAATAATAAAATAATTAAATAATGAAACTAAAATTTAAATAAAACACATTTATATTAATATTTAAAATAAGGCCACGCTCGCCAATCTCTTTGTTCTAAAAGAAAGCCATCTGAATTCTCTCTATCTGAATTCTCTCTAACTCATTAGCTACACCAACGAGAATATAGAACAAAGAAAGAAAATAAAGTGGCAAATTCTTAAGCACATATTTGATTAAAGTGACCCGCCCAGCTCTCAAAATATAAGAGAATTTTCACCTAGATAAACACTTTCTAAACCTCTCCACCATTGGTTCCAACACAGATTTAGAAATAGGATTAGTACTTATCTGCAATCTTAGATATTTAAAGAAAAGCTAACTAATCAAACATCTGATTTCTCTCCCCACTCCTTCACCAAGCCAAGAGCTAGAGGGCTGTAAATGAACCGAACAAACACAAATAAGTCATATTCATGTTCGTTCGTTTAACTTTTAACAAACACAAAAAATAAACAAACGCAATTTATCTATTCGTGTTCGTTCATTTATTAATAAATGAATACAAACATGAACACGAACAATTAAAACCTAATTAATACCACCAATCTAAATTGGAGCGAGTCTAGCAATGACTAACAGAGTAGTAAGCGATGATGAGAAATATTATGGGTTATGCCAATGGGGCTCAGTTTGGTACTGTAGCATGTTCACACTATAGGGGAAATGACTGATTATGTTTGGAGAAATAAAGACAATAGATTAATTTGGAAAAGATTGAAGCATAATCATATGTGTAGAATAGGTGGACACTAATAAAAATGCATGATTTATACAATATATATAATAATAAATGTACCACTAATATATAAATAAACAAACAAATAGACATAAACCAACAAATAAATAAATGATCATAAACAAATAAAAACTAAACGATTTATGAACTTAAATGATCGAATGAGACCTTGTTCATGCTCATTCATTTAACTAATCAAACAGAAAAATTTGTTCATGCTTGTTCATTTAACTAAATAAACAACATAAATGAACTTCTACTGAATGGTCCATGAACGGTTTACCGAACACTATGTTCATTTACACGTTGGGCCAATACCAAACAGTGTACTTTTTCCAAAATTAAAAGCCAATTTATTTTAACTTAAGTCAATTTAATATAAAATAACTTATTTTATTTTTACATCTTTTTTTGTATGGAATAGATTTTATTTGAAAGTCAATATTATGTAAGTGTACTAATCCATTTGAAATAAAATTTTTATGATGTTATTAAATTTTTATGAGCTTTTATTTTTTTTTAATACCTGAAAAATAAAAATTCATAATTGGCTTTCAAATAAAATTTAAAATGAACTGGCTCTAATTTTAACGGCGGTAGAAAGTTGAAAATATTTTAACACATGCTTGACATTCTTTAAATTTTTCATATCAAGTTCACAAAAAATTAGGGTATCATCAGCAACTAGAAGATGAGATACCATAAACGAAGACTTCCTGCCAACATTGTCCCCACTAAACAAGCCCAAGGTCTTAGTTTTGTCAAGTAAAACGTGAAAACCCTCAGTGACAATGTTGAACAAAAACGGAGAAATAGGGTCCTCCTACTAAAAACCACTCATTATATGAAATCGATTTTTCAGAGAACCATTCTCAATAACTAAAATATTCATCACACTAATACACTTCATAATCCAACTTTTGCATCTATCACCCAATCTCATTTCTTTCAAAACCTGATCTATAAAACACATTCCACTGAGTCATAGGTCTTTTCAAATTTGACTTTTAAAATTAAACCTCAATAACTGAATTTTTCAAACTGCAAACCATTTCATTAAGTATAAGAGCACAATCAAGAATTCTATGGCCACTCATAAAAGCAAACTAGGGCATTTCAATCACTGCTGCCATGATAGATTTCATCATTTCGATAAGGACTTTAGCCAGGATTTTATAAATACTACCAATCATATGGCCACTCAAAAAAGCAAACTAGGGCATTTCAATCACTGCTGCCATGATAGATTTCATCATTTCCATAAGGACTTTAGCCAGGATTTTATAAATACTACCAATCAGAGATATAGAACTAAAGTCATTTAAGGTTTCTGGGCACAGCTTCTTCAGAATAAGAGAGATGAAAGAATTTTTGAAAGTTGCAGGAAACCTTGCAGTTCTCTGAAAATTAGCCACAAAATCCATTAGATTGTCTTTAATAACTAACCAACATTCCTTAAGCACTTTAAAATTTAATCCATTAGGACCCGGGAGACTTATCTTCTCCATAGATCGACATGACCTTTTTTACTTTAGATTCCGAAAAAGGTTGCTCCAAAAAAATCGATTACTCCTCCGATAACGTTTTGAAAACTTTTTCCAATTGGCCAAAGAAAGGCCTTTCACAGCTTTGAAAATGCCTTCAGAAGTAAATTTCAACTCCGACCTTAACTACAAAGTGATTAAAGTGCAAAACACCATCAATCAAAATGGAAGAATAAAAAATTAGCTCTAATTCTGTTACTAACCATTAAGTGAAAAAATTTTGTGATACAGTCTCCCAATTTTGAGCCACATTGACCTTGATTTCTGGTAAACATTCATCAAAATTATCCTTCATTGCTTACAAATCGTTGCCCTTATATTCAAGCTTTCCTTCAAAAAATCCACATTCTTCAAATTATTTGCACCAACCTTCTTAAATCATAATAACCTTGTCTTCTCCTTTTAAAACTCTAACTTAACACCATAAAAAAAAAATTTTAAAGTTATTTTTCAATTCACCCCTAGCTTTGTTCAATTTTTTTAGCACAGTAAGACTGGTAGTAGTAAAACTACAAATTTTAAAGAGAAAAAAAGTCATCTATTGCCTCACTCTAGACCACGCAGAACAAAAAAGCTCATTGCATCTTGGATCATCCAACCACTAATTGAAAAATATAAAAGTCATAGGACCATAAACTATGTTATCCCAACCTATACCAATGAGAAGATAAAATAAATCTATCCAATCTACTCATAGCTAACTTCAGTTGATTATTTGAGCAAGTGAAGTTCATACGACACATTGGAAGATCAATAAGTTCACAATTCTGCACAAACTGTTGAAAGCAATGTAGACCTATAAATTGACAATTCTCCTCGAATCTTTCGCCCTATCTTTAAACCTTATTCCAATTTTTATTAATTAACTAAAGAATAAGCCGAGTTCCCTTCAAGGAAGTGATTTCATCCCATAATTGATTATTCAAAGGAACTTTACTGGGTGCATAGACATAACCCAAAACGCATTAGTTAAGTTGGATTAGCGAGCTTTTCATGATCAACACTCTCCGAAAAATGGAAAAACTGCCCAATATAAAGAAACTCTGTTTCCATACAACCATTACTCCACTCGAAGCCTTTTCAATGTCTGACTACATCATGCCCAAACATTGCTAATTCCAAATTTATCTCACCATTGTGACATCAAAAGTAGACAACTTCATTTCTTGTATGAAGACCACTTCAAAATCCTCTTTGGCAAAAAAAATTGCAATTAAATTCTTATTCTCAGCACTACCTAGACCTCTAATAATAAGAGTGATTACTTTCAGAGATAAGACATAAGATATACTCCAAAAAATACTCTATAAAAAAAATTGAGAATGAAGAGTTTTTCTCAACTCTAACAGGAAAACCTTTTCATCATCTCATCCTCCTGGCCATCACAAATCAGACCCAACAAACTCATCGTTTCCACCATTTTCTATGTTTTTTTATGAGCTCTTTGTTTAATTAACAAGTTGGAATTAAGCTTTAGTAACTTCGCCCAAATCTAATTCATTCTATAATCAGTTGACTTACTTTTCTCTAAAGCATCTTTGACTTCCACTTTAACAAAACCTTTATATTTTTTTCTTCCGCTAGTTTGTTTTGAACCCTATTGATTTTATGTTTCTTTTTTGGCATCCACTCTTATTAAGGAAAAAAAAAAATAAAGCCAAATTTTTTACTTTAGAAACCTAAATATCTACCAACCCTTTAAAATCAGACTTCACCATGTCTTGATCTTATCATACTTTGAAATATTATCATTTCACAAATTAGGTTCAGATAGTTATTGCTGAGCCAACCTAGCAGAGTTATTAGACCCATCGCCACCAGCATTTCTTTAACCACTAAAGTCTATATCTACTTGGCCCAAAATATCAACTCGATTGAGCCAATCGTACCACTTGAATTTAAAGCCAATCCCTTAAAAACAACCAAAGCTAGCTTGTTTGCTTCATTAACAAAACCTATAGACCCATTTTGAACAGGATTCAACATCTATCTTCCCAATGAGCCACCATCTGTCTCGACACCTGAACCATTTTTCCTACTACAAACAACCTCATCCACCTTACAATTGTTGCAACCGATATAATTGCCATCATCATTGTCCTCTGGACTAGCCTGAATATCATTGACTAATGCATCAGTACCACTAGGTTCACAGACTTGAAAATCATCTACTGAAGAGCCATAAACAAAAAAGAACATTGGCATAACATGTTTTGAAGCCTTTTATTGATTGTTTTGAAATGGTAATAGCAGCAGATGACATATATATTCCTCTTTAATTTTGAGTTTAAACAAGTCATAATTAATATCCACAACACACGAACTAAGGAGCTTCTCCTTTGAACAACTAATTAGAACTCTAGCCATGTCCAATCGTCTTCAAAATAGAGTATCATCATCCACTACAATGAAACCACCAAAGGCATTTTTCAGCTCCACAAAAAAATTAATGTTAAAAGCACGAAGAAGAACTCCTTCAATTCTTACCCATAAAATCTTGAACTTATCAATGTTGGAGATTTCCTAAATTATAACCAAATCCAACCATGTATCAACAGCCTCATTATTATTATGCATAAACTCAGTCCTAACTTCTTCTGATGAAAAACATAGCAAAACCATACTACCGCCTATTAACTTCAATTTGTAATTATATTTACTTTCTAGAGAAACTCATCCGCCAGGAACTTGATTTAGTTAAGAGATTTAGGTTTTCCCAAAAGTAAAAAATGAAGCCATTTGCAATCCTCCTTATCAGATTTGAAAGATATGATTAGACAAATAGACGATGATTGGACTTCCCTAACTAAACTTTCACCGTCACTTATAATACTGACAATGACACTACTAGCACAGTTATTGACCAACTTTGGATCATAGATAAAAAAAAGCCCTTTCTTTTTAGCTTTACCTGCTTTTCAATACCGTCTAACTTTTTTTGTTCTAACACCTCAAACGATTTCCACTTGACCACTTCAGCAAATCTTCTTCTTCTAATTTGCTGCTCCTCTTTACTTTCCTTGTAATGATGACAAATAAACTGGCTTTTTCTTCGACTTTCATAAGACTGTGCTTTCAACACTGCCAACCTAAGCCTTAGCTTAAATGACCCTATCCAAATAATGTTTAGATCAACTAAAAAATTGAGAGCTTTATGATCTTTCTTAAACCTAACAACATTAAACTTCCTGCCAAAATGATTTCTCTTTGGCACTATAACCATTTCAATCAGCACTCCCCATCTCTGAAACACCTTCCATAAATCCTTTACAACCCAATGCTCTGGGAAATTTGAAAAGTAAAAAGAAACACAGAAATCCAACCTCATCCAATTCCTGTCTAAATCTATAAGATTGCTTACATGGACATTAATCCTTTGAGATAAAGTCCTAGAGCTAGCCCCAACCCTATCGCTCACTGTCATCATTTTCATTTAGCCCTTTTATCAATAAAAAATATATATTAGTAAGTTTGATTTATTGAGGAAAAAAATAGTAGTTTGAATTAACCATTAATTTTAAAAATTATTATAAATATTAAGTTTATTGGAATATAGTTTTTTTAAAAAGGTTGCTGTCAGAAAGTTATTATTAGTTAACAAAATTCATTCAATGAGGAACTTAAATGAAACACTTTTAATAAATTTAAAAATAAAATAAAATGTTTTAATAGATTTAAAATCAAAACTAAATGATTAATAAGTTATGGACTACACAATAAAATAATGATTAAAAGTTAGGAATTATACAAGTGATATTACCCCAACCGTATTTTGTTTGCCATTTATGTTGTATAGCAATAGAAAACTATATCATGCATTAGGGATGACAATAAGGTGGATCGGGGTATGGATACTCCCAATCCATTATCCATGCTCATGGTTTTTTTTATACCTACGACTTCTTGGATATTTACAAATTAGTGAAAAATCTCACCTGTACTCATAACCCACAAATAATCCATACCAGCAGCTTAAACAATGGTTTTTTAATTTCATAAAAATAAAATATGAAACATAAATAAAAAGTCATTATCCACATATAATATAACAAAATCATAAATACATAAAATCATAATATACATAAAAGAAAATATTTATGAAAATTAGTACAAAATATTAGTTAAGTGTAGGTGTTACATCATATTATAATTAATAAATAGGAATTCAAAGTATCAGGTTTTATGGGTAGACGAAGCGGATTTACCAGTGATGGATACCCCTACCCGCCACCCGCCCGTACCTGTTAAATGGATATGATTTGCTATCTATGTCAATCTCATTGTGGGTATTTTTATTTATTTACCTGCTTATTATGGGTAGATATCTGCGGGTAACAGATTTCGCTAACCCGACTATCACCCCTACCATGCCTGCTAGACAAATTTGGGGGCTAATATGTTTGAAGTACAAATGCCGAAAAGTGCTCATGACCAGTTGTATATCTCAACTTTCACTTGTGAGCTATGAAAGGAACTTTCATCCTCTACCCTGCTTTCGCTGCCAACAAACGAACAACACCACCTCCACTAAACTGGACATGATCCTTTGAGTCATACCAACATCTGTTGTTGACACATTATTGGCAGTCGGCTCATCAACAGATGAAGGGAGAGCACTTGGGCCCCATATATCATACCTAAAATACTTGTGATAATTCTTTTTTGTTGCATATGAATCCTCATTGGCACATGCTAGTGGAGTAATTAATTCATTACCAACTCAATTGAAGTATGCTTTCTCTAAAATTACAGTAATTAACTAATATGTGCAAGCAACATACCATTTTTTATAATTGTTCATCTGTCAAACTAAAGATTTCTAAAGTGCTTTTGAACGTGGTAAAAAATTCTGATGAACTACTATAAGTAGGTAATGGGGTGGTATTAATAACAATTACTACTATTATTACTTCATTGTCTTAAAATATTTGTTAGTTTTAATATTTTTTATTAATATTATTAATGGTTTACAAATATGAACATTCTAAACATATTTATTAAATATTACCTTTTATCAATAACTTTAATTATAACAATGAAAATTCATAAGATATAATAAAAAATACTTGGAAGACAGTTTATAATTTTAAAAAAAAGGTACAGATCTTTCTTTCCCTAGTTTATCCAAAAAAAATTTATGGTATAGTACAAAAATAAAACAAATAATGTACTATACTAGTCAACCGTATCGTAAGTAGGTGTGCTCATTTGATCCAACGCATTCCCTATAAAGGTTTGTCCAATCTGATGGTTGAGATTGAGAGCAGTGTTCCACGCGTATTTGGATTTACGGACGTGCCCTTTCTGTTCCTGTATCTTATGGCCTAAATGCACTGTTGGTGCCTCATCTTTGACAACTGAAACGATTTAATCCTTTAAATATAAATCAATGCGATTTAGTCCCTTTACTTTGAGAAATATAGTGATTTAGTTCCTGATAGGCGGAAGGTACATGGCGTTAGTTGGGGCTTGGTTTGGGGTTATTTTTCAAAGAACATAGCTGTTTTGAAATGAGATAGTGAAGCAGCAAGCAATTTCAAATGATTTTTGACAAAGCACCAAAAAGGAAAAAAAATAAAAAAGAAATCTGGACTGTGGAGGCTAAGATTAGTGATTACTAGGAAAAACTTAGAAATTTAGAAGCTCTATGTGCAGAATTAAATGGATGTTCGTGCTTCCTTCGGTTGAACCAGCAAAACCCATATACATTGTTTCCTTCAAATGCCCAAGAAGATCAATATCCAGGCTCATTGAACTGATGCCCGATCTCTTGTTATTGACCTGTCCACAGCCCATTGTTGCCCACTACTTCCAAGTCTGATTACAAAACATCTTGTTTGACACTACATTACGCCATGAAATCTTTTACGTGATTTGCTATGGTGTTGACTCTCACACCACCAATGCCACTGGTAACAGGAGGAAAAAGTGATGAGCGATAGCGTATCATCAAGAATTGTAATTACGAAATCAGATGATTTCTTCTCCATCGATCCTATAAGCAGTGGTTGTCTCGCCTCCAATGACCATCTCTATTTCTTTGCTTAAAATTTTCTTATTCTATTCTTTCTTTTCTTGCATTAGAAATCAATTTAGGGATTGAGATTTTGGAGGTGGGGATGGGCAGAATGGCTTAATTGAGTTGATGGAAAAGTTCGTGCAAGGGTTTTGAGATCCCCAAAATTGTGAAACTTTTCTCCTCTTCAAATTGGGACTAATTGAATGAAACAAGTGATTCAATGTGATTGAATTTAAACCGGCGCAAGAAATCAGAAGTAGAAGCAAAATAATCTTCACCCAGCCTCTAACAACTGAGTCTTGCTCTCCATGTTCAGTGCCTCACCAACATCGTTTAATTCACGTGCATATCCATGCGCTTTTTCCGTCAATCAAATGACCAAGTAGCACAGTTTATGAAAGCTTAAGAAGTAAGTCGTTTAGTTTGCAAAGTTGAGGGACCAACCGCGCATTTAGAGCTCATCTTATCTATCGCCCATCGCCCTGCACTGCACTATTCTTCCATTTGCAGCCCTGAGCAGCTGAGCTGTCACCTGGGGGCCCACACGATTTCTGGTTTTGCTTTCCGTCTTCATTGTTTTTTTTTTAAAATTTTTTTCTTGTTGAAGTTAACGTATTTTATTAGTAATAGTTTAATGTTCCCAATTGCATGCACTAATATAGTATGATTACTTACTGAAAAGCATGATTAAGAAAGAAAAGCAATAATTAATTACGGGGCGAGATGTCCTCTCAGTGAACGACACCAACCAAAGTAAGAGTTGAGTAATTTGGAATGATTACTGCTCGTGATCACGGCCCTAGAGTTTGCCTCTCATTTTCTTTTGCCACATCGTAAAGCCACTGTCACTAAATAATTACACTAACTAATTACATTACTACTCCGGATTAAATTTTAATTTGGAGCACAAGACACCGCTAAATGGTTTTCCTCTGCAAAAAAGAAAAAAAAAGGATTAAATCATGCATCCATTTATTATAAATTACGAGTATCACTGCGGTAAAAGATAAAGTATGAATAATTGTTACTGGATTGTAACATTGTATTGCATTAGACATTAAAATAAATAAATAATGCACTAATTCAGTGAATTTAAGAGAAAATGGCAAGTTGATTGTTTTTTAATCTGATCATTCAAACTCATGAAACTTGTGAATTGAATTGCTAGAAATCTTTATCTGCAGTTTCGTGATTTCCTTTTTTAAATAACAATTAAGTTAATTATCTTCTAATTATAACCCAACTTAAGCAGTAGTGTACGTGGTAAATATCAGCATATCAGAAGAATATGGTACTACCTGATCAATTTAATTGCTATTGTACAGGAGGCCATAAATTAGCGCAACTAATTTTGAATATATGGATAAATTAGTTACCCTGTACTCTATAATATAAATGCAAAACGATGAAAGAATTGTGTCATTTACCTCAAGAAAGACGACTCGAATTTTAGGCTTGTAGCTAGCGATATGGTATAGATTGAAGTATTACTATTCTATGGATGCAATTTATTGGTTATATTTCGGGTACTGCCAATGGATATCATATGCATGCTTTTAATAAATGAAATGTCGTGCGGTGCCGTGCAACGAGCCGAGTCGAGTCGAGGGGAGGGAAGGTCAAAGGTCTTTTCATTTTTGTTCTTTAATTTGTTTACCAGCACTCAGCGTCAGCGATGGGTGCTCATGATCATCAAAGTTTCATCTTCCCTTCCCCTACGCCCTACCCCTTGCTTAGTTGCTTGGGCGTCGCACATATCAAATGAATCGAGGGAGTGTAGCGAGCTTCAGAGCTAAAAAATATATATAATCGGTGACTATGACTCTGACCACGGTAATTAATTATAATATGATAAATAATTAATCAATTTGTCATTTCACTGGGAGGTTCAAGGTTGGGTTCTTAATTATCCAACTCATCATGATCATGCATGCTTGGTGGTGTTTTGTCTTAAGTATTTGGTTTACGAGTGATTCAATGGATTTAAGTAAAAGAGTGCCCAAACTAGTGCTCTCTATATATTTCTAGTTTTCTTCCCGGTTAAAATTATTTTATCAATTAATAACTGATTTTTTTTTCTTTTTTTTTGGGTTGGGGGTACAAAAGAGATGATAGTTTGCAGTCAAACAGTTTGGTAGGATTGTCTTTGGCCCGAAAATCTCGGCGGATCTAAGAAAAGGACGAACAAGGCTCAGGAAACGGCGTCCGCAATTTCCTTTCTTTTCGTTTTCCCTTACCTATGGGATCCGACGGCAGCCATCAGCAGACCTATTCTTGGGTTGAGATCCCATCCCAGACAACCTTTTTTACTGCTATTGAGAAATTAAATTTCCAAGCCCCTTTTGGTACAGCAAACGTTTCATTCCGCATCCATTATCCAACATTTTGCTCCACTATGTCTATGATTATCACCTAGGTATATAATATGGTGAAAATTTAGCCTCCCCCAACACAACAATAATATGTTTACTTTGAAGTCCTCCAAATTTTAATTATATGCATCTTTTAATGTCATGAATTCTTATTACTAAAATATTTTCCAAAGAGAAAGGGTAACTTACAAAAGCCCAATGTGATTTGATCTAACCTACACTTTACCCTCTACTTATTTTATAATCTTCGACAACAATTTCTGAAACCCTAAATTAAACTGTCTGATAACTATGTGTCATTAATTTTAAGATTTTTTATATTTTTTCATAGCTAACCGATATTTATAAAATACTGATATGTATTTATAAGAAGAAAAATATATTTACGGAAAAGAAAAACTGATAATTTAAAAAATCTATTAAACATAAAAAAATATTGGAGGGACTGACATTATTTAAAGATGACTATCGTACAGTTTAAATTATAGTTTTAAAAATTTTTATTTGACTACATAAAAAAATTAAGGGCTAAAGTGTAAATTTTTAAAAATAAAATGGACAAAATCTAGGTTAGGGTAAACCTCTTCCCCGTAGAGAAACCAGATTCTAAATTATTACTGCAGCATCATTCATTGTAAAGGTTTTATTTAAATTCTTGAGAATCTTATAGGATTTTATATTATATGATTTCTTTAGTTACAATAAATTTTCTAAGAGAGTAGCATATCTTCTAGACTAGACAACTCATTATAAGATAGCTCGATTAAGGCATTCCTTTTTCTTTATTTAATAAATCATCTTACAATTTTCCAAAGAAAACATGGCATAATTAGTATGTAATTATGAACAATATGGCACTTTTTCCTTTTTTTTTTTCTTTCTTGTATTAATGATGTATAGAAAATTCACTTTGCAATTTCCTCGTAACCAGATGCGAAAAAGAAATATGCGAAGAGATCCGTACTATGTGCGGGAGGCAGGAATCGTGGAATCGAAGGCTTGGCCAGTTACCAGTTAAAACGCGATTAAATACGGCACAGCTCAGCTGGGACTGGGAGCGAGCGACGGTGGTCAAGTGAACACTTTAACAACTACACAAAGCTTAAATGCTCCAATTACTAATCCCTGCATTTGTTTAATAATCCTTTCACCTCCAGTTTATTACAAATCCCTCGCAAACGGATGCTCGCTATAAAAGGGCTCAGCTTTCTTTTCGTGAGCTCCCCCTCTCGGTCTCGCGATTGGATCGATACCCAAATTCGTTTTCGCTGATTTCTTGCCCGTTTTCCCTCAATCTCCAGTTTCAGCTCCCATAGACAAGGTAGTGTGGTAGTGTATCTTCTTTTACTTAATTTTTTAATCATGGTTTTGCGTCGGTTTCTTCTGCCGCTGTTTGGTAAATTTCATGGATAAATGCCTTCTTTTCTGCTGCAGGGTTTGATTGATCCCGGCGGGGATTTTGTCATCTGTTTCTGGTTTAGCTTTTAGTAATTTAGTTGGGTGTGACACCACAAGTGAAATCTTGTAAAAGATGAATTTTTTCCTCGGTTACTGGGTTACTTCGACTCCCCAGAACTCACTTGCATGGAATATGTCTGCTTTACTCTCCTTTAACATCTTCGAATCTTGGATTTTCCTTTTCTGTCTCAGTCGGAGAATTGTGAAAATAAAGAGCCGGCTTCTTGTTCCTTTCGCTGTTCGTAATTTGCTTTTGTTTGCTGATTCACTTTTATCCTGGGATTGTGGATCTAGCTACTTAAATTATTGTTTTGTCTCGTGCTGATGTTGGTCTATGTTTTGGCTGCTTCTCCTTCTTTGACTACACATAAGTTCTGAATCCCATTTCTTCTCGACTGTAAGATTTATACAACATTACTGGGTTCAGCTAAAAGTGTCGTCTCTTAGCTGGATTTAACTTTGCTTGAGTGAAAATTTAGTTCTTGGCACAGAAATTCAGTCCTCATTAATTGTTTCTACAAACAGTGGGATTTTCAGGTTATTAGAGGATGTCCAGACCTCTGCATCGAGGTTCATCAGCTGTTCGGATCTCTGGTAGCAGCCATGATTTTTGGGATTCTCAAATGAAAGATAAATCAGAAAAGGATGATTTGGACAGAAATCGTCCTTTTGATCAGAGCCTTTTATCTGTGAGGTTTCCTTTTCGGCTTCTTTTGCCTGATAGTCCAGCTTCTAAACATGGTGTTGTTGAGAATGGTTTTGCATCTGATCCCTTCAGTGTTGGAACTCCAAGAAGCCGGCATAAATTTGCACTGCTTTTTTTGAAATTGAGTTTAATTGTGATAGTGATACTTGCTCTCACTGGATCATTTTGGTGGACACTCTCCATATCCACTTCCTCAAGAGGTCAAATATATCATGGTTATAGGCGACTCCAGGAGCAGATTGTTTCTGATTTGTGGGATATTGGGGAGCTATCACTTGGTTCTTCCAGGCTTAAAGAACTAGAATTTTGTACTCTCGAGTCTGAGAATTTTGTTCCTTGCTTTAATTCTTCCGAGAGTCTTGCTTTGGGTTATGCTGACGGGAATGAATTTAATCGACACTGCACTCATGGGTCAAGGGATAATTGTTTGGTCCTTCCACCAGTGAATTATAAAGTTCCTCTCAGGTGGCCAACTGGGAGAGATGTGATCTGGGTTGGCAATGTCAAAATTACTGCTCAGGAGGTACTCTCTTCAGGCAGTCTGACAAAGAGGTTAGTGAATGCTTATTTAAACCAATCTAACTGCCTCCATCTTTTCTCCTCCTGCTTCTCCTGTTTTACTCTCTCTTCAAATTTCCTGCCATTCTCATGGTTGTAGGATGATGATGTTGGATGACGAGCAGATTTCCTTCCGTTCAGCCTCTCTTATGTTTGATGGTGTGGAAGACTACTCTCATCAAATTGCGGAAATGATTGGGCTGAGGAATGAATCGAATTTCTTGCAAGCTGGCGTGAGTTTCTTTTATTTCCTGCAACATTTTAAATTGGTGCCATGTCACTTACTTTGTTAATATATTCCTTTTCATCTTTTATATTATAGGTTATTTTGGTGAATTGTCATGTTTCTTTTTTATGTCACTTGTTTCTAAAACATGGAATGAGCAAATCTAAATAATAGCATCTGGTTCTAGCGATAAACTGCTGACACTTGGGCCTCTCTATTCTACAACTCGCTGCTTTCAAGTAATTTTACTTCACATTCATCTCATTATGCCCTCGTAAGAAGGTTGTGTCAAGAAGGGCATTCGGTTTAAGATGTTGCCACCTTGCTTTTGCATGATGAGCTTGTAGTTCTAATTAACTTTAAACAATTAATAGACATTATGAACTCTATGCCACCGACCCCAATGGTGATTGATGATTTCTGCTATTTGGGTGCCTGGCATAACTTGAGATGATTTACTCCTTTGCAGGTCAGAACCATCTTGGACATAGGGTGTGGTTATGGTAGTTTCGGGGCACACCTCTTCTCCAAACAGCTATTGACTATGTGCATTGCAAACTATGAGTCCTCAGGAAGTCAAGTTCAACTAACTCTTGAGAGAGGCCTCCCTGCTATGATTGCATCCTTCACTTCAAAGCAGTTGCCTTATCCCTCTCTTTCTTTTGATATGCTACATTGTGCACGCTGTGGTGTTGATTGGGACCAAAAAGGTACTAAGGAAAAGAATTAGAATTGATAAAATGATATGTCTTTGTTGTGTAGATTTATTCTTTCTATAATCTCTTCCTTCTTTGTACCGTTCTCTGCTGTTAATTGTTTTCGAGTTAGAAGTTGCTGAAACAAAGTTACACTGAGACCTACATGAAAATCCTGCTTACTGGAGTTTAAATTTTCTAACCTTTCATATGTCTTGGAACTAAGAATTTATATTAATGGGTACTAAAAAATATTAATTGATCTCGTTTCTTATGTATTATAGATGGGATTCTCTTAATTGAGGTTGATAGAGTTTTGAAGCCTGGTGGATACTTTGTGTGGACGTCACCACTTACCAACACGCAAAGTTTTCTTCGCAACAAGGAGAACCAAAAAAGATGGAATTTTGTTCGCAACTTTGCAGAAAATCTTTGCTGGGAATTGCTTTCCCAACAAGATGAGACTATTGTGTGGAAAAAGACGAGCAAAACAAATTGCTACAGTTCCCGGTGAGTTATGGTTTCACGTTTGAACCAAACTGTTGTCTCCGGGACAGTTTTGAGAAGACTTGTACACTTGATTGTTTTGGAATTACGTTGCTGATTTTGATCATTGTTACTGATTGCAGGAAAACTGGTTCAGGTCCTTCCATCTGTGGTAAAGGGAATGATGTTGAAACTCCTTACTACAGACCTCTTCAGAGCTGTATAGGTGGAATGCATGGCCATCGATGGATCCCTATTGAACGGAAGAGGACATGGCCTTCTAGATCTAGCTTGAACAAGAGTGAACTTGCAATTTACGGTAAAATGACAGTGGTGCACCATTAGGGGATTCTACATATACTGTACCAAAGTTTTACCTTCTCTTCATTCTTTATTAATTCAATCCACCTTTTATCAGGATTGCATGTGGAGGAGTTCAGTGAAGACATGGAAAGCTGGAAAACTGCAGTTCGTAATTATTGGTCTCTTCTGTCACCATTAATATTCTCAGATCACCCCAAGAGACCTGGTGATGAAGATCCTTCACCACCATATAACATGCTCAGAAATGTGCTAGACATGAATGCTCATTTTGGTGGTTTCAATTCTGCCCTTCTAGAAGCTGGGAAATCTGTTTGGGTCATGAATGTGGTCCCAACTACTGGCGTTAACACCCTCCCATTGATCCTTGATAGAGGCTACATTGGTGCATTGCATGATTGGTAATTACATATGAACCTAGCAGCCCATTCCTTCCCTCTTTTGGCTGTGTTCCTTGAGTGTGGGGATTTGGAGCTAATTAATCTGCTTAAATAAGTTTATTTTCATTTGAAAGGCTTGAAGATTTTTACTACTGAAACTCACATATAAAATGATGTCAGCTGGAATTTTACTGGCAAATCGTATGAAGACAAGGCAAATCTTGTTGGGTGAAGATTCTGCCTGTTGAGTATAAGATCAACGGTCTAATTAGTAGATGGCTCCTGATTGGTTTTGTTTGTACTCTACTGGATTGGGATATGTAGATTAGCTTTGTTTGCGCTCTATCTTGTCTATATGCTTGGACCATGCCCTTTGGCTTTGATTATTTTTTTTCAAAAAAAATATTCTCCCCAGCATTTTGTGCAGTCTATCTCATCATCTCATCTCTTTCAGGTGTGAACCATTTCCAACCTATCCTAGAACTTATGACCTGGTCCATGCAGCTGGCCTTTTATCCCTTGAGAGTGGTCAGCGGCACAGGTGCAGCATGCTTGACGTATTCTCTGAGATAGATCGTATACTTCGGCCTGAGGTACTGAAATATATTCACTATGTTTCTATTCCTCGAGCATCCTTGGTTATTTCCTTCTCCCTGTTGAACTATACTTGCAGTGATCGTTCCACTTGTCCCCATGCTCTTCGCCACCTCTTGTCACTTCTTGCTGATATAAAAAAACTGTCTTGCCCATGGTTATTTCATACCCAATGCTTTTTGTAAGATTCTTGTGATCTGTGGCTGCTGTATCTTGCAACTGGGTATTGGAATTGAACAGCTGATCTTGTGTGTATTCTGACCATATAGGTCATCCTTTACTGCAGGCACTTTGTGGATAATAAATTAGTGAGCGCATTCTTGCAATAGTTTATTAACTGGAAGTTATTTTGATGCAGGGATGGGTGATAATACGTGACACCACTCAACTTGTTGAATTGGCAAGAGCCCTAACTACGCGGCTGAAGTGGGACGCACGCGTGATAGAAATGGAGAGCAGCAGTGATGAGAGACTCCTCATATGTCAGAAACCTTTCTTCAAGAGACAAGCTAGCTAATCACAAATACAATTGAACAAGTGATCGGGAAGCCGAACCTTGATATTCAAATTCATTTTGTAGATGTTAAGCATTGATCATAAATCTCCATTTCCGAGTGGAAATGTTGAAATATCTGAACAGGAGAACAAACAGAGGAGAAGAAGGACGAGATGAAGCACAATGCCTATGGAACCGCAAGGCGTTCATAGGGCCATGTAATTACCTGTTTGAGGCAGCAGCATGAGAGATATATACAGAAACTAGGTTTTGGGTTTTTTCATGTTATGTCTCATAATTTATACAACAACATGACTAAGATTGTTAAAGTTGATTACAGAATAAGCAAGTGTTCCTAGATGCAGAAGATAATGAAAAATTCTTAGTTCATACCCTATTTGTACTTTTTACTACATGTCATTCGCAAAACAAGGAACAGATTCAAAGTAAAGGTGTTGTTATTATCACAAGCTAAATTCTCATTTTGCCTCCATCTCTTTCTGTTAACCTACTTCATCATAAGCGACAAAGAAGTTCATTTATTCGTTTTCACCAAAAATGTGTCCCACTTCCACTGCCTGATACATTCTGGTAGTAGTGTCCGGGCATTTGTAAGAGAATTAGTACCAACCATGATGTCTGTCAACAGCTGTAGCAGTAGTACCGATATGATATGTTATTCTTTGCTGATAGAATTTGTGTTGTTTCTCTACAAACATTCAGGAGTTTTTTACTGATCATGTGTTATGTTAAACTTGGGACAAGTCGGCGCAAATATATAATGGCCTAAATGCATTATTGGTCCCTCAACTTTGTAAACTTGCACAAGATAGTCCCTCAACTTTGACTCATAATGACTTAATCCTCCAACTTTGATAAACTTCGTGACTTAGTTCTCAAACCTTGATAATCTATGCGAGTTAGTCCATATGTTGACGGAAAACGTGCACATGTTACCACGTGATAATGATGATGTTTATGGGTAGAGTAATGCTGGGGAAATTAGAACTAGAAGGCAAATGTTGCCAACGACAAGGAGGGATGAGGCGAGGATGGCATGAGGAAATCAATTTTTGACAGCAAACGACGAGGTGAGGATGGCATGAGGAAATCGATGGTGAGAAGGTGACAGTGAGTTTGACTATGAGGATGGCCTAAGGAAACCAATTTCTAACAACAAATGACAACATGAGGATGGTCTGACGAAATCAACGGTGTGGATTCGACGCAACAAATGGGGCAGATTCAATGACAAGGGCTGATTTGGTTGCCACGTCTTCAACAACATGGGTGAATTTGACTGAGATGGCATGGGAGGCTGTGGATTGGATGGCTAGGAGGGCAAATTTGAAGGTGGATTGTTAGATTTGGCGTCATATCATTTTCAAATTGGATATGGGGTTTGGTTTAAAGAAGAGTGACTGACGACGTGCAACGAGGAAAGATCGATAATGTTGAGAAACAAATGTTTTCTGCCTTTCCATCTAATTAAGGACTAACTCATTATATTTTACAAAGTTGAGAGACTAAGTCACATTGAATCATTCATAAAAGAGTAACTCCCTTGAGTTGACAAAGTTTGAAGGATTAAATGCATTGTTTAACAATATATAATTGTCTAGCGAAAGGCTGCCAACAATCCGACCTTAGCTCAGTTGGTAGAGCGGAGGACTGTAGTGGGCCCCGCCTGTTAGGTATCCTTAGGTCGCTGGTTCGAATCCGGCAGGTCGGATCTTTTATTTTGCTCTTGACTTCCTTTGGATTCATCTACTGTGAACCAGCAAAGTCTCGAAGATGTACGTACCGCTGGTAATACGATCAGTTTAGCGTTAGTCCTTAAATTTTTCATGCAAAATTGCGAGCTCAATCGATCTCTCTTGCACTATTTCACTACCGATTCCCCAAAATCCCGTTTTCATTCATCCAGTTCATATCCATTTCCATGGCTTGGCGCCTTCTTCGATCAAAACCCCTCCAAGACCCTAACCCTAGCCCGCTTAAACCCCTCTTCTTCTCCACCTCCTTCCTCATTACCAAAATCCCCAGAAAGCACAAACCCAGGCGCCCCAAACGCGGCTCCCCGCGTACCCGACCCGTCCAGCCCGATTCCATCAGGATCCCCCACCTCGAGTCCATCCTCGAACGCGACTCCTACTTCCGCTTCCTCACCAGGTCCAAGGAGTTCCTCGCCAAGCAGCCCGACCAAGTCCTCCGCCTTGACGACGCTGGCAAGCTCTACCGCGAGCTCGGCTTCTCTCGCGGACGCAAGATCGCCCGGTACCTCGCCCGCCACCCACTCATCTTCGCCACCTACCGTCATACCGACGGCAAAATGTGGCTCGGTTTCACGGATTTGATGGAGGAACTTCTCAGCGAGGAGAGGTCGATTATGGATCAGATGGAGGAGGATCGAGTCAACAAAGTCCGGAAATTGCTTATGATGTCCAAGGATAAGCGGATCCTTTTGAGCAAGATCTATCATACAAGGCTGTTGTTTGGGATTCCTGAGGATTTCAGGAACCGGGTTGAGAAATACCCTGATTATTTTCGGGTTGTGGTGGAGGACGGGAAGAGAATGCTTGAATTGGTGAATTGGGATCCGGGTTTGGCGGTGAGTGCATTGGAGAGGGAGTTCATTGTGGATGAAGATAAGGTGAAGAAGGCGTTTAAGTTCCCAGTTAAGTATGGGAGGGATTTGGATTTGGAGGTGGATGATGTGAGGAAGCTTAACTTGTTGAACACGTTACCTCTGGTTTCACCGTATTCAGATGGATGGAAGTTGGATGTGTGGAGTTTGGAGGCGGAGAAATATAGGGTTGGGATTTTGCATGAGTTCTTAAGCTTGACTTTGGAGAAGAGGGCTATGATACATCACATTGTGGAGTTTAAGGATGAATTTTGCTTGACCAGGCAGACTTATGATATGCTGAAGAAGCAGCCTCGGACATTTTATTTGGCGGGAACAGAGATGAACTGGGCTGTACTTTTGAAGGACGCATATGATGGAAACGGGGTTCTGATTAACATGGATCCGCAGGTTCTTTTTAATGAAAAGCTCTACAGATATGCCCAAATGCAAGAACCAAATGCGGTTTCTGAAGCTGCTTGACACTGAACTGGAGAATGAAAATTGTCTGCGGGATTATGATGTGCGCATTTAGTTATTTATGAGATGGTGACTGTTGAAGGCGAGAATAAATGTCTCTGTTGCACGGTGGTGCACAAACATCAGTAAATCAGGTTTGTTTAACGTTCCATACTGTATACTCTTTCGCTTTCTGATCTGCCACAAATGGAAGAGAAGAAATGTTGTGTGTTTCCAGAATTTGCATGTGTCTGTTGCGACAATTGTTAGTGACATTCTTCAGGCTTGTGCTACCTTTTATGCTACCAGTCAGGCCCCGCCCCCCTTTTTCTTCCACTGGTTGCTTCAATCTTAATTGTGATGCTTCTGTTAGTAATGAGGGCCAGGGAATAGATGCTGCTATTATCAGAGATCACAAATGGCAGTTTTGTTATTGTTTGCGCCAGGGACATTTGATATACAACCCCCTTGGAAGCTGAGATGTGGGCTTTGAGAGACGGCCTTCAACTTGCTTCTGCCATGGGGAACATTCGGTTGGATTGGAGGTTGACACTGATGTAAAGCTGCAGCTGAGTCGCTTACCTCCAATACAGTCACTAAACCCACATTGATTTCTCTAATGTCTGATTGCAGGTTTCTAATGCAGAAGCTGCATCTCCAAAAAATAAAAGATGTTTTGTGGGAGGAGAATCGAGCAGCAGATTGTCTGACTAGAAGCAAGCTGCATGCTGACTGAACTTTTGTCATTTATGATAGGCCCCCAGTATTTTGAATAGTGATATAGCAGGGGATTATGTAACTAGAGCGGTAAACGCTCCTTTGATGTAACCAGATTTTATTGCATCTTGGCTCTAGATGTACCATAAGTTGCCTTGAAAGATTGTAGGAGAGTTACCATAATCCATAACCAGTAGCATTTGGCGAGGGTCTGTTCATTTGTCTAGTCAAAAGCAGTAGTCAGGCTGTGAAATTTTCCAAGAGTAACTGCTGAAAGTTGAAACCCGCATTAGGGCAGGCCTTGGCTTCTGTACCAAATAGCTCCTGATGTACATGTGTCCACTGTTAAACACTCTGTACTTTTCATCTCTTCATGCTTTAGAATCCGAAGAAGTTTGGTGGTGACTTTAGAGCTGTGACAAGTTCTACGAGTACATACTTTTACTGCTTTTCATGAATCATGGATATTAAGGGGCTGCAGATCACATGGCCGAAGTATGAACGGCTCTTTTCATGAGGTCCTATGCAATGGACGAATTTGGACCAGAAGAGAAGTCATAATCTGTGTCAACCTGGTTGAGGCTGGGGACTTCCGGAGGAGTTGAAGTGAATGGAGCTGAAAATAATAGTGCTTACATTCATCGTCACCTGTGCTTGAATTGTCTATTTCTGCTCCGTGTTCCCTGTCAATGTACGTGATTTACTCGAAGACTCAGGGTTCTGGAATTGTTCTGCTTTCCTGCCCTACAGGTGTCTTGCTGACTGGAGCTTGACTGATGCATTGCTTGTGGCTGTACCGGCAAAGAGACTAACAGACTCGTGGAGTTGGGACTTGGGACATTTGTCTGGCTTTATATCTTGCTGGACTCCCGACGCGGAATAACTCACCCTCTGGAGCTGAAGTTTCTTCCAAATTGAGAAACCATACGTGGGCCGAATAAGCAAGGATGGGGTAAAATTGGGTGCAAACATTTGTGGTTCACGACATTTTCTCTGACTTCATGGCAGTAGATTGAACACATTCACATAGACATCTTATGGAGTGAGGATTTTCCTGTCTCTCTCGTGGCATTCCAGTTCCTGAATGAGATATAAGATACAATCCCACCTGATGATTAATCATTAATGTGACAGGTACTACTCCACTTAAATTTCGGTCCAAGCCTCAATTACTCAATGTCTCGACAAGCTAGACCAAATAAAAACTTCAACTTGCAAAATTTAACCGATGAAAGGAAGTTGCATACACAATGAACAATCCCTAACACAAATGACATGATGTCCGTTCGTAAGGGGCTTGTTTTTGACAAACAGATGCCGGTCCATGCCGGCACTAAGAGCAAGGACCAAATGTAGACGAATAAGAAGTTCCCCAACATCGCTTAGCAAATGGTAAAACACTGAAACGAAGTCTCCCTTCAATCAGGGAATCTAACGTCGATGACTTTTCCCTTTGGACTTCTTACTGCTTTTCTGCGCTACAGCACTGCTTCTGGTTCCACTTGAAGCTGCTGGTCCAACTCGGTCCACTCTCCTAGCCACTCTTCTTCGAGAGCTTAAACTGCCACTCCCTAGAGCTGCTTTCGCCACACTGTCAGTGAGCACTTCCCTTGCTCTTTGTGGCTTAATTGATTGCTTGTTCAGGTAAGTTAGCTTCGGGAGGAGGCTACAAACTGCTTTGCGCAGTTGGTCATCACTGATGTTGCTCTCAATAGGATTTCCCAGCAGGTTAAGTGCCACCAATGAATTGTAATTTGCAACCAGCTGACCAAGGGCTTTTGTTGTTGTGATCTTGTTGAAGCTCAGGTCTAGAACTGTTAACTTTAACAGCCTATGTAATCCTTCCACATCACTGATCTTATTACCAGCAAGATACAGTTCTTTGATTAAGGTACAGTTGGACAAACCTGATATCATGATCAAACAACCAACAACGAGCTTCTGAGTTAAGCATTGAATTTCACTGGTGAGTCGATCTATTATAAGTATAACAAAGATATAACACAACTAGACAAAGAATAAGTACCATATCCAATTCCAGAAATGCGGTTGTAACTGAGGTTAAGTACCCGCAGGCGAGTTAGTTCTCTAAGTCCTTCTATTGTGTTGATCTTGTTTCTTGACAGGTTCAACACATGAAGGCCCTTTGGCAGTGATCCTGGAGTGATGTGCCCTGCAACAGAGAGATGAATTATGTTTCGGCAGATCATGTTGAATATCACAGCACGTATCTTCTAAATAAACATGGACATCATACCTATGAAGTTGTTGGATAGGTCAACAGACTTAAGGCTGGAGAAGCATGAGATAGTTGGTACTGCCTTCAAACCAGTACCTGACATGTAAGCCACCCTTGAGGAAGGATTTAGAGATTGGATAATGGCATTGGCATGTAAGATTTCCTCGGACAGATAGATATCAGAAGCACGCGCCATCTGGGCTGTGCTAGTTGCTGGTGCTTTACCATTATCAGGCGAAGGTGGGAAGGTTATAAGCTCCTCACTGTTGGCATTATCAGCTGGTTGGATACTTTCAGTTTCAAGATCCCTCACCCACTCATTTACCCTACTGAAGGATGATGATGAACCAGCAGGGAAACCTACCCACTGCTTCTGTTGCCATAAACCAGAAAGTCCCCCACGGAAACCATCCCAAGTGCAGTTCTCATTGTACTTATCAATGGGGCTTTTATCTGTGGACTGTTCTGTAAATGATCCAGGTGATTCCATGTTGCTTGAATTTACAACTTGATTTGGCTCTGGCTCAAGCGTGTCCGAGTAGTAACCACCATGCTGGTTCATGGTAGCACCTTCTTTGACTGCCTTTGCTTTTGCAGTCCTAGCTTGCTGCAAGTTCCGGTGGCTCCACAGGAACAACTTCCACCACAGTTTCCGATTTGCTGAAGGTAGAATTTGACTAGACGAGTGTTTCTTCAACATCACCCTATCAGCACTACGATGTGTCATGATAGAAACAGGGCTTCCATAAAGTAAATCTCCAGCACTATGAGGTAACTCCCATAGTTCCTCAAAAGAGTGTGATTTTGAAGAAGGAAACCTATGAGCAGCCTTTCTCAGTACGTCCCTCCTTTCCAGATTAGAGCAGGAGCGCTTAAGCCTCGGTGAAACCCAAAACTCAGCCCTCCCAATTCCCGGATCACTAACATGGCCACTCTGAATAATGTCAAAACTCTTCACAACATCTCCCTCCTCTTTGACCACATTCTTTTCCGTCATTTCAAGCCATTCATGGATGGAATCAACTCCTTTAGCTTGAAGATCGAAATCAGAAAACTCTCTTTTGATCGAGGCATTCTCTTCATGCTCATCTTCCCCTTCATATGCTACCTCTGCTGCAGCATCAGTAGCACTAGGACCTCCTTCACCTGAGGTTCTAACGGAACATAGGAAATTCTTCCGACTTTCAGAAAGGGCCGAAGCACCACAAGCCATTGATTTCAACTCCTCATTGTCGAGAGGTCTCACAGAAGCTTGCTCAAGTTTTTTCATATGCAGGGCTCTCAGTGCTACAGCCATTGACGAAACACTATTCCCCTGCAAGTAAACAAAACGCTCAGATTATAAATTACAGAAACTAAAGTGAGCAATCTAAACACAAATGAACACAGCTGATCCTTCACCTTATCTTTCTTCTTCCTAGCACTCAGCGTGCGGAAACAACTCAGAATTGCCATTTGCAGAAACGGACCAGATTCAATGCCTTCCACTAAGCTTAGAATAGATCACCTCTATGTTCGTTCTCTTTGCTCGAAAAAGAAAAATACCAACTTTTGTGCCGTTTCACTCTTTTCTAGCCTCTTCTTTTTCCTCTCAGAAATTTATCCTCTTAGAGCTTACATCTCCTAACCGCGGCCTAACAAACTATAACACCGAATGATAGGGAAAATCTGAGTTTACATCGTAGACTGATATAAACAAAACTTAGCCATAATCAATGGGAAGCCACCAAACCAATGACCGGGTACTGTAAGAGGACGAACAGCCACCGGAAAAGAAACGACAAACGCCTCCTCCGGGAAGACAAGATTTAACTAAACCGTCGGCCAGAGTTGTAAACCCAGCTGCTTCTCTTCAGAAGCTTCAAAGATTCCCTCTTAAAAGACAACTTCCTGCAATACTCGCAACAATTTAAACACATCAAAACAAGCAGTTAGGCAGAAGAACTCCAGAACGCCATAAAAGCAAACAAAAAAATACAAATATCTGAGCCCTAATTTCAAAGTAATTAAAAACCTCATTAATTAGACTGTATTAATGCACCCTGTAATTCTTTGTCCTTTCTTAGGCAAATGAGAGGATCCCCTGGAAGATCCTGCCAAACCCCATTAATTATATAGTACTAACTTATCGAGCCCATTAAGAAAAAAGAACACTTTATTTCTGGGAATTGCAGTTAAAAACATGTCTGCCAGGAAAAACACAAGAAAATTCACAGCAGTTGATGAGTGAGTACCTATTCAAACCGAATTCCGCCAGACTGGATAATAGGAAGTTCACTTTTTCAAGAAAATTGAGTCGAGTGTAGCCTTTATCCCAGAGATGTGCAAGACAGGAACCTGGAAGAGGCTGGAAATAGGCAGAGATAAACAAAGTAGGAGTATAAGATGCGCGCACGTTTCACGGTGTATGGAGGCTATCTCTCCTTTTTCTGAACCGATTTAATTTGCGTATACATCCTTTTCTGTCCTCGGGAAGTACTATCATTTTATTTGTGTCCCTAACATTGTCCAGAACATTCTCTTCCGCCTTTCCAAATTCATATTCCGTGAAAACAAGCCGAACTCCTCATTAAACGGTTCGAACTCTAGGTCAATTGTTTTGTTATTGAACTGAACCTAATGAGTCTCAAACCTAAACTTGAGGTACATCTGAAATACTTAAAAAGTGGAGCTTTAAGTCTGATAATGTTTAACTTGAATCTTATCAAGTCCAATAAGTCTAATATAAAAAATAATATAATATTATAATATAATTATAAAAATTAATGACACTTCTCAAATTGAGATCAAACCACAAATCAAGTTTCAAGTTTATCAAACCATCAAGCTGAGTCTAAGCACTTTTGAGTTGAGTTTAGACCTCTTTTACTAAGTTTATTAAACTCAATCCATGCTTCGAGTCTCTAGTGTTCGGGCTTAACTCATTTCCACTTCTACTGTTGAATCCCAAAGTCATTTTTCACTTTATAGTAAAACTTATGTGTATTGGGACAAATAACTATTATATAGGTTCTTTTCAAAGTCAGAATTGATGAATAATGCAATTAATTTTATATTTATTTAAAAATTCAAACACAGTTGCATCAATTTTAGATGAAACTCAAATTATATATCTAATAATGCACATTTTCACATATATGAGCTTTGATCAATTTGAGAGCTCAAAATTGAGCCAAAATTTGCACATTTTTCTCTCCTATTTCAGAACATCTTCTTATATATATGAGCTACAAAGTAACAAAATTTAAAATAAACTGTATAAATAAATAAAATAACAGATATTTTACAACAAAAAAAAAAAAGAGGAAATGTGACAAATATTTCGGTAGTAATATTTGCTTTTTGTTTGTTTATAAGGAGATCGAATAATTAAGCCCTGTTGAACTACGAAGGGGTCTTGTTGAATTTAACTTCACTAAATTATGAGTTGTGTAATGATTGGAGGAAGAATTGTTTAGAGGACTCATTTAAAATCGGGCTATTTGCTAAAAATTACGTTCATCTAAAAAAAGTTCGGTACTTTTGTTCAATTTTTCATGTCCAAACTTTTCAATAAGTTTGAATATTTTTCAAATATTTCCCATTAAATGAAACTTATGAATGTAATTGGTGTAAATTATAATGGTACTAGTTTAATGAGTAGTAACATGGGATATACATGTCTAATATGCTTATGTTACACACTAGCAATAATATTTACAAAGAAAGTCAAATGTGACAAATATTTTCGGATCAAGAGAGTAATTAACATGTAATTCAATAAAAACAATAATTTGGAAAACTTTTTATTATGAGAGCCCATATTAAAGAGATCCACCAAACAAAATACTACATATGCTGATAGTCTCACCCTTACCCTAAAAAACTTAAACCAGTGAGACAAAATGTCACCATTATACTTACTTGAGATAATTTCCAACCATGTAAAAATAATCAGCTGCATCTTATCATTGGCACTTTTAATAGATGTAACATTGCTCTTGTCACATCCTAAATCTTTATTGTCTAAGAGGAACATAGGTATGAGAATCTTCATTCAAAGTCCAAACATTAAATTAAAGCTTTTATCAATGTTGATACTTTCAGTCTCACATATACCTTGGCCATTGGGTGATAGAAGTCGCCGGTTAAATATTAAACTATGCCCAATTCGTTTCAACTTAATTCAAAATAATTTATTTTTATTTTTATAATTTTTACTAGAAACTAATTTTATTTAAAAATTAATTATTTATATAATATTAAATTTCAAATGAAATTAGTTTGAGGTAAAAATAATATAAAAATAAAAATAAATTATTTTAAATTAAATTAATTTGTGAAGCTAGCCGGTCTCCATCGATTGAATATAGAATTAACAAATCACAAGACAGTGTGTAATGTCCGTCTATATTGCTTTTGCGTGCTATTGGCTAATAATGTTAGGGAAGTTGGCAGGAGGGAGGGGAGTGTACGTTGTGAAACTAGGAGAGGTAAGTTTAAAATATTCACGGAACTTGACGGGCAAGTGTATATATAGATAAGAATCTGTTGTGGGGCCCACAATTTCTGCTTCTATGCCACATGCCATGGGATCTCTTCGACCCCACCTTCCTTTTCTTCAGATTTCTGCCTCTCTTTCTGTCGCCAGTATATCTTCCGTGTGGCCCATGACTAGGGTTCAGGACGGGTAAGGTTGAGGTTGGTTTCGATAGAATTTAATTAACTTGTAAAATTTATGAATTTCAAAAAATATCAATTGAAACCGAGAACTGACATCTGGAATAAAACTAAAGTTATGGTTTTATTTTTTTCGGTTCTAATTTGTTTTTGGTTCAAGTATGACTATAAATGAACAAAGTGTTCTTTAAATAATTTATGAATGATATAGAGAAATTTTGTTTATTTTCATAGAATTTTAAGTATGTTTAACTTAAATAAACAAATGCCAACAAAGTGTAGTTCATTTGTTTATATTTACAAACGGTTTGGCTAATGTTTTTTTATTTATTCATTTGTTTACTCATTTTTTTTTAATTTTTTGTAAGTTCATTTATTCTTAATATTTTACTATTGTTCGTCTATTTGTTGTTCGTTAATGTTTATTTATGTTGCCCAATAATGTATTTATTCGTATTATTTACAAACACGTTTATTTTGTGCGTGTTCATGAATGTGTTCATTTAATTCTCAACACTATTATTGTTATCGAATGCACATGAATAGAAAAAATGTGTTCATTTATTGGTCATATTTATATCCATCTGATATTCGTTTAAAGTTAAATAAACAAACCCCAAACAAGATTCAATCATGTTTGTTCAGTTTGTTTACAAACCTAAGTAGAGGCTAGTAGTATATTTTGCCTTTATATTTCATATTCTTTCAATAATAACTTTTTTATATTTATATCATGTATGTGAATTATAAATTTTGATTATTTTAAAATTTAGTATTTGTGTATGTACCTCAAAACAACAGTACTCATGTATATATACAAACCCACACTGAAAAAACCTTAGATCTGTCACTATAGATAGCTACAAAGTGAGAAGTAACATTGAACAGGCAAACACAATAGCACTAGAGTTCTAGTAGACTACGGAGTAGAATTGGGTAAAACCTATCATTAGGCCAAGTTAAAACTAAAAGATAAAAACACTCCATAATATAATTTTGAATAAATAAATACTTGTGTAAATATGTAATGTCATGAATATTATAATATATTTAATCATATATTTTCAGTTTGGACCCATTTTGAGTTAGCTCCATCTAGAAACCGAAACCAACCTAAAAACCAATAAGTTTTTCATAAATGGAACTACCTCACAATCTATCATCAATTTTTACGTATCCCAAATAACATAATATGGATGGTTCAAGCTAAGTTTCAATTATACCTAACCTGTGCATACTCTAACCATGACATTTGAATTTGTTAGGGGATTAACTTTGTATGTTTTTTTTTATATTACCTAAAATTATTTTTTAGTAGTGAGAAACATGTACAAAAAAGATATTACAGATTTTTGTGAAGAATGATCTGTAAATTATCTATTTCTCAAAATCTAGAGGATATTGAGCCACTTTTAAAAAATAATTTGTTAATCTTGCTTTGACAAGCAAAGCAAAAAATCAAACGCCAGTATTGGTCATGGTAGTATCCTTCGCTTCCAGCCCAATTGAGTTGTGAAAAAGTCTAAAACTATTTTAAGATGATTAAAAGTACCTCTTTCATCTCTTATTCTTACAATATTTACCATTTTTTTTATCAAAGATTCTACAACATTTCTATACTTTGTAAATTATTTTTGCACATATCATATTACATTTCAAACTACCATTTTAATATTAGTTTTTTTTTTTTTGCATTATTCTTAACTTACTTGGAAAAAGTGAAAAGTAAAAGTGTAAATGATGTAAAAAAAATTTCTTCTTTCATAAATTCCATGTGAAATCTGAAATACTTCAAACAATTAAAAAAGTATTTTTCAAGTGTAATTAATAGGCCAAAGTGCACCAACAACCCTCCAACTTGGATAACTCACACGAGTTAGTTCTTCAAGTTTAACTCTGTATATTTAAATCCTCAAACTTTGAAAAATGACATGAGTTAGTCCAAGGCACCTTATCATGTTGGGGCCAAAATTCACACATGATCCTTAATCTCTCATTTGTCCAAAAATAGGTAATTGTGGTTCTTTATTGATTGTGTTAGTCCATGCCTAGGTTCAATTTATTTAGTTTATTGTGTGTTTTTGTTATTTGTGAAGTATCATATAATTGATAGTATTTTATAGAAACACTTAAAGACTTATTACAAATAAAGAGTTATAACCTGAGGAAAATTATTATTCTTAATTGATCAAATAAAAAAAGTAAACCAATTGATTCCCAAACATAATTAGTTAATGGGTAAACGACACTCATCGTTCTTGAATTAAGGCCCATGTTGCAAATTCGTTCTGGATCTAAAAAATGCTATACCGTTCATCCTCTAACTATGAAAATGTTGCACTATTCATCCTGCCATCAAATTTCTTGTTAAAATAGGCAGAAAAAATGTGAAAAATAAGTTTTAACCCTCGAAAAACTTTCCAATTCCCTTAGAAACCTCAAAACTTGTACATCTTGCAACCAAACTACCATCTCCACTTTCTTTCAACCATTTAACCCGAACCTATAGTTTTCTTTCAACCATTTTCTTATTCTTCCCACCAAAACCTTGTTCGGACTATATTTATTTTTTATTACTTAGATATAATCACTATCTAAGAGTGTAAGATTAAACCACTTAGTGTCTGTTCGCTTCAAGTATCATTAATAATGTATTGAAAGTATTTAGTTTTTATAGTATCTGATCCATATTTTTTCAAATTAAAAACTTAATTAAAACTTTACACTTTAAAATATTATTCAAGTTGTTATTAAAAATATATAGTATTAACTCTCAAATAATATTAATTTTATTCAAAAAAATAGTAAAAAGGAAAAAATAATAAATAGTATAAAAATATTAGAAGCTAAATAGGCGTAAAGATTTATAATCAAAGTAATGAAGGGCTTAAAAAATTACCCGAATTAAAAAGAGATTATTACAAGGCATTTAAAAAATATCATATATAACAAAAAGAAGTTAATTACTTACCTGTGATCCTATAATTCTTTGATAAATCCATAATTTTTGTATATTTTTGCCCTAATCTTCTTAGCTTTTGTTTTTATTTATTAGCTTAATGGAGCTATTAATAGAATTTTTGCTTATGTTTTGAAAAAAAAATATGTGTTGGCATTTTTCTTCTCCTCCAGGAGGGCATTTTACACACTTCTAATTGCACATGCCTTCTATTTGTTAGCTTCAGAAATTATCCAAATTAAAAAGAGAGCTATGGGATCACAGGTAAGCAATTAACTTTTGTTTGTTATATATAATATTTTAGAAATGCCTTGTAATAATCTTTTTTTAATTTGGGTAATTTATGAAGCCCTTCATTACTTTGATTATAAATCTTTACTCCGATTTAGTTTTTAATATTTTTATACTATGTATTATTTTCGCCTTTCTACCATTTTTTTTAACAAAATTAATACTATTTGATAGTTAATACTATATATTTTTAATAACCACTTGAATAATTTTTTAAAGTGTAAAGTTTTGATTAAGTTTTCAATTTGAAAAAATATGGATTAGATACTATAAAAACTAAATACTTCTAATATATTATTAATTATACTTGAAACGAATAAACACTAAGTGGTTTAATCCTAAGCCCTCTAGATAGTGATTATATCCAAGTAATAAAAAATAAATATAGTCCGGATAGCGTTTTGGTGGGAAAAAATAAGAAAATGGTTGAAGGAAAACTATGGGTTCAGGTTAAATGGTTGAAAGAAATTGGAGATGGTAGTTTGATTGCAAGATGTAAATGTTTTGAGGTTTATAACGCAAACGAAAAGTTTTTTAAGGGCTAAAACTTGTTTTTCATATTTTTTCCATCAATTTTAATGGAAAACTTGACAACATAATGAATGGTACAACATTTTCATAGTTAGAAGACAAATGATGTAACATTTTTTAGATTCAGGATGAATCTACAACATAAGTCTTAGTTCAAGGACGATGAGTGTCATTTACTCTTAGTTAATTAATCAGTTTGTTACTCAAAATGTTGTTATTATAAAAATTATTATTTAAAATTTGTTGTCTAAGTAATTATTGTATTATTGGTAATAGAATAAATTATTATAAATTATTATAAATTAAGACAAAAGATAGAAAATGATTTTCCAACATAGTGACTTAGTTTGAAAGACATTATTATTATATGAGTCATTTGAGAGAAATTATTATCAGATGAGCCTTTTTCATAGCATGGGCAATAAACTATCTTTTTACAAGAGAAAAAAATTGAAGTTTTTTTATATGAATCACATATGATAATGCCATGTAAAGTCAGAATAATTTGGTCTATTATATTGGAAAACCTCTTGATAATACAAAAAAAACATGAAGATAAAGACACTTAAAATTGTAATGATTAATTTTTTTATTTATAAAAAATTATTGAAAACAAATAAAAAGTACTCTTGAACAATATACATATACATAGTCACATACAAACTATTAAAAAAAAAACAAAGAACATGTTAAAAAATATTTTAAAAAATGCTTTTAAGGTTCTCTAATTTATCCAATTTTAATTTGGATAAAATTTTAAAAAATTAACATAAATGAAAATAAGAAATTTTAAGTATGTGTTAAAAATCTTTATCAAGTATACAATAAGCTAGCTTTAATCAATGTTTTACAAAAAATTATTTAATAGTAATAGAAATAACATCTACTTACGTAAATTTTGTCCATTTGTAGACTAGATTAATCTAAAATGAGCTACAATTATATAAACTTGAAAAAAAAAGACATTAAGGATTAGTTTTAAATTTTTTTCACAACACATAAGTTGGCATGAACCAACTCGTGTCATTTCTCAAAGTTTAAAGACTTAAATATACCGAGCTCAAAGTTAACAAACTTTCAAGAGATGTCGGTGCACTTGGGCCTAATTAATATGGTTAAAGTATCTTGTTATCAACTTATTTTGCATGATTGCATGATAGTACGCAGCGCATGGCAGTGGAACAATTGACTGGAATAAACAACTAACAAGGCCCGGTATACAGGCATTTGCACCCTCTTAATAGGCAAGCAGCAAGTCCCTTACAATCCGTTATGCTTTGCTAACTCATATTATTAGGAAAATGCCCCCAAAACTATGATTATATATTTTAAAACACAATTTAACATTAACATCAAGTGGATCATGCACGCAATAGTTAGAAACGAGTATCCATTATTTTTGTTCACGACTTCCATAATTTTTGGGGATTCTCCCTAATCTCTATGATTTTTGAGAATGTCTCACGATTTGCTATGTTAACATTTTCTAACTGTAGTACTATATATATATGCATGTTTTCCAACACACACGCACACACACATTGTGTTTATTCATGGACATTCTGACTATTTATTAAATTGTATATCAATTGAAATTCTACCATTTTTAAAATGACCTACAATTTAAAAAAAAACACCAAAAAAATATTTTAAAATATATTTTGTAAAAATTAAATCTTATTTGATGAAATTTGTTTCTTTATTTTCAAGTTAGGGGTAAAGTCCACCAGAAGTATCTTAGTTTTTATTCTTATCCCAAATGGGTACCCTGCCTTTACATTTGTCCTAGTGAGATACCTAACCTCTTTAATGCATGTTTCACTGCGATATTTTTCATCAATTTTGCCATTAAATTGAATGAAAATTGATGATGTGACAATAAATAATACTAAAATAAATTCAAAATAACAACTTTGAACCTTGAACTTTTACAATCACTAATTCTAAACCCCTAAACTTCTACTAAAATCAATTATGCTCTCCTAATGTTAGTCTCCATCTCTCTTGTTCACCTGATTCTTTATGCTCTCTCCCATTGCCGCCTAACCTCCCAAACGCCACTACCATCATTCGGCCATCGTTTATGCCTAAATCCAACTATAATTTGCAGTCCAAATTGTCCCTTAGCTGCCTTAAATGAGTAGTTTGCTAAAAGCTCAAGCATGGGGCATGGCGAACAAAGATTCTGGAGAGATGCGTGGCATCAGGGGTGGTCAAAGGAGGAAGGCAATAAATGACAACATTTGATCCTCATCTCACCAATTGAGTGCCCAATCCCTATCGTTATCGTTACATCCTTGAATCAATTTGAGAAACGCCATTGTTGGGAGGGTTGAGTGAGAATCGAGACATAATTGACGCCTAAGGGGTGGCTCTGAGGGTGGTCAGCAGCTTTTAACATGACATTGCCCCTGAAAATTGTGGTCACCGATAGCAGTTAGTAGCTCTGAATTGAGGCAAGCGTGAATAAAGGCCGTCCTTTGGCCTCTCATTTTTGCATAGCTGATGGGCTGGGTTGGGTGGACGACCACGGTGGCCACTGTTATGGTGGTAGATTCAGGCAATGGTGGCAGCATCATGTAGAGCTGAAGATGAGCGGAGGCTAGGGAAAGTAGAGAGGGAGGAGGATAAATAGTACATTTAGGTAGGAATAGTAGGTTTAGAAACTTAGGGTTTAGTATTATTGATTGAAAAAGTTTGAGGAGTAAAATTGTCAATGAAACTTTATTTTAGTATTATTTAATGTCATATCATCAATTTTCATATAATTTAACAACAAAATCAATGGAAAGTATCTCGGTAGAATGTGCATTAAGAAATTAGGTATCTCACTGAGACAAATATAACGATAAGGTATCCATTTGGGATAAGAATAAAAGTTAAGGTACCCTCGGTGGACTTTACCCATTAACAACTAGTATAAATTTTCTAGGCCTTAGGACCATTATAATGATGGTCTACAATGAATTCAAGCCCATTTTTATTATTGAAATTGATTAATTTTCATTTTACTTTTTTTAGAAGTAATAACACATAAAAATTAAGTAATGTACATCAGGTACCTTAACTTTTTATTTTTATTTTTCTAAAATGGATATCTAACCTTCAATTTTTCCTATCAATTTTTTTTAATCAATAGTTCTAAACCCTAAACTTCTAAACCTACTTTTCCTCTGTTGCCACCATTGCCCGAATCTTTCTCTTCCCCTCTGCCACCATCGTTGCCCAAATTTCTCTTCTCCCCTGCCGCCACCATTTACCCGAATCTCTCTCGTCTCTCTACCGTCACTGGCGCTCGAATCTTGCTCTCTAGATCCTATTCCTCAATTGCCATCAGAAACATTAGGCAGCAGGTCTGGGCGAATCTAGGTGACATCCAAAATCTTTATCCACCACTCTCCTATCACATTTTAGCCTTCATCTTTTGACCACCCCTATCACCACGCGTTTCTCCAGAATCTCTATCCGTTGCGCCTCATGCCCGAGCTTTATGATTGGGCTAGTCCAGAAAACCAGCAAGAATCCTAAGCCCCACGGCCCCCACCCCTAGAATTGGCTCCTCGGTGAGGGAATTCAGAGTGGCACGACGAGTTAGACGGCGACCGACTGTCTGATATACTCCCAACTTTGCCGATTCACTTCTTCTCTCGATTCTCGCTTAATTCAAGGTGTGAAGCAGCGACATCGGGTTTCCTGTAGAATAAAGGGCTGCCAGAGAATAAAAAATCGAGGGGGTGGTGAACGATGGCTGGACGATACGGAAGCAAGATGGATTAGCCACGAGTTGGGCAGTTGGGCGACAGTGGGTGAGAGACAGAGTCTGACATCGTGAGGGTAAAGAGTCAGATGAATGAGAGAGAGAGACCAAATGATTCTTGTGTAAGATTTAAAGCTTAAAATTATTGGTCGTAAAAGTTTTGGGTTAGAATTGCTATTTTGAATTTATTTTAATGTTATTCGATACCACATTAGAATTTTTTATTTAATTTAATAATAAAATTAATAAAAAGTACTCAATTGTTATGCGCAAATGAGGTTAGATAATTCAATAGGATAAATCTAAAGATAAGATGCCAATTTAGGATAGAAAAATAAGTTATGGGTACCCTCGATGTACTTTACTTAATTGTTAATAGAAAACGAGAAAAAAAAATATGCAGTTGGAATAGTAGTGGGATGTTAATAGATTTTTTCCTTGATAAATATCCAACTATATCCTACCTAGTAAAATAGGATTTTTGCACAAATAAATGGATTTGTAACAGGTTTGGATTTTATTTCCTTTTGTACTCACTGGATGTAGGTAGGATGCGGGTTTAGGCCTATCCGCACATACTACATACATATATACATACATACATGCACACGCACATACATACATGCATACATATATGTGTATGTGTGTGGGCGCCAAAGGGCAATACAAATGATTTTTTTTATCATAAATTAAAATTTTATTGAAAACAAAATCAGTGAGACGTTGAAGATACAGAGATTCAGAAGATTAGTGTCATTATAAGATGAAGTGCAAGTTAGTATCATTGAAAGCCCAAGACAAGATGGCTAGGGCGAAGCTCCGTAGAAGGTTCCTAATATTTTTTTTTTGCAAAGTTGTACACTTGTAGTTGTACTACTTCTAAATTTGTGCTCATTTTATTAATTTGATTTGGATAAACTCTTTATGATTTTTTTTTAGCTAAGTTGATTTTTGTTTTTATTATTAATATTTTTTTTGGAAGATCAAATTTAATTTTTTATTGTAGTACTCTCTATTGTAAAACTTTTGTTTTTCATTATGGTAGTACACAATGGGTATGTGAGTTTTACCTGATCATACCAATAGGGATGACAAAATTTAACCTGACCCGACCCAACCAAACCCAAGTCTGACTTGACAAAAAAAGTCAATGGGCTGAACCCGAGCCTAACTTAACCTAAACCCAAAATGACCCAATGACTAAACTTGATAAGATCTGATTTTAACTTAAATTAGCATAAAATATATAGTGACTTTAGAAAAATTATGTTTAATATATGTGAATGAGTTTCTTCTATTCTGTTGATTGTTTTGCGTTGTAGAGTGAGTGAGTGATAGTTATGAGAATAATTAGTGAAACAATGATAAAGAGATAGGAATAATTATCCAAATAACCCTGACATGAACTCAAATACATACTAACCTTGATTAAATTTGAACCTGAATGGCCTGAGATAAACCTGACTCGACCCACCCAATTGTTATCCCGCCTTCAAATGAATAAGACATAGGTGCAAAATCAATTAATGATGAATATAATATAAATTGAGTATCCAACATAATACATAAAATACAAATTTTGCACTATTCTATCTCTATTCTAACCGTTGCTATCCCAATGGTGCGATATATGCATAGGTGAATTTTACGGCGAAGGTTGAGTCAAAGAGCCGTGTTTATGTTGGGATGCTATATTTTGTTCATACAAACTTCCGACTGTTAGCTCGTATGTATGAATATGGATCCAAACAACTGTTTGTCATCATGTGGATCCACCATTTCCTTGGGTATGCTTCCTTACGAGGGCACCAAAATTCAGTATGGTTATTATGCTCACACGCTTTAACTGACTGGAGGATAGGACTAATACTTACATTTAATACTTAAGTGAGTTTAGAAGAGTAATAGTAATCGGCTTACACTTTATCGCGGGTGGATCAATAAAAATACAAATTTTTTATATCATATATATATACATTAAAAAAAGTATTAAAAAAAGTTATGCATTCAAAATTAAGTCATAATCAATTTAAAAGTTTTGAAAATTTTGAAATGTTTTAAAGTTGTTGATAACTAATTTGTTTTGGATGTTAAGCATAAAATTGGTGCTTGATTATAACTCATGCAAGTTTAGGGGTGAAAATGTAAAAATTAAAAGTTTAAAATCTATTGTGTAATTTTACTTTTTTCTTTTGGACATCTTCTGGAGAAAAAAAGAAAGTAAACCGTAGCATAAGGATGAGTATTCATAACGTCACTTTCAACCCTTAGGTAATTAGTTAATATATTAATTTTCAAATTCTTATAGGACAAAATAAATGTTACTTCCTCTGTTTCACAAAAGTCGTCATCTTTAAAAATTAATTTATGATTTTATTTTTTTAAAAATTTATCATAAAAATATGAATTTTTTACATGAAAATGAAACTTTAAAGATTCTATTAATATAAATATATTCATGTCAAACTTTAGTAAAAAAAAAAAAAAAGGATAGCTAATATGAAATAGAGGAAGTATTACCTTTTCTGTATAACTATAATATTTATTTATGTTTATTTTTATAAAAGTGATCAAGTTTTACATTATATACATAGTTATATCATAATCATCATAAAATACCACATTTCAACTTGCCTGCTCTAAGAAAAATTTCTAGGTCAGCCTCCCTTAAGAGAAAATGACAAAATCCTGACTTCACTCATATTTATTTACTAATTTTCAAAAATCTGCTTCTTGCTACTGAGCTATTGTAATTGTTAATATTTAATCAATTTATTTTAATTTAAGTTTATTTAGTTTAAAAAGATTTTTTTTTATTTTTACAATTTTTTATATGGAACTAATTTTATTTAAAAGTCAATATTATGTAAATATAATAATCCATTGAAAATATAAAAATATGAATTTTCTAGTTTTAAGTATTAAAAAATTTATAAAAATTTAACAACATCATAAAAATTTGCTTTCAAATGGATTATTATATTTATATAATATTGGCTTTCAAATGAAATTGGTTTCAGGTAAAAAAAATATAAAAATAAAAAATAAATCATTTTGAATTAAGCTGACTCAAGATAAAACAAATTGACTTTTAATCAGGTAATAATAGCCTATTGTATAAAATAAAGTTTCAACCAAAAACATTTAAAATTTAATATATATTAGAAAATATCTAATAAGTTTCAAATATAAACTTTTTTCATATACCATTTTTGACACTTGGTGGAAGACTGCAAATGAATTAACAACTATGTAATGAAATGTTAGTTCAGGATAAATTTGCTACATTGGTTATTTGAGAGGCAAATTTAGAATTTTGGGTATAGTTTGAGGGTCGACAATGAGCCTTTGATTCAGGGAAAAACAATTATGGTTATACTATATCACTACCAGTGTTACCCAAAATTTATCCTGTATATATAAATCGCTATCAATAAAAGGAATAATTTTTAATCAAAATTACATTACAGGAGAGAGGTGGCTACTACAAGAAGAATTATAAGCCCAACATTTAGTTGTAAAAAGAAGAAATCGATCAAGATTTGATGCTCATATTATGTACATGAAATACATGAGCAACAAGAAGGAAGATGGTAAAACGACGACCACTATATATTATACTCCATATGTATATGGACACGCAGGATATATAAGCAAATCTAAAATGGAATTATGTATTGTAGGTGGGTGGGACTAAAAGATTGTTTTCTTTATCTGTGGGGCAGTGCGTGATTTGTGATGGCGTTTAACACCACCAGAAGCTAGAGGGGTTGGTTGGCCGGTGTTTCAAAATCAATGGAGCTGGTCACTGCCCAGGCACCAGATTGATAGAGATGGGGGACGCCGGGCCAAGGCCAACCTACCCATCATGCGCACTACCGTGCAACTGGAGTCCCTCCCCACTTAAGTCATTTCTTACGCCTTCAATTGGTAAGACGCTATTTTTTGTCCTCAAAACTTTTTGTTACTTTTTTCTTTTCAAAAGTCTTAAGACTGTTCACCTTTCAGAAATCATTTTTATTTTATGATAAATTTAAAATATGCAGTAATAATTCAACAGTTAATTGACCATCTAAATTATACTCCATTCGTTCCATATTCTTTGCACCATTCACTTTTCAGCAATTAATTTATGGTTTTTTATTTTTAACATTTTAGTATATAAATGAAGAACTTTTATATAAGAATAATAAATCAAGACATATAGTTTCTAAATATATTTTTTTTAATTTTTTTCTAACAAATACTGATATAAATAAATTCAAGTCAAATTATGTGAAAAAGTCAAATGGTGCAAAGAATATGGGACGGAGGGAGTAATAGTTTACTGATAGCTAACTTTCAATAAACTTATTAATCAATAGCAAATTTTTATGACTAATTTAGAAAAATAAAAAGTTTTACTACTCAAACAGAAAATATGATAATTTTTATAGGACTAAAACTGTTATTTCCAATTTAATTGTATTGAGTTTAATTCGTAAAATTTGACAAAGATTGGTTAATATAATCAAGGTATTAAATATCATTACCGCCAAGATTATCAAAATTGGGATCTTACCTTAGATTGTTTTTTGCTGTGTAATATCGGGATCGCAAGATCGGATCCTGGATTGTAAGATCCTATCAAAATCTAAAATTTGTTAGCTAAATAATATAGTTCATGAAAAAGATCAATTAAACTGAAATCCCAAATAAAGCTTAAGTATTATAACAATGATATAATACAACATAATCTTTTAATATGATTTAAGGCAACCCAAGATAGACAATTCCAAGTTCCAACAAAATCAATGTGCTCAACGAAAACTAAAGAACAAATGTGCTCAACACTAAACCAACATCACAATAAAGGAATAAAAGAAAAGTAAAAGCAAAGAACAATAAGGTCATAATAGAAACCACAACTATAAGTCTACAATAGCAGCTTTTTCAACAATAATTTCACTAAGAAGTAAGAATCAAGGTAACTAGCAGACCACAAAATACCAGTTACTTGAAAAAAAATAGACCACTCTGACAACAAGAGAACAACAATAGTAGAATTTATCAATCCAATATATTGAAAGGCACAAAACCAGCATTTGCATCAACATCATTATCTTCTTCTATAGCAAGATCTTCTTCTTCTCCTCCACCTACTTCACAATTATAATCACCCTCTAATTGATCAATCTCCTCATTTGCTTTTTCTTTGTCTAAATCAATAACTGCATAATTTATAGAAAAATGTATATATAAAATAATTGGATTGTCTAAAAGTGAAAGAATTAATGTGAACAAAGTTGGATGGTGACTTATAAGTTGCAGCATTTATAGTCCTCTCAAGAAAGTCTTCATCTCCACCTTCAGAATCAGTTTCCAATTCAACTGCTTTATCAAGAAAATTAATCCACCCTTGGTCTGTAGGAAGAACAGGAGCTTCTTTCTTAGTAATCCACTCATCATCAGAGTTCATTTCATCAAAATTCATTGTTTGAAGTTTTTCCATTTCAGCTGTCTCCTTTTTCTCTTGTCTCTGCCTCAGTTTTAAATTGTACATCACATAAACAAGATCATTCATTTTTTGTTGATGTAAACGATTCTTTCTCTTAGAATGTACCTAATTAATAAACAAAAAGACATAAAAAAACCGTTAAAATAAATAATCAACAAGAAAAAAGAAAAAGACTAAGCAAAATTCTTTTAATCTTACCATCTCAAAAGCACTCCAATTCAACTCATAACCAGAGGATGAACAAGTCAAACTCAAAACTCTCATGGCAAATCTTTTAAACTTTGGTACTTTATCTCCATATGAATCCCACTAATTAACAGAAGAATTTTTGTTTCTTGTTTGCCTAGCAACATTAAGACCAAAAAGCCCCTTTGCATTCTTGTAATCATTAAGTTGACAATCAATTTTGTCTATCTCCTCATCATTGGCACACATTCTTTCAAGGCAACTATATAGTCTTCTTTTAACCTTTGCATCAGTACTCTTGGATGATACATTATATTGCATTTGAGGATTAAGGAAATAAGCAGTTGCATGAAGTAGGGGTAAGCATGGGTCGGGTTAGTTCGGTTCGGTTTTATAGTGGAACCGAACCAACTCAAAATAGCCTTGGTTCCAAAATTTTTCTACCCAACCTAGAACCGAGAATCGAACAGAACCAGAACCATGGTTCTGGGTTTCTCGGTTCTAGTTCTCGGGTTTTTCGGTTTATACCATATACCTATAACAACACCAAAATTTAATAAATCTACGTCCATAATCAATTTTATGACATATTCAACATAATATACAATTAAATTAATATTTAAATATATGTACTTAGATACATTCAAAAGAGTTTAAAATATTGTTCTTACAAAAATGGTTAAAAAGAGTTACTTGTGGGGCATCTTTTATCTCAACTAGTTTACTTTATTCCAATAATTTCAATATTGGTATGACATTCAATATAGAAAATTGAGCCTTTAAAACCATCTTATTCAATATCAAAACCTAAAATATGTCGATGTCATAAATTTTTAATTTTGCATGACTCAAATGAAAAAAATATCATAATTGTGTCGTAAATAATAGTCTAGAATAAAAGATCAAAAGCAAAATGACTTAGGAGTGGTGAGTCTATGAAGCAAAGTAATTTAAGTGAATATGGAGAAATTTCATAAATGATCTCACAACTTCCATACTGTTTCAATTTGGAACATCAATTCAAGAGTTTAATATAAAAAACACAAAATAACCATCATAATACTTCAAAGAAATATGTGTGTTTGTGTGTGTGTGTATAGATATATTAGTAATACTATAATTTTTATTTTATATATAAACCCTAAACCCTATATATATATATATCAGGTTCGGTTCCACCTCAGGTTGGTTCCATATGGAACCAGAACCAACCCAAAAACCGTCAGTTCTCCTATATGTGGAACCAACCCGAGAACCATGATCAATTTTTACCCAACCCAATGGGGGTGGTTTGGTTTCGGTTTTGAGTTTACCCAACCCATGCTCACCCCCAGCATGAAGTGACCTATATAGTTGATTTTGCCATCTTTCATGAATAATTTCAAATATAGGCCGATACCTAAAGGTTAAAGTAAAAAAAAAATTACATGAAATTTACTCAGTTAAAACATATGAACTTGTAACATTCAACATCTAACATGAAAATATGAACAACTCATTGTTACTGTACAATAAAAATTCTATAGGTACACCGCACACTATATTTTTAAGGTATACCGCATAGTATTTCATACTATATACTATTATTTTTTTCACAAAAAAAAAAAGTCAGAATATTATTTTATGATAAAATAAATTAAATAATTTTTTTGCACCTTTTTATATATATTCTAATTTTTCTCATCATAGTTTATCAAATATAAATAAAATGTATATGAAATAAGATTTTTTTTATACAAAAAACATAAAAAAAAATTATATATAGAGAAAAATAAATATTACTCAATAAAAAAACTAATTTATTGATACATGGGAACAAACAATACTTTTATTATAACAATACATTTTCTAATACTATATTAAGTTTCTAAGTGGTTCAAAGTATGATATTTTCGTTCTAATTTTTTCTGCAAAAGCAACATATTCATCCCACATCATGAAATTTTGGTTTTGAGACAGTAAATTCTATAAATGGGAGTAATATTTAGTTGGATTAGCATACACTAAAAATTCAGTTGGGGGGTATTAATCAATACCATGTTATAGCTGAAAATAATGCTGATTGCCACCAAATAAATTATTGAAAAATATCTCACATATGTTCCGCAAAAAATAAAATACTATAGTATGTAGTTTGCAGTATTTATAGTATACTATAATTTTTTGATAAAATATAAATAGAATGTGTCCAGTATTTGAAATATCACAAAATACTGCATAAAAAATAATAAAATATAAAAAATTTTACACCATGTTCCACTTATCCTTACTATTAAATAGTATGAATATAATAATGACAGATAAGCCTCCCGCGCCAACTACACACAAAAGCGGTAGGGTGAGAAGAATATATAATAGAATTCATGTGAAGCGTAATTTAATCGAACAAATTTTACAAAATGGGCAGCTCGGTTTCATGGAACAGGTCGGGATAAAGCTAATCATGCAGTGCATCCTTACGTTAATGGGACCACCAGCTATGTCAATAATTAAGCGGAATAATTAGATGCCCGAAATAATGGCCAAAATCTATAATTTGCGCCTAAACTCGCCCAAAACTCGAAATACATCGCCTCTCAGACTCAGTAGAATCGATATTGGGCACTTAAGACGCTAATTATGTGCGAGCAAATGATTAACTCCCGTAACACAGAGTTATTTTATGAGCTTTTAACAACATGGGATCAAAATGACAACTAAGATTAAGTTAAGCAAAATCTGTAACATTTCAATTTGACAACATTTCTAGGTTTCCCCAGATCAAAATCACAAATCGAGGCTCAGGGAAGTAGCTGCAGTGGGTCGGGGAGGGGATGTCACCTCCCTTAGATTTTTCAATTTTCTTTATTAGTACTAAGTAATATGATAAAAATTATAAAAATATTAAAATTGGGTACTTATTTGTAAATTATAAAAATTAATCATGAACTTTGGTGTATTTTATCCTTTTTTTTTTTTAAATTTAAACATTAACCAGAAACACACAAAAATGCAACAGTGCCAACAGCCAGCAGAGTTTGCGAACCAGCTTAGTTTACCCCTGTTGACTATTCAGTGATGAATTCTTCGATCTAGCGTGCCGGCGGTGACCCTGCTAAGAGCAAACTTGAGATTCTTCTCTCTATCGCCGACAACACAAACATCCCACATTTTTCCATCTCAACCTTCAACTTTGAGTCTCAATTTTTGGTAAAAACACAGGCAAGCGAGTCGCGATTGGTTGGGCATTTTTTTTAATTTTCCTTTCTTTTCCTTTAATTCTTAGTTTCTTTATCAAGTGCTCACTCAATTTTGCAAATGAAGTGTATTGATTAGTGAACAGTGAAGCTAAGATCCTATATTTCCTGGTTTTATCGCTCCTTTCTTCTTGGATATTCATTATTCAACAGCTTGTTTACTACTTTGCTTGAGAATTATGGAACATTGCGTATTGTACTTAACATTTATGAGATTGACTTGTTTGCGTATATTATTGGAGAACATGTGAAGAAGCATAGAAAAAAGTTAGTATTAATTACAAACAGATTTGTCATTATAATTATTTTGTATAATTTTATAATGATTTAAATCCAATTGTCTTGTGATTCCCAAATAATCATGATAAAAATTGTCTTTTCATTGTTGTTCTTATTCAATTTTTCATAATAAGTAGAAGAGTATGTTTAAGAATATTTGTTGTCATTCTTAAGTAAATTAGTTGTAGGATATATAAATTCTTCTTATTTTATGATTGCATTGTGTTGAATTCTAAATTAAATTATTGTAGACTTTTGAATATAATGAGTTTATATATAATATTATTTGATATTTTTTTATTATTGATCATAAATTTATACTTGTTAATAACCTATCCACACTCATGCTTTTGTCCCACCCCCTTTACAATGATTTCTGGCTACGTCCCTATCAAGGCTCTTCCCTGCATCTCAAATTATATCACAGGCATTGATTCAACGTGCTTCAATGCTGGAATGTAGATGAAATTTCATCTATATCATTGAATTTGTTGCAGGTTTGAGAGTTCCATGCTAAAAGCAAAATCACCTGTTTGCGAATATCAGCAAAGTATACCCATTTACCAATGTCATATGTATCCCTGAATCACCTTGCTGCTGAAAAAGTGCTTCACCATCAAAACCTATACTGTTTTCTAGACATTGTTGCTAATGGCGATGGATAGACGAGTCGGCAACTTGGTACTGACGGTAGGAGGGAATTTTCTTTTCTTTTTTGTTTTTGGTAATCAGTACCAAGTGTAGAAAATCTAAGGAGCTGAAGATATACACTCCCAAACCGAGAGACCCTATGTTTTTGCCTTGTAGCCGTTTGGATCAGACTTACCATCGGCGGAGGGAATTAAGTTTTCTAACTGTCCTTTTTAGGGAAAAAAAACACTGGGTCCAGGCCTGCTCCTTTCGCTTGCAATCATGCGAAATAATTGAGGTTCAGTGTTTGGATAACCATAGACTTTGGCAATAGTTGCGACTGGAAGTGTTTACTTTCCAATACACACACACACACACACACACACCTACCTTTTGCGAAAATCATACATTAACTAAGGGATGACATCTTGATTTCGCACTATTCAAAGACTTCTAAACTCGATGAGGAATTTCGATATCATCGGCCAGCAGGCGGCAGCATGAAAATTACTGGCACCTGCCAGGACCAGCAAAGATCATTCATTACTGGTTGGATATTGGTTTCATGCGTGGCTGGCTCCTGTTTGTTTGGCTGTTATGGTTGTTTACTTGTTGCATCATGCTTTTATGGCTGTCTCTGTAATTTGCGGCCAAAAAAGGGAATATGTATATGGTCTCTCTAATCTACAAAATTCGGGCGCTTCTTCTTCTTAATGTTGAAAAGTGTCATCAATACTCAGAGTCAATGGTTTTGGAAGACGTTTCTCAATTTCTGTGTAAGATCTATACATCATTTGGGGGGGATTTAAAACCGGAAAATAAAGGTTTGGCCTGCTAAGAGAATTGGTTTGACGAGCTGGTCCAAGCCACATGCTATCTTGAACCTTTTAAGTTCAGTTTAAGCGTGGAGGCCAAGCCCGTTAATGGTTTAAGAACTGGGCCCATGTAGGAAACATAATCTTACTTTTTGGTAAATGTTGTGGCAGATGATGATTAAATGCACAAAACAATTGTATGCACAAGGAGTTTCTGATTAACAGAACAAAAAAATTGTATGCACAAGGAAACATGCTCAAGTCTAAATTTTGTACTAACCACTCGAAACATCGATTACTAAGAAAATTTTGTAGAAATTTTGGTATATATTTAATTGTTTTGGACGATAATGAAATTTTTATACATGTAAAGTTGTCTTTATATTTATTTGTTTGGACAGACATTGCACTATTGATTCCTCACTATTCGTTTAGTTGCACTCCTTCCCATCAATTATGTAAGACATGGCATGCACGGTATCGTAGTGATAATTAATAACCTTGCATTAGTGTCAAGGGAATTCCCGTATGCATAGCTACAAAATTGGTCTGACGCCCTACTTAGCAGCTGAGCTATCGTTTGTTGGAATTTATGTTCATAATTTAAAATGTCAATTTGTAGTTTCGAACTCTAATTTCTAATTGGAGAAACCTTTGCTTGTAAACCTTTACCTACGAGGTGGAGGAGGAGGTGGTGATTATTGGAGCGGCTAAGGCCCGAAGTTGTTACTTTTAAACATAATTTTTTTGAATGGTAAGAAAATTTATTAATAAGTAAAAGAAGTTTACATGAAGCTCCAACCAAGAACTAGAGTAAACATTAATCCTAAATATAGAGGAATAAACCACAAACACCTATGCCCCCAAACACCTCACCCTTATTCTAAAACTCCACTTCAAATTCCTTGATAGTTCATCAAATCCACTTGTTAAAAATGTTTGCGTCGTAACCTGTGAAATCCTTACTAAAACTCGTTAAACCTTAATAGCTCATTTCAATCTTCTTAATTCATTATGTAAGGACGCGTTTTTCTTACAAGAACTTACCTTTTCATAACTCTTTTTCCGGCCTTAAACAGAGTACAATTCATCATATATATTGAGTGCCAACCCTTCATACTCTTTGAAAGACACAACAAATAATTTGCTTATTTTATCAACTCTTGCCTACCCGATTTATCCAAGACCTCTACGTTTGGCAGAACTCCCGTAAACATTAAATAATTATCAACTTTATTGTTTTCTCTCTACCACCCGGAATAGACTTAAGAATTTCCCCTAAAAAAAGTGATGCACGAACCGAACAAGCCTTTCTTTCACCATTGAAACCTGAAATTCCTCCATGAACTTCCCTATAAGTCTTATCAATAATATGTGTTTCATCCTAGACCATTGCCCCTTTAGCCAAATCTAGCCCAACTTGTTCATTTAAGACAAATTGAGGACCATTTTTAATTGGGTTATTCTAAAAAAAATCCAATTCAAAGGTGCCTTGTATCCTTCCAAAATTATTCTCCAAGTCCAACATAGAAAACAACTATACCTGAACTTGTGAAATTGATGAAGAAAAAAGAAAATCTTCATCTTCCTCACCTACCTTAGAGTCAAAACCCAATTTTGCCTCAATTTCCTCTTCATAAATTGTACCTTTTACATCACTAGAAAAAAAGATTTTTCTCCGCCAACTAATGAAACGAGCTCACCATTATCAGGCCCAACACTCAAGATTGTATGCCCCCTTATACTCTCTTTCATAAATTCAAAAAAACTTGCGTTTAGCAACTTACCTACATCTTGATTTGAAGCAAGTTCCATTCTCTCTGTAGGCCCAGACATGGCCCAAAACCCTTTGCACCCACCTTTTTGTTGATTCCTTTTCTAACCCTAAAGTGTCCACTAGGGTTCTTAGATTCGATTTACGGTAAGAACACTAAAGATATGTCATGATTGTTCCTTTGCAGCTAACCCGAATCCACCACTAGAATTGGTAGATGAAACCAGGATATTCATCTTTACTAGCATCATTGGTTAAAGCCAACACCACTTCTGAACCCTAGAAACTCCTAGCAAGATTCAAAATTTCCATGCTTAATTGTTGCCACCCATTGGCCTCCTATCCTTTAGACATAAAAATAGACCTTCACCTTACTCCTGAGACCACTGATAGTTGAAGGGATTGCCCCATCGAGTTACAGCCCAATGCTACCTTAATTACTATGCCCTTGACTGCCAACACTGCCACCATGGGCTTTTCCTTTTCTTGAATTAGAAATCGTTCTAGACTTCCACCCACCAACGGACTTTTTCTCCCTCCAAAATTACAGATAATTGAAGTGATTTATAGATTTAAAGACTTTCAATACTTCTCGAATTTTATGGTTTCAACAAGAAGATTAAAATGTTTCCTTTCCACTGTAAAACTAGTTTTTCTCCTAAGCCTAAGTGGCACAACCTTCCTTTTGACTCAACGGTGTCCTCGCCATTAATCGGCTAGAACCGAAACCGGCCAGAACCAGAACTGGCCAACAAAAGAACAATACAGAAAGTTAGTTAAAAGTGAATTTGAATTTTAGAGAGAAGATAGAGCTTCTCTCTCTAGTCTGTTTATAGTGTAACTTTGTTTTAAACATAATTTGTTTAAGAAGTAAGAAGAACGAAGTGACGTTTCCAAAACATAAAAAGTACAAGGCAAAGATGAAATCACTCTCCTTGCTTATCTACTACAGTAAGTCAATATGGACCATTTGGGCTTGCGTAACTAGAAATATTGGTTCAAAGGGCGAGGGCTGGATAAAATATGAAAATATTTGTTCATGATTTGTTTTAATTTACTAACCATGTATCTAAGCTTTGTGAAGTGACTTGTAAATTTATAAAACTCATGGTGGTTGGAACAAATTGGATTATTATAGCTTTTTTTTTCTTGATTTGTAAATAACTTGTTTTGTACGTGAAAGTTTTTATTCAATAGTTACTTCAAAGTACACTAGGGTTACCCATGTCATAAGGGCCAGGGTTCAAGCCTTTTGAAGGTAAAAAAACCCCACCCTTTATCAAGTTGTCTTTAATTTTACTTTCTAAAACTTTGTAAATGCCTTGTATTGTCTGAGTAACAAAAAAATAACTTTTTTTAATTTACTAACCATGTATTTATAGCTTAGGAAATAGCAAAAAATTTTCTTTATTATTGACCATATATTTATGGCTTAGGTAATAGCAATTGATAAAAAACACAATTAGCAATTTCAATTGTCAATTAAGAAATTGTAATTGGAGAATAACAAGTGAGAGAATCGTCATTAAGATAAGACACAATACATGAGAGAGTAACAGAGTACTTGAGGAGTAAGGATGAGCCAAGAGGTAATGGTGGGACTAGCACAATAGTTGTGCTGCCTGTGGTGGTGTGTTGTCGAGATGGCCTCGAAACACAGGAACAATGGTCATGCTGCATGAGGCGGGCGACTAATGACAATGGTAAGGCCGAGCGGTACAAAGGAGAGTAGACGCAAGTTTGGTTTGTAAGGAGTGTTATTACTAGTTGGGGATATGAGGTTTGGGGGTTTCTACAAGAGATTGAGAGGAAATGGATGAGGCAAAAAATGACATGCTTTGAGAAGTCACTTTAGCTAGTTAGGCAGTGGTGGCTCCAAGAATTATATTGTGTGAGAGCAAGTTTATTGCTTTATTTATTTAAAATTTTTAACATTTTAAACATAGTTACTATTGATGTTGATTTTTTTGTTTCAATTTATATCTAACTGATATATAAATACATTAATTATATGTATAAATACATACTATATATGTATTTTTTGATAATATAGATATTTGTTTTGCTTGAAAATGCATCAAATTGTTCTTTTTTGAGTTTTTTTTTTCCAATTCCAATAGAATTTGTTTTTTTTGCATTTGAGATGTGTTTTAAAATATTGTATTTTATGAGATATTTACCAATTATTGACTTACTATAGTATGATATGAAAGTAATTAATTAGTATCTTTTTATTTTTTAAGAATAAGAGAAATAGAGGATTATATATCTATAACAAAAAAAAAAAGGAATTGCATGACTTGTGACTTGATAATTTTGAGAGAAACATGTTTTTTTTTTAAATAAATAATTATAACATTAAAAAAAAAAAGCAAATATATTAGGATTTGTGGATATCAGTTACAAAAGGATTTTTTCCCGGTGCAGTCAAAAGAATTAACTTAGATAGGATCAAGTGAGGTATACGGTGGATTTATAATATGATTTTCTTGTAACTATCTTTTATAGTATAATTTTGAGTTATGAAAATGTATGAATGAATTGGCAAAGTAACATTAAAAGATTTAATACTATATAAAAATTAAATAAAAATAAAATTATAGCATATACAAAATAATGCAACTAATCTTTAAAAAAAGAGAGTAAGAATCATTAAGGGGGTAAGATGAGGTAAAAAGACATGAAGCAAATGAATTTGTAAAAAGCAGAGAATTCATTAAGCAGCAAACAATTGCAAAATTTATAGTCAAATTATAAATAATGTCCTCAATTTGCTATATATTAGTCAACTATAAAATGACTAAATGTATTATAAGGACCCAAATTTAGTATATGTTTGCGTGAGTGTCATATGGTTCCAAAAAGTTCAAAGACTTAGAAGGGGCAAATCATAACTAAAGACATATACTTACCAACTATGAATATATATAACTTAAGGTTTTAAAAAATTTAATGGGTGCAAGTGCCCCTAGCGCCCCAATTGTGGGAGCTGCTCATGTGGTTAGGAGAGAATTATGCAGACGGCCATTATCTTTCTACCACATACCTAAATGCCCCTCGTCTTTATACTCTCCTACCATATCTAGAAGGAGCAAAATTGTACACACTATCCATAACGTCTAACAAATTGGGCAAGGTAATACTTGACCTCTAGGCATTTTTTAAGGCACCCTTCCCTTATATACGTCCCCGACTAGGCTTGCTTGCCATAATTGTATGCTTTAGCAAGTCTTTAATTTTCCATTAGTTAAAACTTGTGCCAAAAAAAATAAAGAAACAAAGTCTGAAAATCAGGGACAAACAAATAAATGCAAGATAGAAGATGAGAGTGGGTCGGCAAGGTCCCCTGAAAAATTGTAAGGAAAATATGTGCTCCAAAAACATATATGTATCTAAGCCTTACATTCCCATGCCCTTTCCTAGGTGATAACAAGCTCGAAGTGTTTTGTCTATTTTATTCATTCATTTATTTATTTACTTTTCATTGCATTACAAAATCAATGAAGTATTCTGATTTTTTTTGTGTGAAACTTTTATTGTATAGAAATAAGTGGTTAATTAATTACTTGGGCCTTGGGTAGAAGACCAATGCAATAGGCCTAGCAAGATGTACCATGTGTAACAAGGCACTATCAATAATCTTGTAAAAACCTAATCCATTAGGAGAAAACTCATAAGTAATAATAGTCTGAACATTACATTAGGTCAATTTGTACTTGGATCCAACCATCATCCAGCAGGTATAATTAACATCTCATTTAAAGCCTATACAATGTTTTCCATTTTCTCTAAAACAAGGTATAATCACTATTTATTTTCGCCACAAATATTTACATCATATGCATTCCTAATCCTCCTAGGTGGTAGAATATACATATATACATACATACATACACACATATCTTACACTTGCAAGGCTTGTACATTGTCAATCTCGCACCATTGCAATTTGCACACTTTTTTCCCTTGTACCAACTTTTCTCCTCTATAGGCTATACTAATTACTATTTAATTTCCTTCTCTTTTACCCTCCTCCCCTTATTTCCCAAGCCATAAAGGCTAAAGCCTCGTATTTAAATGGTTGTACAATGATGGCCCACCATTAGCACAGTAAGTTTATTAGGTAGCCGGGAAACACGGTTAAAATATGTTAAATGTTGCTTGAGGCCTTTTCAAACTCTATTAAACACCCTTCCTTATATATGATTTGGAATTTTTTAACAAAAAAAAACACTAAAAGGGAAAATAAAGAACAACATGCTGTGTAAGTATTGGAGTCTGTGTGAAGAAATTAGAGTTTTAGGGGCTAAGATGAAATGAGAAGAATAATTTGGGGACGACTTAGATTCACTCTAAAAAGAAAGGGTAAATGACATTTATCATCCTTGAACTAAGACCCATACTACGGATTCATCCGAAAACTATAAAATGTAACATCGTTTGTCCTCTAAGTATAAAAATTGTTGTAATAACGTCCCGCTATTAGGTCGGACTAGGGGTGAAAATAGGTCGGGTCTAATTCGGGTAGCTCGAGCTCGAGCTCGAATTGAGGCTTTTCGAGTCGGGTATTTTTGAGCTCGAGCTCAAGCCTAAAAATGGGCTCGAATAAATTTAGGGCCCAAGCTCAAGCCTTTACCTATCTAGCCTTATGGGCTCGAGCCCCCTAAGTGCTCTCTTAAAACCCTTAGTTCCCACTCCTAGGCTCCCAGCTGCCTCAACCTAATCTCAGCCTTACAGTTTCTTCGTCGACTGACCAATAGTCCTACTTAGTCGGCAGCCACCATCAACGCTAGTAAAACAACGACGATAGCCTTTATTTAACAACGATCTCCACTGTTGTTGGTCGCGCAACTTCAAGCTCCTCCAGCAATTCGAGTCTGTGACTCCGCGATGAAGCTTGCCCCACATGAGTCCACGATGATTGCCCCTTGTCGGTGCTGGAAACTTCAAAATCAGCGGCCAACAAGTCACAATTGGCCCTTAGCTGCAACTTTGCAAGCTCACAGCTCGATCGACGATCGACCAATCAACTTGGGAGTCAGTTGGATCTTTTGATTGCACATTCTTCGGTCTTATGGCACTGGGCTAACTGAAGGATGAAGTTGGGGGAGTTTTCTTAAGCCTAAAAGTCGGCACAACAATGGATGGAGGATTGTGGTGGCTCAATCGACGTAATGAGGAAGATGATGGCGTATTCATCAAATTTACAAACTCAGGGTAGAATAGAAAAGGATTAAAAACCTTGGGACAGGTTATAAAATTTTATCTTCTCTAATTATGCACCTAAGAAATTACAGACTCAGTCCCCATATTTTATCTAAATTATAATTATGATACCTAAAGATCTATATGTGTTATTTGAGCCTGACGGGTTTTTAGGTTAAGCTCGAGCCTACCTCGAGTCGAGCTCGAGCTTGGAAAAATTGGGTTCTAGCAATTAAGCTCGAGTTCTAGTAGTACCAAACTACAAATGGGCCATTTTCACCCCTAGGTTGGACGGTTAAACAGGAACGAAATGAGGGGAAATACACAATTAATCCTAAAACTTAATAAATTTTTCTAATTGAGTCATAAAACTTTGCTATTTTTTAGTTCAATTCTAAAACACATACAAATTATTTTATGGGACATTAGACACGGAGCTCGGGTTGACCCATCATCACAAAAACATCAAATCATCAATCTAGTACAACTAGTTTGAAAATTCAAGTGACAAAGAAGAACCTGAATGGATCGGCCATCTACTATCGCCCAACCAATCCCCGCCGCCTATCGCCTTCATTGCCTTAATTCGCTCCTATTTCCTCGTCATTTGTAATAACAGCACCAAGATATGTCCTCATCGACACTCGATCACCGACAACCAATCTCCTCATCGGTGCCTAATCTCCTCGCCAACTCTCGACGCACTTCGATCTCGTCCCATCACATTCCAATCTCATCCTTTATCATCGATCCATCGCACTTCGACACTGTCCCATGGAGTTCTGATCTCATCCCTTTGCCTTCGTCACCGTTTCTCTTTTGTCTGACCTGATTATGTAACCAAATTAACGACTTTATACAAGAAAGATGAGAGGATGGTGGAGCTAGGCAAACAACAATGGTGGATGACTGATGAGGGGAAGGGGAAGCGGAAAAGATGGGTTGGAAAAGGCGAGGGGACACCAGAGAGGGGAAGAGATGAGTTGGGAAATGGAATTGATCCAGATAAAAAAAAATAAGAAATAAAAATTAATAAGAGGATGGAGGGCAGTTAGGAGAAGGTCGTTTGATTATAAGATATAAAAGTTTTGAAGTTTATAAGGTAAATGGAAAGTTTTTAGGGATTAAAATTAGTTTTTCACATTATTACAGCAGGATGAATATTAAATGATATAATATTTTTTATAGTTAGAGGATAAATGATGTAATATTTTATAGTTTTGGGATGAATCCGCAGCATTGGGTTTTTGTTCAGGGATGACAAGTGTCATTTTCCCAAAATTAAAAGATAAGGGTTGGTAAGCGCGAGGCGAGACAAGCTAAGCGTCGGGGGCCGAGGAAGGAGGAAGGGAGCGGAGTGAGAGAAGAAAGGCAAAAGCAAAACAAAAGAGTCACAGCACAGTCGTTTGTAAGTTAGTGCCGCTTACGAATCTGATCATATCTTTCTGTCCTTCTCCTCACTCTTGCTGGGTATCATCGTTCCCTCTCCTCCAAATTCCTGCTTTTCTTCATTCCTATGCTTACCCTAAATTAATCCTTTTTTGTTAGGTTCCCAGCCTGCCCCAAAACCACCCGTTTCTTGTTTGTAGGCCTTCGTTCTTGGACTCGCCCTTTTATCATTTCGTATCCCATCCACTTCTGAGTCCCTTCCCTAGCGTATTTAATTTCGAAATTTTAGTGCTCAAAGTCCCAACTCGTCGATACTCGATGCCCTCTGTCCTCCATTGATATTGCCTTCCCTTTTCGCCCCCTGTCAATATTCCATTCTAGGGTTCTCCTTCTTTTTGGGGGTGTTCTTGTGATAGGTTTTCAATTCCCCTTTTCGAATTCGTCCTTGTTGATGGGTTCGATGGCATGGCAATCGGCGGTCTTGTTGTGCGTTTTGCTGGGAAAGGTAACATTCGCCGCCGTCCCTGTCAACTCCGTCAGGTCTCCGTTATGTACGAAGCCGTCCGTTGGGAATGCGATCTTGGGGTTTCATGACGACTTTTGTCCAATAGATGCTGATTTTGGTGAATTCGTTGAAGTTTTTGGCGCGATCGAGGTATAATTTCTTGTGAACTTTTGTATGGTTTGTTATACCTCATTTTCTACTACAGTTTTGTTTTTTGGTGGAATTTTGGTTTTTGCGGAAGAATGATTTCGTAAACAAATTTGATAATGGTATTTACAAACAAGAATTACGCATGCAGAATTTAGGTTCTTTAGCTCTTCCCCGATGAAGAGAAGCAAACCAAAAAAGGAGGGGAAAAAATGAGTTTAGGTGACTATTTGGGGGTTTGAAGCTCCATTTTTTATTAGTGACTGATAAGTACTCCTTCGGAGATATTGTTCTTACTTTGCCACAATTGGCAGAATTAGTGTCACAGGGGAAAGCCCTACACTTTTGGTGAACGTTCCGGTTAGTGGAAACTGGTTGCAGTGACATGGGTGCCTATTAACCTTGTGTGTGTGTGTGTTTTTTTTTTAAATAATTGAAATAGAACAAGTGATTTCCAGTGATTTCGTTCTAATTTTACCAATGTTTGTGTTGTTGCTGTGAAGGGGGATGAACTTTTGTTCCAAAAGGCGCTTAAGATGGTTCACAAGAATAGTCATGATTATGTAGCAGTGCTCTTTTATGCATCTTGGTGCCCTTTCTCTCGATCACTCAGACCAAGCTTCTCCTTCCTTTCATATATGTATCCCCCCATCTCCCATTTTGCAATTGAAGAATCAACGATCAGGCCAAGGTTTGTGAAATATTCCTGCTGCTTGTCCTTGTATCTGTGAGTATGTGATGTAGTCTTGAGTTGGTAATCATGTCCCTGATTTCTGCAGCACACTATCAAAATATGGAGTTCATGGGTTTCCAACACTGTTCCTTTTGAATTCAACAATGCGTGTTAGATATCATGGCTCTCGGACACTTGGTTCTCTTGTTGCCTTCTACAGTGATGTTACTGGTAAGGCGTGTTCTTGAGTTGTTTTTCTTTCCGCTACCATATAGTATTAGGCCTTTTCCTTGACTTTCATCTTGCTTATTAAGATGTCATTTCCTTTGCGCCCTCAGGTATCAAGACTGCTACCCTTGATAATAATTCAGTGGACAAAATTGGACTGCAGTCAAACCATGAGAAGCATAATAGCATTGACCAAGAAAGCTGCCCATTTCCATGGGCAAGGTCTCCAGAAAATTTGCTGCGACAGGAGACCTATTTGGCTCTGGCTACTGCATTCGTGCTTCTGAGGCTGCTTTACCTTTTGTACCCAACCCTGGTTGTGGCTGCTCGATTCATTTGGATGAGACTGTTTCAAAATGTGAGACCTGGAAGTTTGTTGGAGCATTCTAAAGCCTACATTAATCGAGCACTACAGTTGTTCAAGTCCCTCAAGGAACCTTGTAAGAGAAGCAATTTGCAGGAGGGAGCAATTAATGCTCGGGCATGGGCGTCGAAATCCCTGGCTACTGTCTCCATTGGTGATGCCAGCACAAGCCGAAGTACAAGACTGAATGCTGCTGACCCTTTCTGATGTCCAACGTGAAATAGTCGGCCAAAGATTCTTTCAACCAAGGAGATCTGGTCTCGTATTTGTCTCGACCGCCAAGTGTGGTGCTTAATCCGGTGCCTCTGTCGTGTCTCAACTCTGTCATACTCCATTTTTGTTTCTCAATACAATTTAAAATCGATAGTACATGCTCTGCCGTTGAGGCAATATCAGGCATAAAATCTGTGAATAGTTGACATTCCAGACCGAGTAGTTTCACCGTGTACTAATCATCGTTTACTATCCATTACTTTGTTGGCAGTTCCTTCTTCCTGTTTAGATTCTCATCACACGCCATGATTCATTTACCCAGTTAGGGATTATTGTTTTTAGCTTCGGAGAAAGCATCTCTCTATTTGAGGCATAAAATCTGAATCTTTGTACAAATAGAAATTGCAGAATTCCTGAAAAAGCCCCCTCCTCAAAAGCTACCGAAGAGGACGTGAAGTGAAAACAATTCAAGCTTCGCCTCAAGGTGAAAATTCTGAAGTTGTTATCTAATATTCGAGATCGACTCCCTCAACCTCCCATAACATGCATCCGGAAGAGAAGCAAAATGGAATTGAAAGTTCTGATTCTTATCGCTGGAGCGTTAACTCACGTAGGAAGGCATCAATAGAACTAGAAAACAAAAAAATTACAGAGAACCACTTCAGTTAGTAACCGATGCCATTGCCACCTCACCTGAGCCTTCGATATTGTATGACAGCCTAAACTAAGAAGCGCTGAAGAGGTCGGCCACAAAAACACGTCTAAAGCCTATCCGCTGTAGTCTCTTTGGATCTTTTTGTTACACATAAAACAGGTTTTTACTGTGAGTAGAGCCCCAACAAGCATAGAAAACTCAAAAACTTCACTGGGCCCCCAAGAAGAAATGGTAACACCTAAAGATAACCACTGCTAACTCTGAAGTCTTGCACCTAAATGTTACTCGATCTCCACCCTAGCACCATCTTTCTTCACAATCTGACAAAATATTGAGCATTAAACCTTGGTGAGATATCCAAATTTGTTGTTGACCAATGCAAATGCTGTAAGACAATTAGCTTGCAGCCGACAAGCTCCATTTGACACTGCCATTTGAAGCAAGAAGATACAAAATGTGGAAAAACAGTTTCTGTTGTATTAGAACGATATATCTGCTTACTGCATTTTATAATGTCGCAACTTTTCTACAGTTCATTTTGAAACCAAAATATAATGGAATTGCACTACAAAGCAAAGCGGTTAAGTAAACATGCCCATAGTTCTCCAATAACTGAATACAGGATAAAAAAATTCCACACAACAGGAAGTGTTCAATCTAAACTTCTAAAGTGCTTTTTATCATTCACACCCGCAAAAGAGCTTGTGCCCATGAATGCAAATGAGGAGACGAATATAAACGAATTCCATATCAGACAAGGTCATGCCATGGCCCACGTGTCAACATAAATTGCACACCAATGCATGAGCAAAGTAACAAGGCAAACTAATCAATAATACCTGTGATATGTGTTGTTTGATTTTCTCACTAGTTGGTCCATCTAGAGCTCTCTCCGCAAGCTCATAAAACAGTGTGGTACCATCTGGACCACTGACCTTGTTCTTCTGCAGATATCTACAGAATAATAGAGATTAGAATAAAGACAGTGCTCCAGTCAAGTAAATTGTTGAAAATAAGAGTAATACAACTCAACCAAATAATTCTAAACTCCAAGCTAGGTTTTGAAACAATCGAGCAGTAACTAGTTTAACAATAAACAACAGAACCTTCCCAATGCTGGACTGGTGTTACCTTTGCTGGACAAGAGTTTCCAGTGCTTCTTTGATGTTTCCAAGGGCTGGATGGTTTTCATCAGTCTCAAGCAAGCCCATTCGCTTCAAATGATGCCAGAGTGTCTCTATAAATGGAAGCTTTTTTCATAACAACATCGACATCATGGTATCATGAAATAATCCAGTACATCAGTGGGTGAAAAATACCATGTGTCTTCCTTACTTCCCTTTTCTTTCTTTTAGTTTTCAGAAAAGAAAAAAAGGAAAAAATAAATTCATAAACATAATTTAAATAAGTTGATTTAAGTCGTTGACAACATCTTCGCAGCACCAGTTAATACGCAAAAGCAAAGACACCATGCTGAGTTCGAAATTGCATCCCCTAGAAACTGCCAATTGTGTCTCGCGAATCTTTTAGGTTTATGAGAAATAGGCAAGTTACCCCCATGCTTTGCGTACTAGCATAAATACTCTTTCCTAACTACTTTACAGAAGCTTCTGGAGGGGAAAAAAACTGGCTGGCAACAGGAAACTACTGTTAAAAAGTTACTGATGATATATTTTTCACAAAAGAAGGAAAAAGGGTTTGAACTAATTGACAAATTGACATTATGAGTTTCTTGTCATGGACTCTAGTGTAATTGCAACTAAATGGAGTATGATAATAACCAGAATTGGAGTAACTGAAAATCTAAATTTAAGATGATTATCATTCCAGATTTCTACAACCCCAATATTTTGCCAAGTTCGAACAAAGAAATCTACCTTCTGGAATTTTGCCCCCAGCAAGATGGATGATACTGACTACAGCAAAGGTGAAGCCAGTCATGGGTGATGAGTTTACATCCTCCACATATTTCTTATAGACTTCAGCAGGCAGCTGACTAACAAGAACATAGGACTTGGTGTCAGCAACATCTGGAAATATAGTTAAACAATAGTTAGAGCCAAAAAGAGATGCTAAAGGCGTAAAATCTTCTTGAAATTTCTTATATGCTTCAGATTGTTTGTAATAAATAATCCTCATACTAAGTTGAGTTCAGAAAAACTAGAAAAGAACAAATTCATGCTAAATCAAACTAGAAAGCTAACCAGAAAGAACTCTAAATCGGTAGGAATAGTTGAAGCAATGAGAATCTATACTGTTTGAGCTGATTTTCAGTCAACTGACTGTTGGTGGAAATTTCTGGAAAGAAGATAAGTGTATGATGATTTTGGGACACTCTTTTACCAACTAAACACAGTAGGATTAACTGTTTGCAGGAGAAATTCAGCTACATTATATGTGTTACCAGCAGTTGAAGCAGTTGTTTGAGCATGCTTTCAGTACAAATAGTTGAACACATGAGATTCTATAGTTTTTAAGCTGATTTTCAGTAAACTGACTGTTGGTGGTGGAAATTTGAGTACGGAAAAAAGATGTGTATGATGCTTTCAGGACATTCTCTTCTCAACTAAACACAACAGGATTCATGGTTTGCAGGAGGAATTCAGCTATCTTATATGTACTATCAGCAGTTGAGCAATTGTTTGAGCATGCATTGCAGATTATAAGAAAGGATAATGGATCCTGCTTTTTTCAGTAGTGGCTGTTAGCAGTGATCTTGCCAACATGACAACTTTGAGCAAATCAGGGTCCCCAAACTCATTAGCAACTCAGTAAGCATCTTTGCTTTTTTGCACCGATAAATAATGAAAGAAGCCTAACTATAAATGTCGATCGCACCATAATATGCATAACTTTGAAATCCAAACAAAATGGTAATATGTAAAATTTTCAACGGGTACAGTGTCTCACTTTTTTGTGAAGCACGCCCTTGATTAGTTGATGATGGACGGGTCCTCTGCAACTCACGCAACTCATAGCCGAAAACACTTTTGAGTGCTTTCTTGGCCTGGTCAATGATGTAAGCAGGAAGGGCTCGCTGACTATAATTCTTGGTAACCAACTGGGTGAGCTCATCCCTCTTAACCGGGCATCCTGAGCTCTGGTGTGTTTTGAAGAATATATAGCGGATCACTTCTGCAACAAGCTTATCTTTTTCCTACACAAAATCGACAATATACATCTACATATGTCAAAAAAGAACCGCCAAAACCAAAAAAGCATATAAAACCAGGGAGGAAAATTAAGCAACAATTTAAAAAAAATAATAAGAGCAAGAATCACCTCTTTAGAAATATCGAACTGAGAGAGACTTTGGTCGTCATTGCTCATCCTACATCAGAAACAACCGATAGACCTTGTCAGAACCTCCAAAATAACAGTAATTGACACCCAACTGAAAACAGCCAAAATTTAAAATCCACTGGATCTTTGAAAAGTTGTTTTTTTCCAGAAGGGAGCGGCTATTTCAGAAAAGAGCAGCAAAATGGAGAGTAGTAGACACTTGGGCAGTCAATATCTCTATCTAGAACTTGGATGGAAAATAAAAGTATCCACAGAATTACTTTCGAATAATATTTCAACCCAGCTTCTATAGACATGGGAGAGGCGCAGAGAGAGAAAGAAAGAACTACCTGGAAAATACAGTCGAGAGCACACACCAGAATCGAAAGGATGGAATTCGAGGCTCGAGCTGAGAGAGAGAGAGAGAGAGAGTGAGTGAGATGGCGCTAGGCTTAGAGTAGGGGACACACAAGCGGTTGCAGGTAGCAGCAAGAGCTGAAGAGTGAAGACGACCGAAGGGGAATTATAATGGGCTTCATACGCTTCAGCCCAATGGCTAACCTCCATCTCATAACAAAAGAAAAAAAAAACATTTTTCTTACTTTTTAGTGGTAATAAATTTTTACTTTGCTCCCCCCTTTTTTTTAAATTTTTTAGGCTTTGTCTACTTGATATGGCATTTTTATACTCCATTTTTTGTATAGCATCTGATATCAATTTTACAAATTATAATTATAGTTTGATAGTTTAGTTAAATCTTTAAAGGGTAAAATTCATGGCAGGTCCCTTAGCTTATTTTTTATGTCATAGACAGGTACCCTATCTTAAGGTTGTCCGATCGAAGTCCCTTACCTTATTTATTGCATTCTAATTGGGTCTATTTCATAAAATTTATCGTTAAATTGGATGAAAGTTGCTGACATGACATTAATTAAGCCTAAAATAAATATAAAATAATAATTTTAGTCCTCAAACTTTTTCAATGAATAATTTTGAACCTTAAACTTTTAAAATTGCATTTCTGACTATCCTCTTCAACATCCTCCTAATCTATCTTTGTCGGTCCCAAAAACTTATGCGATGGAACTCTAACGGCATCGTCCGACCAATCAATCAATCCCCGTTTGTGCTAGGAACTCGTTGTCGGCAGAAATCTAACGGCATTAAATCAGAGAATTTTTTATTCAGATGGATCTCTCTCAAAGCCTAGTCGATCCACTGTCGCTAAGCAGCCTGTCACCGCCCTCGCCAATGGGTTATCAGCGTCAGTAACCCAGATTCTCTCTCTCTCTCTCTCTCTCTCTCTCTCTCTCTCTCCCTCCCTCATCTCTCGATCTCTCCTCTCTCTCTCTCTCTCTCTCTCTCTCTCTCTCTCTCTATCAAAGTTTGCCACCGCCCAGTTAATTCTCTCTCTTTTTCAAAGTCCAAATCGTCGTCACCGCCCTCACCAACGTGTTATCAGCGTCAACAACCCAGATCGTCACCTTAACATTAGCAACTCACGGGCATTGACCCTAAATCGTCGCGCTCACAATTTGTGTTTTGAGAACCAACCCAAATAGTTGCTCCGTCATTGGTGACTTGCAACATCCTCATGATTGGATGGCAACTGGATTGGGGATCTCAAGATCAACGGAGAAACCAAACGACAACGAAAACTGGAATCAGCGGAGGAAGCGATCAATTCGGCGAATGAAGGAATCAATTCACCGTCGTCACTGCCCTTACGCAGCAGAAGCATGATAGTAATGCTAGGTCTATCGGTATTAGATACATAGATGATTGGCTTTAGTGCAAATGGGAGATTGTTAGTGTTGTGCCCAAAAGCCAATCATGAGATGATTGTATTTTTGCACATTGAGTCATGATATTTTATTAAGACATTAATCCAGCAATTATGTTTGTTGTTCTTTTTCTGCGTAACGCAATAAACATAATTTTAACCCTGGAATAATGATACTCTCAAACATCCCTAGTCTAGTATTATTGTGGAGCGGGTTGCAATAATACATAACGACTAGCATATGTGGAGACTAATATGAGATATGTAGTTTACATATGGGTACAAGTTGGAGAACTTGTGTATTGGACCGACCCACTATGAGAACACTATATGGATCGTTATATGAGTGTCATAAGTGATAAGATTAACATGAGGGTAAAATTGGAAAGTTAAAAAGAAGTTCTCCACTTTGATAAGCGTACAAATCTAAATAGAGCATATTTTGTGGGACAAACGGAGTAATAACTAAAAAATTATAAACTAAAGTAATATATGGTAATTTATGTTAAATTATGATTTTATGAAATAAAAATTATATTTTAAATATAAACTTACCAATTTATAATGTGTTTAGGGAGGGTCGACTAAGATTAGTTAAACTCTTGCCCTTCCTAATATGCTTTGCGTGTAGAGGTGAGTAAGGCATATTTTGATATCCCTCGTTACCTATAACTAGGACGTTCAAAATCTAACAATAGCTTGAGCTGTTAGAATTTTCCAATGGCTTCAGCAATTAGGAATGTACGAACAGCTTGGGTCATTGGTGTTATCCTCTTAGTTTAGTAAGCAAAGAGGTCTTATAACGCCTATGTGATCCATTCATAAGATTTAACCCTAAGATCAAACTTAAGGGGAATCAAGTTCCTTGTTATTTCAAGCAACTAAATTTAGAGTCAATTCATTTCAACTTAAGCTAAATTAATCTAAAATAATTTATTTTTATTTTATATTTTTTTCAGCTAGAATCAATTTTATTTGAAATTTAATATTATATATGTGTAATAATCCATTTGAAACAAAATTTTTATCAAGTTATTAAATTTTTATGAATTTTTATTTTTTAATGCCTTAAAAAGAAAAAAATCTATAAAAAATTAATAGTATCATAATTTTACAATAAATGAATTATTTCACTTAAATAATATTGGTTTTCAAATGAAATTGATTTTGAGATAAAAAAGATGCACACATAAAAATAAGCTATATTAAATTATGTTGACTTAAGTTAAAATAAAGCAGCTTTTAGTTTATACTTTTGTAGAAAGATTGAGTGGTATGAAATTAAACCCAGCTCTCTAGTGTATGTTTTAATTTGTTAAAATGCTTTAACTCAAAGTTCGGAGCAGCTGGTTATTTTTTAGATATCAGGTAATGCGTTAAACTTTGGTTTCAACCTATTAACTGGAAGCCTGAAAGCTTCCGCCCAAATTCTTCAATTGGCGCGATTTCAATTAAAATTTGAAATATAACTTGGACAAATTAGAGGACGCCACTTGGACAGTCTGGTGGAGCATTTAATGGTATTTCTCCAACTATTTTTTATTGTTGAATAATGAAATTGAGTTTAATGTGTTAAACCCAATACTTAACATGAAAATCTGGAGCCTTTTTCTTACATAAAAAATAGAGTAACTATCACTAATTTTTTAGGAGCTTTTCTAGACATCTCCAGTAAATATGCAACAATCTTCTTGCCCCCAAATGAGTATAAATTCAAGAAGAAACACTTTGGAAAAAGCTATTGGCTATTAAAAGTGAGGATCCATCATCTAGATCAAATCAAGTGTGTTAAATTTAAGATTTGCTAATAGAGTTTGTGCTTTCATTTGTATATCTAGCAATAGTGCTATTGTTAGAGCTTGAAACTTTGTAAACACCATTTAATGATATTGAGTTGGTGAGGTTTCTAGTTTGCCTCTAGGAAAACTAGTGAGGTAAAGGGTGTTGGTGAGGTTTTTAGTTAGCCTCTACAAAAACTAGTGAGTGTTGGTGGTAGAAAGAGCTACAAAAAAAAGTTGTGTGTCTTTGTATACTCTTGACATTTATAGTAGAGAAGAAAACTCTAAGTGATGAACTTTAAGAGAAGAGTGGGCTCTCAAGAAAAGAGACCGAACCTTTATAAAAATCCTTATGTGCAAGTTTCTCTCATTCTACTTACTTAATCATTGCTTGGTGATTTGTCTTTATTCATTGGTTGAAGTTGTTTGTTTTTAAAAATACTTCAAAGCAAAAGTTAGGATCATTATGGTAGCATTTTCTGGTTAGAATAAGTTTATGTGAACTCTTTAAATTGCATTTTGGTTTAAAAGATTAAAATCTCATTTTTTGTGATTTTTGAAATTCAACCAACTCACCATCTCTTTGTTGGACTTGGGCAAACAAGATTCATAGGAAGTTGAATTAAATTTCATATCCTAGACATGTGATAGATGATTGTTATTGTTAGTTTTTGTAATTGAATTGGGCTATGAAGTTGATCTCAAACACAACATACTTTATGGCATCCTTTAGCACCTTACCGTGACAATTTAAATCTTATTGAACAAGGTAGGAGCATAGCCCCAAGAAAAAGAGAGCAAATACACTACTAATGTTCGACATGGTGAAGACCTAACAAGAATAAGAAATTAAAAAAAAACTCATATGGCTATAATCTAGAAAAAAAAATAATGGGACTGAAATACCATTTAGCTCTCATACATTTAACGGATGGACCTATTTGCCCTAAAAATGTAATGTGCGCCAGCTGAAACAATATTGGCGTAACTGCACAAGATGGGAAATATAATTGGCATTTTTTGCTATTTATTTTAAAAAGAAAAAGGCCTGGTGGAAAGCATTTTGTTTGGGCGCCACGCGTACGCTTGCAAGCAAATATCAGAACTATTGCGTTAAGACCAATTCGTTTAAGCTAAAGTCAACTAACTTTTTTTAATTTTTATATTTTTTTTACCTGAAATCAATTTTATTTGAAATCCAATGTTATGTAAATATAATAATTAATTTGAAAGTAAGTTTTTATGATGTTGTTAAATTTCTATGAATTTTTCTTTTTTAAGGCTTGAAACTAGAAAAATTTATAAAAATTTAGTAAAATTATAAAAATTATATTTTCAATTGATTATTGTAACTACATAATATTAGCTTTTAATTAAAATTAGTTTCAAGTAAAAAAGATGTAAAAATAAAAATAAATCATTTTGTAGTCAATTGACTAAAGTTAAAATGAATTGGGTGTAAATTCCGTATTGAATTAGGAGTGAACTAGTAATTGGCCGCACTTCGTTGTGGGCCAAATCATATATAAAATTTTCATAACAAATACACTTATGTTGAAAAAATATTATAAGTTTAAAGTTAAGTCATAATCAATTTAAAAGTATTTTGAAACGTGAAACATTTCAAGTTATTTGTAATCAATTTGTTTTGGAATTGAAGCAAAAAATCGGTTCTTGATTAACTTATACAAGCTTAAGAGCCTAAAACATAAAAATCAAAGGTTTAGAATATGCTTTGTATTTATTATGATAGAGTAACAAAACTGTTTGATTTTAAAATTTGAGGACCAAAAGATATTCTTATATACAATAGAGTATCTGTTGTGTAAGGTTGCCATTTGAGAAAATGGCCTAATAGAATTGTTACACAATGGCTACTATTTATAGTGTCTGTTATTGTAGCATAATGGCTACTATTGATGGTGTCACTTTTCACTTCTAGTTAAAAAAAAAAAACAATTTCAGGCAAAAAAACCCAAATACAAAAAAAAAAAAGGAAAAGAAAGAAAATCCAAATGTAAAAAAGGGCTTCAGCCCAAAAAAAATATATATAAAAAGAAAAATATAACCAAAAAAAAAAAAAAAAAAGGACTTTACCTAAAAAAAAAAGCAATTGTAGCAAGAAGGTGGGGAGAAAAACAATCCACATGTAAAAAGAAAAAAGCTTTAGCCCAAAGAAAGAAAGAAAAAACCAACCCAAACGTTTTTTTTTTTTTTTTTTTTTGGGCCCGGGGGGAGGGGGGCTGTAGCAGGAAGGACTCAAAACCCCAAAACACAACAACAAAAAAATGGAAAACACAAAAAAAAAAAAAAAAAAAAAAAAAAAAACTGTAGGAGATCGGGGACTGTTACTAACTGTAGGAGCTTTCATATATATAATTTGCAGCGGGCTGAATGGAAGATGAATCGATTTTATATCGCTTTTAGACTACATCATTTTAATAATAAAAAATTTTAATTGCCCTCTTAGGGCAAAAAAAAATCTATATAAAATTCTTTCAAAAATGCTATCTACGAAACTAAATGCTAACTAGGTTTGCAAGCCCCGCGCATCGCAGCAGGCAAAAGTTTCATACTCAAATTTTCTTTTTTAGGATTTTTTCAATGAATGGTCAAATTCTTCATCCAGTTCTTAGGTTTGTTATTTGTGCCCATTTAGGCCCGAACTCCTCCTTCTAATAATCAGGTCCTTGGTTTTAAGTCACAACAGTGTAGTAAAGTTAAAAGATATTCTACCCACCCTACCCTCCTCCGATCGGCCATCCAAACCCAAAGTGCCCCTACTTGCATAGCAATAAAGAGAGTACATGTTTAACTATTTCTACCTGATCTTACCCGCTTCCCTCCTAAATTAATATATTTATATTTAAAAATAAAATTATAATAACATAATTATCAAATTTTACTTTAGTTTGTGATTTTTTAGTTTTTAATTAATTTTAAATATACACATTTTTGAAATATATATATACATATAAAAAGAAGTCTAAAAAATCAAAATATGCCTTAAATGGGTTTGCGAATAGTAACCACTTACTTGCGGGATAGGTACTACCTAAATCGATTACTTGTGAGAAGGACTGGGTTAGCTAAAGATGGTCCATTGACATCTCCTCAATAGTGAACTAAATTGGGGGCATGATCATCACATGGAGGTGTTTGGGGATCAAAAGGTCATAAATAACATATTTAGAAACTAAAATAGGAGTTTGACCATTAAGAGGAAAAAAGCAAAAACAAAAAAAAATAAAAGAAATGAATTTACTGTTCAGTATTTTCCCTATGCACTTTAATATATACAAGTCAAGCGAGCCCACACATTACTGTAAGATTATATGTAAATTTATAACAATTGAATATAACAATGAAATATAGCCTAATTTTATAGCCTATATAGATTAGAGAAAAAATGCATGAATGGATGAAAATCAAAGCATAGTAAAGCAAAAGTATGAGCATTAGTCCATACAAGCTAAAAAAAAAAGAAAAAGAGGGTGAGAAAACATGTTTGAACAAATTGTGTATAAATAGAAACCAAATAGTGCAGAACAGTGCCACTTATGAGGTAAATGTTGCTAAACCAGGGGTTTGATCATCAAATGGAGGAGTTCTATAACCAAAAGGGCAGAAATAACATATTTAGGGATTGAAAGAGGAATTTAAAGATTCACGGAAAAAAAAAAAGCAAAAAAGCATAAAAAACGAAAACATGATGGCTAAAATTGAAGATTTGATCATTAGATAAAGGAATTCAAGGACCAAAAGGGCAGAAAGAACATACTTGGGGACTGAAAGAGGAATTTGACTATTGACAAGGGAAAAAAAAAACAAAAAAGGTCATTGTTTATTTTACTGTTCATGAACAGTAAAACTGTAAAATGATTGAAATCAGAGATGTAATTCTTATATGAGGAGTTAGGGACAAAGATAATAAAAAGAAAATACTTACAGATTAAAAGAGTCATTTGAACATTCACCGGAAAAAAAAGAAAAAGAAAAAAAAATGTTGCCGAAAGAAAATATTGTGGCTGAAATTAGTAGGGGTGAGCATGGGTTGGGTAAACCCGAAACCGAAACCGAAACCGAAACCGAACCACCCCCATTGGGTTGGGTTGGGTTGGGTAAAAATTGATCATGGTTCTCGGGTTGGTTCCACATATAGGAGAACCGACGGTTTTTGGGTTGGTTCTGGTTCCATATGGAACCAACCTGAGGTGGAACCGAACCCGATATATATATATATATATATAATAAAAATTATAGTATTACTAATATATTTATACACACACACACACACACACACACACAAACACACACATACATATATTTCTTTGAAGTATTATGATGGTTATTTTTTATTTTTATATTAAACTCTTAAACTGATGTTCCAAATTGAAATAGTATGGAAGTTGTGGGATCATTTACGAAATTTCTTCATATTTACTTAAATCACTTTGCTTCATAGACCCATCACTCCTAAGTCATTTTGCTTTCGATCTTTTATTCCAGACTACTATTTACGACACAAGTATGATATTTTTTTCATTTGAGTCATGCAAAATTAAAAATTTATGACATCGACATATTTTAGGTTTTGAAGATGGTCTTAAAGGCTCAGTTTTCTATATTGAATGTCATATCAATATTAGAATTATTGGAATGAAGTAAACTAGTTGAGATAAAAGATGCCCCACAAGCAACTCTTTTGAACCAATTTTGTAAGAACAACATTTTAAACTCTTTTGAATGTATCTAAGTACTTATATTTAAATATTAATTTAATTGTATATTATGTTTAATATGTCATAAAACTGATTATGGATGTAGATTTATTGAATTTTAGTGTTGTTATAGGTATATAGTATAAACCGAAAAACCCAAGAACCAGAACCGAGAAACCCAGAACTATGGTTCTGGTTCTGTTCGGTTCTCGGTTCTGGGTTGGGTAGAAAAATTCTGGAACCGAGGCCATTTTGGGTTGGTTCGGTTCCACCATAAAACCGAACTAACCCAACCCATGCTCACCCCTAGAAATTAGGATTCAGTTCATCAAATTGAGGAATTTGAGAACTGAAAGAGTAAAAATAAAATAATTAGGAACCAAAAGAAGCATTTGACCATTCACCAGGTAAAAAATGTTGTCAAATAAAAGCAAAAAACAAAAACAAAAATGTTGTAGCTAAAATTAGCAAGGTGATCATTAGACGGAGGAGTTGGGGAGTGAAAAGGAAAAAGAATATTTTAAGGGTCTAAAAGAGGTAATTGACCAAGGCATAAAAAAAAACCACGTCATTAAATTTACTGTTAATGAATTGTAAAGAAGGCCACACATTTTAATAGAGAGTAAGAATTTTTAAACTGGAGTCTTTTCCCAAACTTTGACTCCCACTCTCTTGCAAAATTTATCCATTCCTCTCTGTAACAATTAATTTATAATTTTTTTTCAAAGCTTCTTATATAAATATAATTTTTTTATGAAAATGGTTCTTAAAGACTATAATTTAGAAATAATTTTTTTTTTAAATTTTTACAATACAAATTAATATGAATATATTTAAATTAAACTTTAACAAAAAAAAGAAAAAGGTCCAACCTCAATAAAACGAGAAGTGTATAATTTTAAGCTTATTTCTAAAATAGATATTTTGTACTGCATCACATGCCACATAAGCCACAACTCAACACTACTCCTTTCATGTCATATATGTTGAATCATTTAGTTTTGCACAGAAATAAGCTTAGAGGTTTTCTTTAAAAAAAATGAAATTAATTGGAGAAGTTTTATATGTTGTTTTCACTTTTACCTTAACTTTTTTCTATATAAATTAAGAAAGTTAGAAAAAAAAAGTATTAAAATGATATTTCAAAGAATAATATGATAAAATAGTTTACTAAATATTAGCATATTAGAATGATTTATGACTGTATAAAATAAAATATATTATAACAGTTTTGGAATAAATTTCAGACATGGTACTTTCAACGAGTCTCGTACCCTTGCGATGGCAGAAACGAAAATAAAAGCTTTAGCACCACCCAACCAGCCGAAGAGTTCTTATTGAAGGGCAGATTTATGATTAAAAAAATATCACAACTTCAAAGATACTTAGTAGTTGTATGTTCTTATTTTTTTTTTTCAGTCAAGTAGTACAGTATGTTCTTATGATACAAATTTTCCTTTTGTACTTTTGCATTTCTTTCAAGACAAATTTGTTCATTGGCCGATTAAAAAAGGTATAGTTTGAAGGAGTTTCGAATATTGTAATATAGAGCGCATTAACCTAGCCACACATCCTTCTTCGCCCTCCTCCCACCGTTGCCTCTATTTTCTTATATAGTATCCGGTCTAGTTTGGATACCAATTTAGGTCCAGTTGGTTAATTTTTTATCATTATTTAATTTAATTATTCCAAATCACTTTTATTGTTTTTTCTCCTCCATAAAATTTCTTCATCATTATCGATAGAAGCACCATTTAATTCATCCAATATTTTACGGTGGACAAATTTAGGTGGTCTATTTTTAAAATTGGTGGTTACAAAAAGATTAAACGGGATGCAGAAAACAACTAAGGTTTAAATGATGAGAAGTTTACGAATGATGGATCAAGATGACCGTATGTTAACTTTTCTATTTATTTTGTCATTTATAATTTTTTTTTTAGTTACTTATGAGTTATTTCTCTAAAATTTTTCTGGTTTACCTAGAAAGTTTTGATTCAATTTAATTCTTTTCCCTTCACTTGGTGTCGCAGGGATGCGTAACTCTTTATTGGCCAGTTTATATGTCCCCGTTGTTCTTTAGTATATTATGTCATTCGTTTGTAAAATGTAATCTGGCTCACCGTTAATTAAAATCAAGTACCATCTTATCAAAAAAATATATACAGTTTCAAAATTTGTATAAGTTATTATTGTTTTTTTTTTGCACATATTTTCTATGGTTTTTGTGCATTAAGGTAGCAGTTATTAATTTAATCATAATACTTATAAATTTTTAATTATAAATCTAAATTTTCAATAATAGTATTTAATTTATTTGAATAATAAAATAAAAATCGATCTATACAAGTTTCTATTAAGATTAATCCAAAAAATAAATTTTTTGGTCCAGAGTTAGCAACTTAGCATCTTGGTATTTTTCCTTTGGCCGTAATCTTGGTATTTATTTTGATAACGCGAACTGGGTAACAAATTATGTATGCCTTGGTGCTGTGATGAATATTGGGTTGGTGGAGTTGTATTAGAGCTTTTACGTTTTTAAAGCATCATGGATACTTATAGAGGTTGTGCTGGGCTTACATGGCTTGTGATATGACACAAAATATCCCTTTTAGAATGAATTACTCTAAAAAATTTAAATTAAATATTATGTAGGTGTGATAATTTTTTGAGAACAAAACTTCTATGATATTATCAAATTTTTATTTATTTTTATGCATTAAAAAATGTTTACAAAAATTTAATAATATTATAAAAATTTTTAGTTTTAATGAATTATTAAAACTGCATAATGATAAATTTCAACTAAAATTAATTTCAAATAAAAACATAAAAATAAAAATAAACTTATGTTTTAAGTTAGGTTGAGTATTGGTTAAAAGCTCTAATAACGCAATTTTTTTTATAATCAGAATTAAGTATGGAAGAAGAGATTTAATGAAGCATAAAAGTAGCAATATGATGAGAAAGAGAAACCATGGATCTTGGGACCACGATCACCATACAACATTGCATAAAATTCATCAGGTCCACCATTTGTTGTATAAAAGACGTAATGACAACATTTATAGATAGATAACTAAATATCGCTTAAAGAACCAAAGAACAATTTGTAAGAATTGTTACAAAGGTGATGGGATGAGTATGCACAAATAGCAAAGCTTCATGGATTGCTTGTAGCTTAGCCTCCAATGCAAATTCACACCAAGGGATGAGAATGCCTTTATGCTATCTAGAAGGAGCATTTTGTAGGGTTTTAAGAGCCAAACAAGTGTAGCAGAATATAACCGAAATCCTCCAGGATCCAAGCAAAACGGGGTAAACTGAGTATTCAAAATTTTCATACCTAATTCGGTTAAGATCTTTCACCCAATTGTTGAGTCAAATCACAAAACCTGAACAGTTGATGTGTTCAAACTCTCTACGGTATCCATACGAGCCTCTTGGGTTCACCACATCTCCACCACGTCCCGGCAAATACGTTTTCTCTTACGCTTACAGTGCTAGTTTGTGTTCTCAAAGGAATAGCAAGATAAGAGTACTGCTGGTTTTTAGAACTCTTCTAATTTCATCATTTTGAGAGTTTAGGGTAAGAGCTGCGAAATTCTTATTATATGATGTATTTATAGTGAGACTCAACTCCCAAGTTTAATGGGTTTCAAAGCCTTAATCCAATGAGGTTTAATTTCGGGCTTAATAATGGCTTAACTTTTAAGCCAATTATTAATACGAAATTATCATGAAACCATAACCCAAATAAATTAACTCATGCACTCAAATAATCCAAATAGGCTTTATGTGTGCTACTCAATATGCTCTTACCACGTTTATAATCATAAGCAATGAATAGTGTCTAGCAACAAATCAGTGCTACCCAAGTGATAAGATAGTCGGTGATTCGACTAAACCTTTATGATCATTATCCATATATGTCATTATCCATTTGTTTTAGATATCAAGACTAAGCACGAGACATGGAATGTGTTACTTTCGTATAGCCTAATCTTTGGTTTCTTGATTCTCGAGTAGACGAATTTAAACTGATGACATTGATATCGTATATCAAATCATCCGAGCATGGCCTTGTATTTTCTTAGCCTCACTTTATCAATAAGCCCGAATATATCACTCTCATTACATAGAAGAAACAAATCTCATCTTGATCATACAAAACCCTCCGCATGATATATGACATATCCGATGACCACATTCATGTTCACTCAGTTACTAGCAATTAAAAGAAAGTATCAAAGTATGTGACTCACATGTAGGGAACCTTGATGACCTTGGGTTAAAAGACTACATATACCATGATCACTATGAGAATCACTTATAACATTCATATAATGATCAATGTAGCGTTCTCATAGTAGGTTGATCCAGTACATAAGTTTTCCAATTTGTACCCATATGTAGACTATATATCTTATATTAGTCTCCACATATGCTAGTCTTTAAGTATTATTGCAACCCGTTCCATGATAATACAAGACCAAGGACATTTGAGAATATCATTATTCTAGGGTTATAATTATGTTTATTATGTTACACAAAAATAGAAAAAAAAACATAATTATTATATCAATGTCTCAATAAAATATCATGCATAAATGTTCACAATACAATTATCTTATGATTGGCTTTTGGGCACAACACTAACACATTTGAGCCTAACCAAACTCATGTAGCTGCACCAAGGCTAGTTAATCAACACCAAGCTTTGTCAGTAATAAAAATATCTTGTTTAATAGAAGCATACTGAATCATCAAGTGCCCCTAAGTGCGACAAAGAGTAGGAGGGGGGTTGAAAGAGAACAAGGAGAATCTCTGCTAAAAATCTTTGGCAAATGAGAGCTAAGGAAACAAATCATCCCCTTCTAGCAATTAATGGGGATACGTGTAAAGGAACATTTTTAAAAATATTCTCATTTCTGCTAATCTATATAATCCAAAGAGTGGATACAAAAAAATGATTCCAGTCTGGTAGGAGATATTTTTTATGATACAACAAATTTGCAAGCCAAGATTCAAAAGATGATAAGGGTATAGGGGAGTACAAAAGTTACCCCATAGATCCTAAGAACTTGGGCAACCCCAAAAATGGTGGATCATTGATTATGGGGTAGCATGGCAATGGGGGTAGAGTGAGTTCATAAAGCAACCATGAGAATCCAGATTTTCTCGTATCAGTAAAGCCTGAGATAAGCATTTCCACAAAAAGGCTTTAAATTTATGATCTACTATCCGTGGAGGAAAAATGGCACTTAGAATATGGACTTTCCAAAGGCACTAAGAATGCATTTTATAGTGAAAAGAGCGTAAAAAACGGCAATATCTTAAAGAATTATTTAGAGTTGAGAACTAAGCATCAAAAGTACTTATAAAGGTTGGGCTGGGCTTATGTGGCATGACACATGACACAAAATATTAGTTTAAAAGAAAATTTTAAAATTTTTTTTGTGATTGTAAAAAGTGAAATCTAATAATATGTAAATCTAATAACCTATTGATAGAACCATTTTGATATCATGAACATAATATACATGTGAAATTCTTTGTATCTAATACACTTCTTACTAAGAACTTGCTCGTGAAGTCATCTTCTTCTTTGACACGGGGGAGCTCGCTCTTGATCTTTTTTGCTTTTTTTTTTTGCAATTTTTACCTTCAAAACTTAACTTTTTTTATTTATTATTGTCACTAATATCAGAGAAATATTTATTCTCTCTTAATTTTTCCCCCCATTTGCCCCAAAATCTAGCCAATTGTTTGCTTGATCCAGAGTTCCTGTTGTTAGATTTTTCAATTTGGTTGTTCTTCATAACTATTGTAGGGGATTTGTATATCTACTTATTTAATCAACTAGCTTCTGCTTTGCTTTGGAAAACCAGCTGCTCTCTTGAAGGTTTGATCTAAAGTATGAATAAAGTAGTTGGTCGTTCTTGTTTACATCAACCGGTTAATTCATATTCCTTACTATTATTTGCAGTTCTATTATCTTTTTACAAATCTTCTTGCTCCTAATTTTCTTTCCTTCGGTGATATCTATATTATTTTTTGTCTAAAAGTGGTTGTTTTTCCCGTTTTAGTGCATTTCATTTGGTGTTGGATTATCTATGGGTTTTCATTTGTGATCTATTGTTGGTACTTTTCATAGAATAAAGACTAATTTCTAGTTTTTGTGAGTGTCTATTTCACTACAACTGCTTATGTGCCCTTTGCTTTTTGTTTGTCCTCATAACCTAATGAATCTGGAAATGAACTATAGTCACGTATTTTCATTAGGAAAGGAATTCATGGAACAAAACAAGGAGAAGCTTAAGAATTGCCTCTTGATACATATACATGACCACCAGTCTTTTCATTTTTTATTTCTTCAGAAGCATATCGATAGAGCTTGGAAAACTCAAAGACGGGTATCAGTTCTAGGGGAGATAGGCAAGAACAAATTCATTGTCTTTTGTTCAAATCATATGGACATAATGGAAATTCGCAGAAAATCCCCTTGGAACTTAGATTGTGCTTTCATGATGGTTCAACAACTTAATCCAAATCTGCCTTATTTGGCACATCAATTCACTTTTATCTTTCTTGGGTTCAAATCCATTTTCTTCTAGCAATTTATATGACCCTTAGTATAGCTGAATTCATAGGTTCAAAGTTGGGAGCTTTAAAATAGGATGGCATGCAGCCTGATTCCCTTTATTGATAAAATAATCTAACAGTTAAAGTGATGTTGAATGTAGCTGAGCCATTGCTACTTGGTTTTTTTCAGCAAAACCCTAAAGGTGAACAATTATGGATCCTATTTCGGCATGAGAGAATATTTAAGATTTGTAAGACATGTAATCAAATTAGTCATGCTAAAACTTAATGTTTAAGGATGGAGAATGATACTATCACTATTCCTGATATATATATAGTGGCAAATACACTGGTGAAGTTGGGTTAAGGAATACCGAGTATTCAGTAAAAGAAGAAGGAGTTGTTGATAAATGGCCTAAAAAATATATCTATCATTAGTGTGGGTCCACCAATCAAGGGAACGACTGAAAAAAAAATTGGTGGTTGGCAATGAATGGCTTGATTATGCTTGTGCCTTTAATAGCTATGGGACTTTTAGGGGTGGTTACACCTAAATTTCAGGTTGATGGGAAACATTGATGACTAAAGAAGTTTTCAATTTTGATAGAGCTAGAGTCCAAACATGCTCGTACAAAACTACCTAGCCATGGCCCTAGATCGAGAAATGCTAGTTTAGCCAAATGCCCTTTTCCAAGTTGTTTTGAAAACTGATGAAAATTGATGCATAAAATGTGTTCGCTTAACTACATATTATGAACTCCTTGATGCTTCTACTGCTACTGTCCTCACTTTTTTGGCTAGGCTTTCCCTAGCCATTGCATATGTTAATTCTCTACTAGAGGGGTTTAGGTAGGTTGACCCTGATCAACCCCCATAATTGCCATGAAGATCTTAAGCTTTAACTGTCTCGGACTTGGCTGGTCAATGACAGTAAGCTAGGTAAATGGCCTAGTTAAAAAACAAAAGTTTGATTTTTTTTTATGGAGACCAAAATGTAGGGCACTAAGATTACCAAAAAACTACAAAGCCTAGGATTTCTAAATTATTGCTAGATTGATACTGCTAGTCAAAGTAATGGACTATAGGTTGGTTGGAATTCTTTAGTTGATTGCAGGATCCTTGTTCAGGGGATGAATCTTATTTTGATCAAAGTTAAGGATGAAATCTGATCTGAGTGGTTGTTAGGATTGATTTATAGAAATCCCATTGTATCCCTTCGGCCAAACACTTGGAATGAGATTCAATTGTCTCCCTCACAATTCAGTCTACCTTATGTCTTGGTTGGTGACTTTAACCAAGTGGTTGGTAGGGATGAGAAGACAGGGAAAAACACCAGTAAGTGTCCTGCAGTTGAAAGCTTGCTATCATTTCTTCAGTTCTTCTAACTTGTTCCCATCACCTATACAGGCCCAAAGTTTACATGGACTAATGAACAATAAGGGGATGATTTAGTTTTGTAAGTTCTGGATAAAGTGTATTGCACAATAAAGTGGTTAGATATATGTTTTGATCTTGATTTAATCAACCTTTGCATTCAAGTCTTTGATCATGCCACCCTTTTTACTTGATAAAAGACCATGTCAGAAGTTTTGCCATAGACCTTTCATATTTGAATCCTTTTGGCTTCAATATGATCAGTGTTCTTATATTCTTCACTAGATTTGGACTGCTAATTACAATGGTTCCAATACGTTTTGGTTTGCTAAAAAAAAAAATAAGCCCAGTACTCCTTGAATTACACAAATGGAATAAATTGAATATTGGATATATTCAAAAGAAAATTCCTAACAAAGAAGTATATATATATATATATATGCACTTCAGATGAATCCTAATGGTGTTTCACTTGGGCCTATTCTTTAAAAAAATCGAGAAACATTGATTGAATTCCTTAATGATGAAAAAAAATTATGGGCCTAGAAATCATGCATTACTTGGCTAGCTCATGGTGATAGTAATACTAAATTCTTTCATACAATCACCAAACAGCGGAGAATTACCAATAAGATTTCTACCCTACAAGAGGATTCAAGACAATGGTTATCCAAATTTGGATGAGATTCGACATCATATAAATAAGTATCTTAAGAATGCTTATAAAGCCCAAAGTGATATTAATATTTCAGCTCAGGCAATGCTCTATTCACATATCAATAAGAAACTTACTCCTACACAAAAAGATACCCTTCTTCAACCTTTCAATAGGGAAGAAATCAAGAATTCCCTATTCCAAATGAGTAATTTCAAGGGTCATGGGGCCGATGGATTCCATCCATAAGTTTTCAAGAAATATTATTCTTTTATAGGTGCTTCATTAACTAATGCAATGCTGGTTTTTCTCAATGGAAGACATCTATTAAGAGAGTTCAACCGCACCTATATTGCTTTAATTCCAAAAGTTAAGCACCCTTCATTGGTATAAGATCTCAAGCTCATCAGCCTCTATAATACTATTTACAAGATCATTGCAAAACTATCATCAACATATTGTAGTCTTTGATGACTACCTTGATTTTTGAAAATCAAAATGCATTTGTCCCAGGTAAAAGTATTCACGACAATATTATTGTTGCACAAGAAATGTTGGATGCTCTTAATCACACAGACAAAGAGAGTAAAGTAAAGGCTTTAAAGGCTACGTTAAAGCTTGACATCAAGAATGCATATGACCATTTGGACTAGTCCTTTATTGAAACTTTTCTAAGAACAATGTTATTTCCAAAACAATGGATTCAATTGATAATGCAGTGTGTTTCCACAGTGTCTTACTCTGTCCTGGTCAATGATTGTCACATTTAATGGATTGTCCCGTAAATAGGTATTCACTAAGGGGATCATCTATCTTTTTATCTCTACCATCCTCTGTGTTAAAGCCTTCTCGAGCTACCTTTGTCACCTTCGGTGCAGTAAATGATTGCCTGGATATTAACCTAGTCGGTATGGGCCTAATATAAATCATATTTTATTTGCAGATGATTGCTTGATTTTTTTTAGACCTTCATTGTACTTTATCACTATGCTTAAATACACATTGTCTCTTTATCATCGGGCTGTTGGGCAAGAAATTAACTTCCAGAAATCAAAGTGGTGCTTTAGTAAGAATGTCCTTGCTTATGTCACACATATTTTTTAGAATATCCTTCATTCTCCCCTTAATACTAAAATTAAAATTATAAGGTATTTAGGCATTCCTATGAATCTATATAGGAGATGTTTAGACACTTATCAGTTCTTACAAGACAAAGTGAAGAATCAACTTGACGCTTGGAAATGAAAGTTGTTGAATAATGCTTGTCACTTAACCATAATCCAGTCTTCTATATCATCTATGCCCAAATACATTATGTCTGCTTTGAAAGTCCCACTCATTATCTCAAATAAGATTTCAAAGTCTATGGTGAAATTCTAGTATAGTGAACCCAAGGATAAAAGAGGGATTTAAGCTTCATGTGCCGAATAGCTCAAGAGGCTTGGGTATACGAGACCTTCGCCTCTTTAATCAAGCTTTGTTGGCTAAAATTTTTTGGCACATCATGCATCAAGATAGCCAGTCTTTAGTGTTCGTGGTTCTTAATGCTAAGTATGGCATTCGAGGTTCGTTGTGGTAGGCCAAAGCAAATTCTAACTCATTGGCCATTTAGAAAAGCCTAGTGTATGGTTGGGAGCTCTTCTTCTCATATCTTCGTTGGAAGGTTAGTGATGGGTCATTGGTTAATTTATGGAATGATTATTGGTTGCCTAATTTTAAGCCTCCAGCCTTAGCTCAACATTGCATTGCAAATCCTTAAAGTCTCAATGTAGTTAAAGATATCATGACTCCTGGTACTAGTGGTGAAGGGAACTCTACTCTTATATCCCAATTTTTTTATGAGACGACAACTTAGGCAATTCTTCGTCACAAGCTTCCAAGAGAACTAGGTTGTGCTAATAATCTGATGTATTCGAATAACAAACTTGGTCGATTCAGCACTAAGATTGGTTATGCGCACTCAATTACAAATCATCATAAGGCAGTTCAGTTTTGCACCCAAATGAAAGGAAAAAGAAAGTTCTGTGGTAAACTATAGGCATCTGACATCCCTCATAAGTTTAGGGTTTTGATCTAGAAAATATTCATGGTGCTCTTCCTATCGTTACTTATCTTTTTACAAGATGTGGGATAGCCAACCATATATGGCCCAGATGTAACCAAGCAAAAGAAACAATCGACCACTTATTCCTCCAACTTCTAAGTTTGTTTAGAGGCATATTATGGCTATTAATTTCCCAACTACTCTTATATTTTAGGAAGATTGTGGACTTTCTCTAACACAAATATAGGTGGGATATCAATTTCATGGAGCGTTTTGTAACCATTGTGTAAAGCATTTGGTTATCATGAAACAAGCAAAGTCTTTAGTAATGCAAATACTTAACCTTGGGATGTGATGCCTCAAAGAGATGAACTAGCTCGGTCACTACCTAAAGCCAGGCAAGTTAAATCTCAATCTCAATATCCTCTTTCCCTTCCTTTTATTCAATTATCTTATTATTGGGGAGACAATCACATCAAAGGCCTTTCTTGGATTTTTGCTAAATGAAGCATGAGATCCTACCAGAAATATTACAGTCACTAGTTGGTTTTTGTTGAACAGAGTTAATATTTTCAACTATCCTGATGGTGGCACTTGTGCAAACGCCCCATCTTCCTTCACCGCTGAATTGATGGCAATTCTTGAAGCACTCAGACTTGTTGAGTCGGTTGGTGGTACTCACTATACTATTTTTATCAGATTGTGTGCAAGCTTTTTTAGCAGCTCCTCACCCTTCAAATGCTGGATTGAATGCTTCAACTTTGGTATATAACATCCATGCCTTAATAAAAAAGCTTGATGGAGTTTCTTTGGTGGTTGTTCCTCATCTTCTGTTGCTGCAGCTCATCATCAAGCTACAATTAGATGTCACTACTTTGTATCTCTTAGCTATATTTCTTATCTATTTCATTTCTCTTCTTTGCTTGGCCTACAAAAAAAAAACCTATTGAGAGTTAAACTTGTATGATATTATTAAATATTTACAAATTTTCCTTTTCTTATGCATTAAAAGAATATTCATAAAAATATAATAGTATTACAAAATAATTATTCTCAACAAATTATTATATCTATATAACGTTAAAAATTTTAAATAAATTACTTCTGTATGAAAAATATAAATATAAAAAATTATTTTAAATTAAATTAATTAAAGTTGGTGAAAAATTTCAAGAACGCAAATTATAGTGAAAATTAAAGAATCAGTACTATTTAATACTCGGACCTAAGCGGTTAATAAATCATCTAAAAGACTTGGGGAATGTTGTTCCAAAATGGGCTTCCAGACCCAGACCGAAAACTGAAAGCGCCCGTATTCATTATTGCTGTGTTAATCTGCAAATACTGGTATCAGTATGATTGGCATTCAAACGTTGAAATCCATCATCGGTCTGTTATTATTTCCAAGATAAATAGTGTTAAGCCAGAAAAAGGGAAAAAACGAAAAAGATAAAGAGAATGTGCCAAAGAGGGGATTTCATCAGAGAAGCCAAGCCAGAGAAGCGGGAGGCAACCTGACCCTCCCCTTTTGGATGGAAATTAGTTTATGCCTCCAGAACAAAGCCGTCAAGAAATCGATCCTCTTGCAGCCGAAAGGAGAGGCACTGCCACTGCATTTCATTTTCAATTCACACACATCAAAGCTTGGCCAACAAATCACAGGCACAAGGCGATTCTTGAAGCCCTGGCAGGGCCAGGGACAGAGAACATTAGCCAAACTCCGACCCAAACAGCTGGCCGAGTGATTTTTGATTGCTTCTCTTCATGTCGTGTAAGTAGGTATATATATATAGAGAGAGAGAGACCGCAGGAAGAGAAGACCAAACCCTAGCAGCAGTGCAGCACTGACCAGCCTCAATCTGGAATTGGATCCAGCCCTGTCAGGCCTAGCCCATATGTACCCGATTGGAGCCAGAGAGCCCATTCTATTTAACAACCAGAAGGAGAAGGTGTTGCCTGCTCCGCCTTCTACTTTTTATCTTCTCTGGTCCAACCCAACTCAAAACATTTCACTTGGTCCAAAAAAAGTACAGATCATATATGGAGTACATTTTTTGAATTGTCCTATAATGGCTCACCTTTTTTAAAAAGTGTTTTTAATATCCAATTTCATTTATTACACTTAGGGGTGAAAGTTTCGGGTTTCAGGTTGGGTTCAGACCAAAACATGAAATAAATATAATCTTTCATAATCCAAAAATCTCTACCTGAACTGACCCAAAATTTATGGAGAACTTAAACTGACCATAACCCTAAAATTTCAGGTTAGGGTCGGATTTACCCAATATTCTATTGCTGCCATCGGTAGCTATTTCCTCCACTGTGAAGGCCTGAAGACGACGACACAACGGACAACATAAAGGGTGACGGACGAACAATGCAAAGGGCAACAAATGGACAGCGCAAAGGGCAGAGGACAACAACACAAACGATTAACTGAAGGACAACGGATGGCTACATGAGAACAGTGTGCGGTGTGAGGACGGCGTGAGGACGACATGCATGATTAACCAAAGGACAGTGGACAATGTGCGAGTGTGAGGACGGCGTGAGGGGGAGGTGGTGGGAGGGTGACGAGATGGGAAGGAGAGGTGAGTGAGAGTGAGGGCAGCGCGAGGTGAGTGAAAGTGAGGGAGAGTGAAGGTGGTGATAGGTTGTGTGAGAGAGTGAATGAGGGTTGAATAGGTTAGAAATAATTAAGTTAAGGGTGGGCTATTGAGCTTGGGCTAGATGGGTTGGGAAATAGTTAGATTAAGGCCATAAAGGTGGGTAGGGAATAGGGAATTAGGGATAGCAGGTGTAGGCTTGGCTTAATATTCGGGTTGGTTTCAAGTGGATTCAGGTTTAACCTGAACCAATCCGCTTTTTTACTTTTTAAACAGGTCAATTTTGGGTTAACCCAAATAATACTTATTCATCTCTTCAACCCAACCCTAACCCGCAAAATAGGGTTGTGTTTCGGGTTAGGGCAAAGTGCTTTCACCCTAATTACACTCATTTAAAGCTTACAACAGAAAACCAAAAATAAAAATTATTTTCTTTTTTGATCCTCATTTTGAACCACAATACAAAACTGAAAAAAGAAAAAAATTTCTTTATTTGAATTTTAGTTTCACATGAAAAAAATAAAAACAACACAATAAATTACTCACATCTTAATCTTTGTGCCCAAATAACTGTTTCATTTATCACAGAACAAGAGAGAAGTTGTTTAGTATGATCCTACTTGAGTATTGATCCAGACGTTGTTCATCTGAATATCTTGAGGATGATATGGAACTCAAACTTGTACCAAAACCAAAGCACTAATTTCATATTCTAGGCAAGCTCGAATCTGTGAACAAATTGACCTTGAACCCATTTAATAGTGTTTGTGCTCCAAACCCTTACCCTCACCTTCCCTGCTCTTCTAGGAGTATCATTTGTCTACAACACGTTGGCGTTTTCAGCATAAAAAGGTACCGTGTGTATAAAATTTTTCTTAACAAGATAGAAATTCAAGTCATGTAGCATATCTTTACAAATTTTGACGGCTCAATATTTGGACATCTAAAAAATATAATTCCACTTCAAAGTGGTGCAGTCATTTTTCAGGAGGAAAGGAAACGTACTTGCTCAAATTTTCCAACAAGACAGACATTTCTCTGGTAATCATTGGCATCATCACCCAAACTTCGTGTAAAAGATGGATGCACAGCTTCGATTCAACCATCAACATCTATCTTCTATCTCTTCATGTCGCAATCAAAAACCAAGTCCTTCATCTACACACATGAAGCAGGATATTTTCTGCAAAATCAAATATACACCCACTCCCAATCTACATCATTAAGAAAGATGGACAATCAAATTTGAAACCTAACCAACAAATACATTTTATGCTTCAGAATCTTCCCACTATGCCTCTCCGAACGCTGGATAATTTGCAAACTATTACTTCTGCACAACTCTCAGCATGTACTGAGGCCAGATCAGATGCTCCCTTTCTTCTTGACTTAATCTCTATGTAGTGGCTTCCTATGCGAAGAAATGATTATTCCGGGTAACTACTGTATCTGTGTGCAATATGCTCAAAAGGGCTTTTATCCCCTAAATCTAACGACAACACAAGATATATCGTCTTTGCTATCCCTTTTCAATGCTTCAGCTGTTAGTTGCTTTGCCGCCTTCTGTGGATCTTGAAACCTTCTTGCAACATCGACTGCCTCTTGATTGCCCATAACCTGTATCATTTCAATCATAATGCGGAAAAAAAGGTTTAAAAGAATCATATCCAGAGAGTACAATAGTCAGGAAATCCTATATAGAAAATGGAAAGCAGCAAAATGCAGAAAGAAATGGAGACTACATTCTGAGATTTATTTACCTTCCAGAGCCCATCACTGGCGAGAATTAGTATATCACTATTGCTATCTATGTTAGTGGTTTGGATGTCTGGATCTGAGCGCAGATGTGATTTGAGGCTTTTGTCCCCAAAAGCACGAGAAACTGCCAGTTGCCCATTTACTCTAGGAACATCTCCTAACAAAAATGCAAAACAACCATTAAGGATCTTGCACACATTACCCACCTGCCAATGGTGAAAGTAACAGAACTTACAAAGCATCCAATATCAATAATGGAGCACAAAAAAAAAAACTTATTCCAAATGCAACAACAGACAAAGATCAATAATTTGAAGGACAGATGCATAGACATGGAGCTCTGATTTCTTTGGTACATGGGACTGGAGGGAAGCCCGGGGGAGTGAAGGGATTGAACCTTGAACCTCCTCAAAACAATCACAAGCCTTAACCACCAGGCCAGGACATGGGACTGGAGGGAGGCCCGGGGGAGTGAAGGGATTGAACCTTGAACCTCCTCAAAACAATCACAAGCCTTAACCACCAGGCCAGGACTTGGACTGTTAAAAAGCAGCTCCATGGAGTTTTGACTGATGCCTACTACATGGTAAGAAGACCTTCAGTGAATTGTTTAATAGCAGCTATGCAACCATGGATAGCTATTTACCTCACCAATGAGCAACAACATAATCGTAGACAAATACACACACATTCAGCTTTCTTCATTACAAAAACAATGAGAAAATGAGCTGAACACTTTCGCACATGGAACTTAGTCCGTGTATAATGCATGGTGACCCGCAGCTATTTGAATGGATCTACCATCAATCAGAGGTGAAGAGAAACCCTGGCATAGGTAATTATGTTGAAGAGAAAGAACATGCGAGTATAACGGAACCTCCATATTGAAACAATAAAATTGATTTAAGTAGAGGATTTCCTCGGCCAAAGGTAAGATGCAAAGACGATACAGAACCTTTAACTGAGGTTTTAAGGGAAAAAAGAAAAACGGGTAATGCTTGATTTGCATCTTTGCTGAGAATGATTTCAACAAGAGGGGATTAAGTGACAAAAAAAGAACAATCTGAAAATGGCACAAATATTCCATCTGAAGTTATTATGAACCAAGGGATTCTGACAAGGGATCAATAAATTATTAACAGATCTCTTGATATCTTAACATCTAGAAGCATATAGCACACAAAATATCAGACAACAGAAAACAATGAAATAGATCAAAGATTCCTTTCTTCTCAATTTGGAATACATAATTCATGGATCAATGTTCAAACAAACTTCAGGTGAAGGGACACTATATCTCATCTTCCCTAAATTGCTGCAAGTACCTGGCATGTTTGAGACAAAGCCACCACGGTTCTCAATGCTGCCTCGTTCAGTGCTGGGTTCATGGTCCTTACTCATTTGAACTGCTTGACCCCCCCGTGAAAGAACAGCCCTTGAATCTCCAACATTTGCCACCCACAGTCTCACTCCATTTATTAGAATTGCAGTTACGGCAGTAGAGCCACCACGACCCAGGTCAGAACTATGTGAGAGAATTGCCTGGTCTGTTTTCTCATAGGCTTTTGAAATAGCCCTGGCTGGATCGACCCAAAACTCTCCCTGGGATAAGTCCATGAAAGACATAAGCAGATACAATAATAGAACAGGAACCGCAAGAAATTATCCCATTAAAGCGAATTTGTTATACATCCTACCTCCTTCAGAATGTTGGAGAATAAATGTTTCTGCAGGTAGGCAGGTACACAGTCTCCCAAATGACCATCATATACAGCAAAAAGGCCTAATTCATGATCTTCAGTGCGCATGAACTTGGCAACATGATAATCTTCCATTGGATGATTAGCTTTCCCTTTCACTAGGCTGAATCCATACTTAATCAAACTATCATGACTTTTTCCCTTACCAGAAACTCCTACAACCTATTGTGAAAAATAAAGAAAGGATACCAACGTCAATAAAAAACTGAAATCTAGAAACAGCGATTGAAGAAAGAAAAGGGGACTATAACAATTGAAAGAAACTCAGGAAAGTGGCAATACCAATTTTAAACTTCCGTTGCAAACATATAGATAACAATAGTTGTTGGCAATTCCCGTCCATCAGGAGCACATTTAAAGAAACATAAGGCTATAATATGTAACAGCTGGTTGAAAATGCTCAAACTTGAGGAGAACGACTAAAGGGGTTGACAGATGAGAGATGATTTTCAATAGCACCATTCAGAAGTTATGTAGTGTTGCCAATAGTTCATGAAACTATGCAATCATTGAGTGCTTCGAAAAATGTTTATGGCACTAGTAAAGAAAATCGCAAACAATTTCCAAACTCCATATCAACCAACCAATCAACTAAGCCTTGATAACATTGTTGGAGTAGGATTCACAAATCCTGCCTGTGCACGTCCAGCCTCTTTGCATTGACACCTCTGAATATAGACAAGCCATTCAATTCTAATACTGAGCTTTTCAATTTGTTGTCAAAGTAGTCCAGTAAACATACGATATGCCGGAATTGATTGAAAATACTACCATGCCAAACCACCATCATCAGAAAACCATTAAAGCAGATTCGTAGCTCAGCAGTTACTGCGCAGAATTAGTGAAAAGTCGCCAAGAAATGCAGAAAAGAAAACTGGGGAAAAAAACTGTACCTGAGAGTAGGATGAATTGAAGCAGCATAACCAATCCATAAAATCAACTCTTCAAAACCTCTAATCGAAACGATTCAAGTTAAGTCTCTCCGCATCTGCTTTTTATATTGAACTATCTCCAATCCAAATCGCGAATTAACCCACTTCCGACAATTCAGAACCTGCACCAAAAACAACAAAGAAATAAACAAATAAAACCCAAAGCGGCCGCAGAACAACAATCCTTTTCTCCAGCACAGAACAGAAAAAGCTGAAACCCACAAAAAAAAAAAAAGAACAGAAAAAGCTGAAACCCACAAAAAAAAAAAAAAAAAGGAGATGAGAAACGTGTAAAGAGGACAACTCGAATTGAGAGGTCCGGAAGCGACTACCTCGCTGGCCTTGGAGCAGTCTGAGGAAAAGGGCACTTGACTTTCTAGTTGATGCTCCTCTAGCTGTTATATTCTTCCGCTAAGAATTCGTTTGCAGGGAAGCCAATTGAATAAAGAAATGATGGAAGAAAAAAGGAGGAGCACCGGAGCCTTTTCGAACAAACGAATCAAATATAGGTAAAAGTAGTATCAAAACAAAAAAATTGGGATGAAGTGCGCTTGAGAGAGAATCGGCAAATGGAGATGTTGGGGGGGTTTCTGAGTTTGATCCGTGACGGATGATGATTCGTAACCGTTTCTGGGAGTCTTCGCTGTTAATCGAAAACGAGTACCAAAAGGAGGAACAAGGCTGCCAATTTACGGACTTCTTTCCTGTTGACTTCGCTTTCAGTGCCAGAGACAGATATTATCCCAACAAAAGTAAAAGAAAAGTATCACATCTTGTCCTTATACTATGCACTATGTTTCTTTTTAGTCCTCAATCTCTAAAACATTTCCCGATTACCTCAAACTTTAGACGATATTACGAAACTTATTGTCCGTTCTTTACAGTTATCTCAGTTACAGTTATCTCAGTTCCATTTAATTCCATGCCAACTATAAGCACATTGTGCTAATTTTGAGGCGTCAATACATACAAAATTAGAGTATATAATATGCAAAATTATCCCTGACTTACACTATATCTTAGCGTTCGTTGAAGTTAAAAACATGACATAAACATCCTTTTTTTCTCCTACTGTTTTTATGCTTTAAAAATTCTTGTATGTTCATGCTTTTGACTTCCAAAAAAACGTAAAATTTAATTTAAAATGCCAATATGTTACATCTTCCCATTATTGTGATTTTTACACCTCCAAGTTTACAAAGGTTTGGCACAGTTGATAGTGAAGAAAGAAAGCCGCCACGATAACAATTGAATAATCATTAACAATTAACAGTGAAACTTGACAAATATCATAAATTGCAAAGTAAAAAATAATGAGGAATTGGTGACACTCTCAATAAAGTGCATATCTGTGTGGATGTCAACATATGCACTCTTGCTTCTATTTATTTGTTACAGCATAACAATTCTAATCCAAATAAAAAATTTAAATTATATATTAAGAATAGAATATGTGTTTGTTGAGCATTTTTTTTATTCCATTAGATTGTAGTTCAACTGGTGAGAGCATTGAAGTACTTCGATGTTTAGGGGCACTTGTTACTTTGACTTTGTCTATAATAAAATGCTTAAATGCGGAACAGTGTCAAACTTTGCCTACTGGATCACTTAAGGGCATGAAATATGAACTAGTTGTGTTTGAAATGATTCAATCCAGAAAGTAAGTTGATTTGTCAAGTGAAATCATGCATTCAAATACCGTTTGAGTACCTTCATGAGCGACGATGTGACTAAATCTATCAACTTTGTCAGAAGGTGGAAAAGGATGTTCAAATGCATGACTTCAGTAAACTAACCAACTCATTTTATGGACTGAACAGCCTCAAATTAAGAAATGTGAGTCTTAAGTTATCTCAGTTCATAGTTTAGGCCCTTAAGTGATCTAATATTCAAAGTTTCAAGTACTATTCTGCATTTAAGCCATAAAAAAAATTGTCAATTATGTGGGTAGTTAGGAATTTGTTTATTCTGACTAATTGTCTAATAGCAACTCTTTAAATTATAATTTAAACTATTTGATTATTGTATTTTAATAAATTTATATAATATTATTTTTTACAGTTATTGGACAATTCAAATCATTGATATTTCTCTTTGTAAATCAGTTTTACTTCATTTAGGAAGAAAAACTACTAACTCAAACTGTCTATTGTCTATTAAAAAATTGCTACACAATTTAAATTTATCGAAAGATAATTACCTAATATTTCAAATTAGGATTTTAAAATTTTGTATTAGACATTTTAATCTAATTTAATGGATTCCATATGGTGAGTGACCAAAATGATATAATTTTAATAGGTTTAAGATCAAAGTTGAATAAACAATTAGTTATAATCTAAAATAAATAATTAAATGTTAGATAGTGTTTGTGAAATTTACCCATAAACAAAAAATGTTGGAAAACTATTATATATCCATGAGGTCAATTTTATTTTTTTTTTTTACAAAAGATGTTTCATTCTAATTAATAGTGAGCTAAACGACATCTTACAATCCAATAACAGCATAAATTTCTAAGAAATAACATAAACATAAAATTGACCACTAAAAAAACTACTAATTCCTGCAACAATAAATGAAATGAATAGAATTGGAAGGAGCTAAACCTTCCATATAAAGCAGAATAATATATCGAATAGATAACTCATAAATAACCAAAATAAAGCCCAGATAAAGTATAAACAAATAGTCAAAATGAACAATAGATTATTTAACCAAATTAAAAATGAATCAACTCGTAATAATAAATCAACTAACAAACAATCTAATATAATGAATAAATAAAAAATTTTGATGTCATCTCCTCGATCCATTATTTGAGAATGCTTCATCATAGATGTTTGTTATTTTTCAGCCTCTAACCTCTATCTGATTCTTTAACACCGAAAATGAATCACCCAAATTTGTTCACAGTATGCGTCGGAAAAACCAAATGATACTCATGTTAATGGTGATAAACAAGATAAGGAGGAAGAAGAAATGATAAAAAAATATATGAAAGGTGGTTGATCGGGTGAAAGGAAAATAGTTAATTAGTGATAAGACATGGTAAAAAGAGAAATGATAAGAACTTAGTGATTTGGGGGGGCTATGATGGAAGCTAAAGACTTCGCTTCTACCCACTTATTGAAGTAATCTACCACTACAATATAATACTTTATTGCCATAGGGCCATGGGCAATGATCCAATCAGATCTATCCCCTACATGGCAAATGGCCAAAGATCCGTTGCTAAGGATGCACTAAATGAAGGCAGTTTCTGTATTTTTTAATTAAGCTGATAGTTATGGCATGTACAGACAAACTCCTTAATGTTCCTTCTGATTGTAGGCCAAAAGTAGCCTCATCGCAAGGCTTTGTGGGCTAAAGCATCTGCACCGATATGTGCTCCATAGTCTCCCTGGTGAATTTTTTTCAGAATGCGGTGTCCTTCGACCAAACTTAGGCATTGCTACAAAAGAGAAACAAACCCTCTTCTATATAAATCCCTTTCAATAATGAGGAAACGTCCTGCTCGGATCTTGATTTTCCTCTTTTCCTCAGGAGTTCTACTCAGAATACCCTTCTTAAGGTAAATTTTAATTAGCTCCCTTCAATTATCTTTGGATGTCATAGCATGTATCAAGTGGAATGAAGGCTCTGTAAGTATTTTTGTTATGGCCTCTTTCCGTCCTTTTAAGAGGGTATCAGTTCTAGTATTTTGGATGCTCGGGATCTTTTAAACTTGCACAAGGTCAAACATTTTCATTAGCTCTCTCACTGTGCTAAGGTATTTGCAAATAATAGGCTCTTTTGTGCATGTCGTTCCCATGACGTGATTCACTATTAATTGAAAGTCACTATATATCTGTATACTCTGCACCCCCACCCAACTAGCCATTTGTAGCCCAGCAAGGAAGGCTTCTTATTCTGCAATGTTATCAGTTATGGTGAAGCAAAATATAATTCTGAGCATGACTTCTAAGTTGAGTGGGTCCTTAATTATGATACCTGTACCATGGCATTCAGGACCCGAAGCCTTGTCCATGTACATTTCACAAATAGGTGTCTTGGTTTGCCCTTCCTGGGTTTCTACGCTTAGCGTCATCTCAGCCATAAAATCTACTAAAGCTTGTGTCTTAAAACTTTCCAGGGCTCATAGTAGATGTCATATTCCCTTAACTCGATGCACCACTTAGCAAGTCTGCCATACTTATCTGGTTTCTGTAGGATATCCTATAAGTATAATTTTGTTCTAACGTTTATGTGGTGACTCTGTAAGTATGGTTGTAATTTTTTAGAGGTCATAATAAGGGCCAGAACTACTTTACGAAGCATGGGATATCTGGTTCCAACGCTTTGGAAGGTCCAATTGACATAGTACATGGGTCATTGTTCTATTCCACTTTCTTTAATGAAGATATCATTGACGGAGCCTTCGTTGACAACTAAGTAAAGCACAATAGGCTTATCAAGCTTTAGTTGTTTTAACGTAAGGAGGTGTCACAGATAGTCTTTTGTCTCTTAGAATGTTTCACGGCATTCATCCATCAACTCGAAGGACAATTTTTTCTTTAATATTTAAAGAATAACTTACATCTATCACTAAATTGTGAGACAAACTGTCCTAGTGCGGTTTTGCGTCCTGGCCAGCTTTTTAACATCTTTCTTATTCTAAAGGTCAGACATCGTGATGATATCCTCAATTTTATCGAGGTTGGCATCTATTCCTCTCTCAGAGACCATGTAACCAAGGAATTTAACATTGCCTACACTAAAGGTACACTTAGTGGGATTCAATTTCATGTTATATTAACACATCTTTTGGAAGGTTCCTTGAAGGTCATCAAGATGCTGGTTTATGACATTAGTTTTTGACAATCATATCGTCCATATAGACTTCAATATTTCTTCCTATTTAATCTACAAAAATGTAATTCATCAACCTTTAGGTTATGACTTCGGCATTTTTCAGGCCTAACGACTGGTAGTAATAGACGACCTTGCTTGTTGTGAAAGTTATTTTTTCTTCATTTTTGAGGTGCATCCAAATTTGGTGATAGCTACTAAAAGTATCCATGAGGGATAGTACTTTAAATTTGGATGTGACATCAATTAATTAATCTATAAATGATAAAGGATATGAATATTTTGGGCAGGCATCATTAAGATTGGTGTAGACGATGCACATGCGCCAATCTTTATTTTCTTTTTTTTACTAATACCATGTTGGAGAACCATTTGGGCTATCGCATTACCGAATGATTCCAGCTTTCAACAGTCTTCTTACTTCTCCCCTGATGAATTCTCATCTATCGGGTTCCATATTCCATTTTTTTTTTTGCTATACTGGTCAGGTTGAAAGGTCCATTTGCAGGTTATAAGGAATGACTTCTAAGTATATCCTAGGCATCTCATCAGGGAGCCAAGCAAATAAATTTATATTTGCCTTAAGAAATTAAATGAACATCTATCTTGCCTCAGATGAGAGATTTTTGCCAATCTTGATCGCCTTTTAGGCACTACCTCTACTAGCTTTATATCTTTAGGCAAAGTCGTGGCATCCTCATTTTCTTGGAGGGCCTTTCTGCAGTTTTTGGACTCTGTTGGTGTTAGGGCATTTTCTATGGGCCTTCGTAAGGTCACCATATAATTTCGTTGTGCCACTGCTTGGTTGATAAATGCAATTGCGTCCCTAGTGGAAGTTGCAAATAGCACCGTTAGCCTTCTGACATTGGCCCGAATGTGGAATTGTACCTTGGCTGATAGGCCAAGAAAGACATTATAGGGTGACGAGATGTTAAGAACAATAATTTTTGTATCGTAAGAGTCGCAGGCAAGCTCCTCGTTGTGATCTGTTCTTATTAACATTAATGAAGCCTTGATGATCCTAACTTTAGAGACCTTGTCATTGCTTATCTTAAATGTGGGTCCAGTCACAGACAATAGGGAGGATCTTTTAGCTTTATTTTTTCCAATATGTCAATGAAAATGATATTGACATTGGCCCCCGTATCCAGGTAGGTCGTTTCAACGTCAAAGTTGTTAATGCGTTCTTTGATGATGAGTAGGTCCAAGTGCGGGACCACTACCTGGGATTTGTCAGCCCTTGTTATGACTTGGCCAAGGTTAACTGTTTCTAGCTGTGTTATTCCTACTCCTGCCTTTTTCGAGCTATTGAAGCCTTTCCCTTTATAATCGTGTAGACCACCCTCGGTGAAGGTCCAACATTTCTGCAGTCCCTTGGAGAGCATGGCTTATTGGGCCTTCATCCTCTATCATTGTCATCCTCATCATTTTTTTTATGGGGCATCTCCTCTTGTTTTTGACAAGGAAATATTCGCTTAAACAAGTATTCTTTTAGCTTGTCCTCCTAGATCATCTTCTCAAACAGCTTCTTCAGCTACCAGCATTCATCGGTATCATGTCCTTTGTCTTTGTGGTATGTATAGTATTTTTTAAGGTTTTTTTTTGCTTAGGGAAGCATCGCCAATAGCCATTGAGAGATTTGGTTCTTTTTCTTGAGGACATAAAGGATGTTCGACCTTGTCTTTCTCAAGGGTGGGAGGACGGGCTTCGATTATGAATCTTCCTACCTCTTTTTTTGGATCCACCTTCCCTAGTTTTAGTTTGGTCTTTAGGAACTACTGGCTGATTGAGTTCTTCCACACGCATATATCTTGCAGCTCGATTGAGGAATTCTTCTATGTCTCATACGGGGTTCTCATGAAGGTCCTAAGCTAGCATCAAATCTTGTGCCAATCCCTGGGTAATGGCTACCAGGTGTAGCTCTAGAGATAGCCCATGCACTTGTACTACCTCAGCATTAAATCTCCGAATGTAGTCCCTTAAGGACTCCTCATAACCCCATCGAATCTTCAGTAGATGGGCCACCATCTTTAGAGTTGGCTGGCTTCCCAAGAAGTGTCTCAAGAACACCTGAGAAAAGTTCCTGAATAAGGAGAAACGATGCTCTTGGTTGGTCTCAAACCAGGAGGCGACGGCTCCTGTTAATGTAAAGCTAAGGGCTCTGTAGATGATAGCATGGAAGACCCTTTCAAGGTTCATGAAAGTAACTTACCTTTGTAGATGATTTACTAAGTCTATAAGGCTATTGTATAAGTCAATTTTTGGTATGTGGAACCTCTTAGGAGTAGGGGTGTTGATTATCTCTTATGTGAAAGGTTGGAGCCACAAATACTCCACATCAATACCAATGTCAAGGCCTTTTTTTGATCACTTGGGGGCCCGCATGCGTTGCTTCATTGGTCAAGTCTTTGCAAGATTGCACTAATGTCACTGGGGCCATTTGAACGGTCTAGGAATAACTGTCTCACATGAGTTTGTATCCTTGAAGGCTGGCCTTGTTAAGGGGTTAAGAGAGGCCCCTCCGTTGGGTGACTCTTGGCCGCTTCCTCTAAAACCTAAGGTAAGGTTCTCCAGATTTATTATTGGGCTGTCAACCTCAACTGTTCGAATAGGGCATACTATAGGGCTTGAAATTGTTCATCATTCAGGGGCACGGGACCATTACCCTCACGGGGTTCCCACTAGAGCCCCGTAGGATTCTCTAGGTTATCCCCTTAGTGTGTTTCTTCACTTGCAAGCCTTATGGACTTTTTAGGGCGATGACTCTCTTGCTCGGTCTCTTGCAGGTCTTGGTTCTCCAATCATGATCTTCAAGTGTTCATCATATTAGGTTCCCACAGATGACGACAAATTGATGGGTAAAGTGGTCAGGTAAGCTGGGCCAAAAAGCTTGGCAAACAGTAAATCAGAGTTTTGCGTGCAAAGACAGAGCTTAAGCCCCAGGATGTGTTCCTGGGGGAACTTTCTGATGCTCAAGTTAGCTTTCTAGTGATGAATAGCAGGGGGAGAGAGGAGAGTCAGAATGTCGTACTTCGGGATTGGTAAGAGATTTATATAGTTAAAGTGTGCTCCGAGTAATTTATCATTGGGATAAAAATCCTATAGTTTATCCCATATTTACGAGATACAGTTTTCTTCTAAGACGAAGTTTCCTTGGGGTTTATTTGGTTCCTTAGAAATGACTTAGTCTGAAGACTTCCGGAGGGCCATTGCCTCTCAATACTAAATAGCAATATTGGATTATCTGTGCGCAGGTTTCTTTCTTCTTGAATTGTTGGAGTATTCTTGGAGATGTATATATAAGGTTGTAATTGTAAACCATTTTAAGCAAACTCGTGTGATGGTGTGAACCAAAAGTAAAATAATTTTCTTGTTCATCCAAGGGTTTTTTCTTTCTCTCGTTCTTTCTCTCCATATACATATATATACATGTGTGTGTACACTCACACATCAATGCATGTATGTATGTAGTAGTTGTTAATGCATAATATAAATTTTTGTTTTCTACTATGATTCAAGGCTTATAAATTTTCATAAACTATATGTACCATTTATCATAACTTTGAAATTCTCAAACAGGTGCTTCATATATATATATATATATATATATGTATGTATGTATGTATGTATGTATGTATGTATGTAATAATTATTGATCCTTCATCTTTCAATGTGTATTTTAAGCATAGACTGTATGTATGTATACATTTTTTTCTGTCTAGTACTAGTAACGCAAATAATTGAAATCACGGAAACTGATCAATAATATTTGCATAGTGGGGCATGCATGGTTGAAATGTGTAAATATGGGCAACTACATTATCCTCATTCTGATTTCCCATGTTTTCATTTGATGGGCCAAAATACGTTGAACCAATTAATCTCAATAGCCCCAACCCAAATAGTAGAAGTTGTTGCACTACCTAATCTGTTGCTGTTAGGCAGTCAGCTGTTGCTTTTCTGTCCCCCTCACCCACGGAGGACTCCACCCACCATCTGTTTTGAATTTGATGTACTAATTAATCAACAGATTCTTCTTCTCCTAAGGTGGGCTATATATATAAAAAAAAAAAAAAAGGTGGGAAGAGTACGTACTCGCTCGGGATACTTGTTCCGCATAAAATTAAATCTCACCTTTATGTGTGATTAACACTCACATTTTAGCGCTATATAGACACACACACACATCCTCGGATCAATATCTTATTGGCCTTTAATTTTGGATCATGGATACAACTATGAAATTAAATACTGTGGGTAAGCAATATGCGGTACAAATATTTTCAATTGAACACCGTAGGTAAGTGGTACATGGTATAAATATTATCTAAGTTTCAGCCGTTTTCCGCACTATAATTAATATTCTTATAGCTACTAATTTTAGAAACATGCCACTCAGATTTATTTACTATAAAGTATTGGATAAATTAGATGATATTTCTATCACTAGTAGTAAAGGAATTTTGTGAATGTGAAAGAACGATAAAAATAATTAAGGATAATTATGTAGAGTAATGGTAAAAAAATTTATTGATTAGACCTAAATTAAAATTCAAGCCTAATTAGATATTCAGGGAGAAAAAAAAAACAATGAGAGGAGGGAAAGTGCGCGGCTGGGTTGGTAGTACTTGAGAGTTGAGTGAGGAACCTCTGTTTGTTTTTCGAGCAAGTAAAATTGACGGTTTCCCGAAACGGCTCGATAATCTAGACTAATAATGGCTCCGTTGTTGCATAATTAACAGTATAGAATACACAATTTTCCTTATCAGTAGAAAAGGATGTTAATTTTTATTTAAGAGTTGCTAAATGAACTTCAACCCAAACCCAAAGGAATACAAACATGGAACCCGTTAACAATAATTCGAAAGAAAAAGCATACTAACCATGCAAATAACTTTATAGAAAATTCTTTTTAATTAATGATAATGGCTGACAATTGAATGAATAATGAAGGTGTCACTTTAATGTAAACTGTCAACTAATTACTTGAAATATTATTTAACACATTTTTTTAATCATGTATGATTATCCAAATTGAAATTACGCCATAGTTGATTTATCTTTATTTTGTGGAAAGATTTCAAATGTCTCCCTTTAAATTGCCCTAATTTCTTGAAGTTTATTACACCGTAAATAATAGACATTTTTGTCTCATGTGATAAGGCAATTTCTTAATTTTGAAAAGCAATTAACTGATATGTTCCATGACTAAATTACTATAGCATTTTCCAAACAAGTGACTACACTTTTTAAATGATTAATCGCTACATTATATAGTTTTTTTATATCAAGAATTTATTACAAGGCAGAGGAAATTATTATTGGTAAGATTGAGTTTAAAATATCTATTGCATGAAACCTAGAGTTCTGGAGCAGCATTTAAAATTATTATTATTATTTTTTTAGAGTGCGGTAACCATTTAAACTTTAATTAAAACATTTAGTCAGGGAAAATGTTCTTCTTTACTAATTTATCTGGTTGGCTGGAACTTCATTAGCGTAAGAGATATGGGCTCTTCTATGGGCTTTGGCCCAAGTTTAAATTTTCTCAATTCTTCTTGAACTAAATTGCCCTAATTTCTTGGAGTTTATTACACTGTAAATAATAGACATTTTTGTCTCATATGATAAGGCGATTTCTTAATTTTGAAAAGCAATTAACCGGTATGTTCCATGACTGAATTACTATAGCATTTTCCAAACAAGTGACTATACTTTTTAAATGATTAAATGCTACATTATATAGTTTTTTATACCAAGAATTTATTACAAGGTAGAGGAAATTATTATTGGTAAGCTTGAGTTTGAAATATCTATTGTATGAAACCTAGAGTTCTGGAGCTGCATTTAAAATTATTATTTTTTTTTAGAGTGCGATAACCACTTAAACTTTAACTAAAGCATTTAGTCAGGGAAAATGTTCCTCTTTACCAATTTATCTGGCTGGCGGGAACTTCATTAGCTTAGGAGATATGGGCTCTTCTATGGGCTTTGGCCCAAGTTTAAATTTTCTCAATTCCTCTTGCACTAAATTGCCCTAATTTTTTGGAGTTTATTACATTGTAAATAATAGACATTTTTGTCTCATATGATAAGGTGATTTCTTAATTTTGAAAAGCAATTAACTGGTATGTTCCATGACTGAATTACTATGGCATTTTCCAAACAAGTGACTACACTTTTTAAATGATTAATCGCTACATTATATAGTTTTTTATACCAAGAATTTATTACAAGGTAGAGGAAATTATTTTTGGTAAGCTTGAGTTTGAAATATCTATTGTATGAAACCTAGAGTTCTGGAGCTGCATTTAAAATTATTATTATTTTTTTTTAGAGTGCGGTAACCACTTAAACTTTAACTCAAGCATTTAGTCAGGAAAAATGTTCCTTTTTACCAATTTATCTGGCTGGCGGGAACTTCATTAGCTTAGAAGATACAGGCTCTTCTATGGGCTTTGGCCCAAGTTAAAATTTCTCAATTCCTCTTGAACTAAATTGCCCTAATTTTTTTGGAGTTTATTACACTGTAAATAATAGACATTTTTGTCTCATACGATAAGGAGATTTCTTAATTTTGAAAAGCAATTAACCGGTATGTTCCATGACTGAATTACTATAGCATTTTCCAAACAAGTGATTGCACTTTTTAAATGATTAATCGCTACATTATATAGTTTTTTTATACCAAGAATTTATTACAAGGTAGAGGAAATTATTTTTGGTAAGCTTGAGTTTGAAATATCTATTGTATGAAACCTAGAGTTCTGGAGCTGCATTTAAATTTTTTTTTTTTAGAGTGCGGTAACCACTCAAACTTTAACTCAAGCATTTAGTCAAGGAAAATGTTCCTCTTTACCAATTTATCTGGCTGGCGGGAACTTCATTAACTTAGGAGATATGGGCTCTTCTATGGGCTTTGGCCCAAGTTTAAATTTTCTCAATTCCTCTTGCACTATAGCCCTATATCGGTTATAGAGTTTGAGATATATCCCATAAACTTTTGGCTGCTCAATGGATTCATCTATGAGCTTATGCCTGAGCCTGAATCATTTCAATCTTTATTGCTTTATCACCTTAACAAATGGCTATATATAATCGTAGTGACTTGAATTCCCAACCATCAAGTTAGAGTAAGGATATAAAAAACTATCTTGCTTGCCCTTATGTTATCTGCAAAGTCTTTAAAAGGATACAAATTTAACTTATACTATCCAAATCGGGTATGAGTTTAGGATTCACTCTCTTTGAACCTGGCACATACCCTCCCCTCATATAATATATAATACTTAGGTATTTAAAATAATACATACCCCATACATACATAATCCTATCCAATACAATATAATTTTAAATTTCTAAAATTTGGGTGCTATATGATATATAATCTAATTTAAGTGGGGAGAATTAATTTCTTTGTCTTGATTTGTTGTGTTCCATAATTTTAGCAAGTTGTTGGGCACATGACTCAAACTTTATTAGAAAAAACTTCATAATTGTGTTTGGATATTATATTTGTTCATGATATTTATTTTATTTTTCAACGTGGTTAATGTCATTTGTGGTGAGTTGTAGTAGTTTAATGTTTTTAATTTGTTTTCTATTGTATAAATCATTTATATAGGTATTGCAGGTATAATACTCAACTGTATCCTCCTTGACTTAAGACAAGTTTGGGTGAGGAAACCCTATCTATTGCAAGTTGTGAAGAGGATCAAGTAGAGTTCTTACATTGCTGGAAGAGTTTGAAAATGACTTTACCATCTCCAAACTAATCCGTTGATATCATAAGTTAAAGTCTATGAACCTTTACCAGTTGGGTGTATCTCAATTTACCTAAATAACTAAACCAAAACAGTTATTCTTCACATTAACTTTTTACCTCTAGTTTTATATTTCAAAAAGGAGAAAGACAATTTTAGTGCTAACCTTCGATACTTTTATAATTTAGTCAAAAAGCGTTTGACTTTTTTAAATCATTCCTACAACTACTATGTTAAGAGTGAGTCCTAAAATTTTCACTTTTCTAAATGAATTCTCAAACTTTTCAATTATATAAAAAATTAGTCTTGAAACTGTTCACTTTTCTAGCATCAACTTTTTAATATTTTAATTTAAACTATTTGATAATTATCTTCCAGTAAATTCAAACTATGCAATAATTTTTTACAGTTAATAGATTAATTAAATTATTTATTTTCTTTCTGAAAATCATTTTTGTGTTTAGTAACTGTGTTTTGGTAAAATTAGGACTAATCGTTATTTGCCTTGACAAAGTTTTGGGACCTATTTAGAAAAGTGAAAAGTTTTAGGACCCAAACAAGAAAGTAGAAAAAGTTTTAGGACTAAAAATTTGCTTTTCCCCGTCACAAATTACCCCAACCAAGACTAAGCCAACTTCTTAAATATCCTTTGTTCTTTCTTTCTTGTTTTCTTTCTCTGGAATTTAGCTAGTGCATTTCCATAAAAACCCAAAAGCCGCAGATACTCGGTCAGGATTTTGTTCTTGCAAAGCTTCACAAGACTATATCCAAGGCAGCCTAATATTCCCTGCATCAGTACAATAGTTCCAGAATTTGGACAAACAAGTCCTTTTCCTTTAAATCAATTCCTTCAACTCGAAGATTTAGACTCACACTTCCCACCGTAACAGTCGCCACTGATCAGCCGGCCAAGCAAACATTTCTAATTAGAGAATCGACGCCTAGACCTCGTCCATTTGAGACCTGAAATATTCCAAGTAATCTAACATCCACAAGTACTTGCAGAGAGCCGTATGCTTGGAAAGTAGTGCCACGAAGTCTATATAACGGAAGGCTGGTTCTACAATTTAATTAACAACCTGCAATGCAATGGCTAATTCCCCCTCCATAAAAGGTGATGCCTCTGCTGCGGACTTTTCACTTGCTCCTGTAACCGCTGGTGAAAAGCCGAAGCTGTCGCTGGCATGGATGGTTAACGATCATATTTCCACTTCTAGCTTTCAGAAGGTACCGTCCTCTGTTGATTTCAATTCATTGTGGTGGAATATGTATGTGGAACTGATGGGCTACTTTTGTTGGCTATAAAAGGGCGTTGCGGAGTTTATAGGCACATATGTTCTCGTATTTGCCGGTTGTGGAGCAGCTCTGGTAGACAAAGTTCACACTCTTGGCGTTGTGGGAATAGCAATTGTTTGGGGGTTTGTTTTGATGGCAAATATCTATGCTCTCAGTCATATATCCGGTGCCCATTTCAATCCTGCTGTCACTCTTGCGCTGGCCGCTGCCAGAAAACTCTCCTTGAAACAAGTGAGAAACCATTCATTGAAATTGTTATGCAAGATAAGTTCACTGATTAACTGGAATCTTGTCATTCTACTTCCATTCAGGTGCCCGTGTATGTGGTAGCTCAGTTGCTGGGTGCAGTACTTGCTAGCTTGACGCTGAAGGTATTGTTTAGTGACAACGATCATAGCATTCGTGTAACCATGACGCAATACAAAGATCCGACCACTGACCTCCAAGCCATCATTTGGGAATTCATAATCACTTTCATTCTAATGTTCAACATCTGCGGTGTTGCAACCGATCACAGAGCTGTAAGTTGATTCAGTTTTAATGAAACTCCTACCTATTGGAAGGCACTGATATTTGGTTTTCATGGATATTGACAGAGCAAAGACTTATCTGGGGTCGCAGTGGGAGTTACATTGCTGGTCAATGTCATGGTTGCAGGGTAAATTTTGTTAGCCTTGTAATCTTCTCTGAAGCTCATTGCGCGTTTTGCGGTCTTTAAAGTTACCGTGCGGCGCAGCTAGTCTGGTAAACTTTTTACTTTCACTTGCAGGCCTATCACGGGAGCTTCAATGAACCCTGCAAGAAGTTTAGGTCCTGCTGTTGCCTCTGGTGTCTACAACAATCTTTGGGTCTTTATTGTAGCTCCTATTCTTGGTGCCATGGCTGCAACCTTGGTTTATGCTGTTCTGCGGGTGCGTAAACCAGAAACAGTTCAACCCCAGTGTGTCCAGAGCTTGCACAATAACCAGTATTTTCATTCAGAACCATAGGTCACGGTTCCTGAGGGGGCGGGGAATTGAGGATTTCTGAGATGATATAGTTGTATCAGCAGAATCGCATAAACATGCTTCCAACGCCTAAAAGTTAGATTCAGTTCTTATCTCAGCTGGCATGCTTCTCCCAGTTACTGTCATTTCCAACTTGTATAAGAAATCAAGATATCGTGTCTATCTCAACTTGTAACCAAATGTGGGGTTCTGAAAGCAAAATACCAAGAAACCGGAAGATGGTAACAAAAATATCAATTACAGTAGTGTAACTGCCTAACCAGTCAGATGTACAAACACAACCCTGGGATTATTAGAGGAATGTACCTTACGAGGAGAAAATATTATACAACGGATCTACAAGTTGCATGCGGTATGCTAAGAAAAGGAAAAGGATAGTAGCAATCTCATGTTTGAACAGGCATCAACTGCTTGACCAGGTTAGGTTCCGGACAGCAGAATCACTCATGTTAGCATGTGAAATGCAGAGTATCATCCCATTAATTCACAACATAGAGCACCATACCATCCTTCAACTTCAGGGCTCCAGTGTTTTACCTGAAAACCAAAGGAAAAATCAGAGCTAACATAAACGAAGGAAAAGAAAACAAGAGAACCTTCCTAGAGCAAATGAGGTTTCTTTCCAGGACCTATTAACTAAGCCTGAATCAGAGTTCAGCTACAATAATCTATTCCTCCATGGTATCCAAGAGGAGAAGACCTCATGAAAAGGATTCTGGTTTCATTTTTCCATGACCATAATTTAATGGCCCATCCGGTCTCTCACATTCCTAGGAAATTTGAGGCAATTCATAGCCTCAATATGCAACCATTAGTATGTTTAATCAACAGTATAGCTTGGCAACAAATTTCTTGGTGACCTAGTTCTTGGTACAAGTTTCTTGTCCAGTTGTATGGAAGCTTCACTTTGAATGCTGCAAAGTGCCCTTACCCAGTTTGAGAAAGCCGCCTCCAATTCATCATTTGGTGAGACTGTGGATGCCTCTGCAAGTAGGATGAACTTGCACCAACACCATTCTCGTCACTTGTAAACTGTTCTGAATAACTTGCAGCTGGAGGTGACCAAACAGGAACAACACCTCCATCTCTCTCTCTTCGACTACTGCTACTAGAAGATTCTGCTGTGGATTCCTCTGCATTTCCTAACCCCAGTCTCAGATTTAACTGAGTAAAGGTGTTGTTGTTATGAGCTGCTCGCAGAGTCCCTTGGTTCAAGGTGTCCCTCTGGGGTTCTTGATTTATATTTACATTGTTTGGTACTTCTGCCCTGCTCTCTTCTATGGAGTTTCTACGATCCAAAGTAGATTCTTCTTCAACTCTTAGCAGAGAAGATGTCATGCTAGGAACCATCTGATCCTCGTATCGTGATACCATACGAGGATTGTTCCTTACAGGTTCACGGTCCTCCTCCATTTGCATGTCTTCAGGAAATGCAACTGGCGAAGATTCAGATGAATCTCCAAGGCCTTCTTCTGTTCCGTTCTCAATTGCAGCTCTTGAAGCTGCTGCCTGTTGCCACATCTCTATAAGGGCTTCTTGCAGTCTAGCTTTGGCTGCATCTACTGAAACAATGGGTAGAGGGTAGTTTGATCCAAGCTCAATTCCAGCAGCTTGAAGCACAGATTCAGGTGCATTCCATGGATGGTGTATCCATTCAGTAGGTAGTCTTGCAAGTTCAGGAAGCCACCGTCGCACATATTCTCCATTTGGATCAAACTTGTAACCCTCAAACTGCAAAAAGCCCAAACTGACAGCAAAGTTAATAAAGCAAACCTTCATTCCAACTAGCTGAGTCGGTTATATAAATCATGTGTTTTACCCTTGCTTTTCCCAACTCCTATATCTAGTTCGTTACTTTTGTTTAGTAATCCACCTACGGCAACTTGCCCTACTTATGTCCTCGAGTGGAGCTACCTTTAACTTCTCCTTATATTACTGCCAATCGATAATTTTATTCCATAGTGTACGTCTACATGTCCAGTGCAAAATAAATGATCACTAATGTATGAGTGTCTAAGTTTGGTTGAAAATCTCCTCTCCTTCTGAAGAACATTTGACTAACTGATATAACTAGAGAAGGCATCAGGAAAGTGTCTAAAACGAAGTCAACATAATAATCTCTATTAGACAAATTAACTATGCTATAGGCTTCAGGTGTCTAGACTACCTTGATCTTTCAATATTTTTCACATGTAGGTACAGTGATAACCAAGGAAATGGGAGAAGTGGTTTTTGAATTGCATTAAAAGGACAGTGGCAAAAACAATGAGATCATATTCGTGATTTTCCACCAGAGTTACTGGCCATTACGTGTGCATGCGAAAATGATTAGAGTTCAAATAACAATAAAAATGGTACAAACACTGAGAGGCCTGAATTACCTGAGGATTATCTATGCGGTCAAGCTCTCGGCCATCAGGGAGGGTACCAGATATGTACTGCCAACCAAGAGCATCACTCTCTAAATCTGCATCCAGGAGGGTATCCCAAAAATACTTCATTCCCCATCTCCATGGAAGCTGCAGAACCTTCACAAAGAAACTGGAAACCACGACTCTTATCCGATCATGCAGCCAACCTGTGGCCCACAATTCTCTCATTCCAGCATCTACCAGTGGATAACCAGTTCTACCTTGTCTCCACAACTTGAAATATCCCTCATTTACCGCCCAAGGAAAGAACTTAAGATGCCCAAGAAGAGGTCTTTCATGACTATATGGGTGGTTAAAACTCATATACCTTGAATACTCCCTTAGACCAATGGACTTGAGAAACAAGTTTACACTCTCTTCCCCAGCCTTATTCCCTTCATTCGCCCATAGAACCTGCTTAATGCGAACAAGGTGGAATACTTTTCTGACACTCACCTCCCCAAAGTGCAAGTGAGGGGAGAGAAATGATGTTGTAGCACTGTCTGCCTTCCTTCGATTCTTGGAGTACTCGATCAGAGGACCATTAATGAACGTCGTCAGAGCTTTATCAGCATTGCTCCATCCAGGAGACCAGGCTCGAGAAAGAAGGGCATTGCTTCCCTTCTCTGATTCGTCTTCAAATACCAATGTGTCAGAAGGGCACCCAGAGACATCACCTGAAGCAGAATGATCACGCTTAGGATATCTGATGCACTTCAAGTAAAGCAAGCTGTATTTTCAGAGAATGGTAACTAAGACAAACAAAATGAAGTTGGTTACAGGAAGCTTACAATCCTAAACATGCAAGCCTCAAACACCTATACTGCTGAAGGAGAGTAGGGTAGTTCGTTGAAAAGGAGCTCCAAAGCCTGATTACCATGTTTTTTTTTACGTGTTTTAAACTATGTCAAATGAACTTAATAATGCTCCAAATGCAAATCCTTGAATCAGAAGTTTTGCTAACAACTAAGAGATGGTTAATCATTTGATAACAGTAGCTTTAGCACAGATAATAAATACATATACTCTCTGGCCATACAACATGTATATTTTTATAGTATAAAGAACATTGCAAACAACAAAATGTTGCTTCTCGCAGCGCAGAGGAGAAACTGATTGATATGATCAACACTTAAGATAGAGGGGATGCCTTAAACTTGACCAACCTGAAATTATCCTCTTCGGGGGAAGAAGTGGGGAGTCTGGGTCAAAAGGCATGCTAAGGCATCTTTCCCAGAAAGCAGCAAATGTGATGAATGGACGGCCTTGCCCATCACTTACTTCCCATGGCTCATAAAGCAAATCCGCATTGAAGGATCGTACAGATATGCCGTGAGCAGATAAAACCTCCTTCGCCCGATGATCCCTGACGAGTGATAAAGGATCTGAATAGCGAGTAAAGATTTACAAGTTTAGGACGAAAAAAGTGCTGTAGTTTGTATTTTCTCATCATTAAGACAAACTAGCTCCACTGTCCACTAAAGACAATCATACTAAAGTTTATCACAGAAGGAGCCTGAAGATCAGATCCTGAATTAACAAACAGGAAAAATCATTCAACAACCCAGATGAAATGAATGAGCACAAACAAATCTAAAACAACAGACGGTCTTTCCTACTTTCAGCAGGACCAGTCAATCACACCAGTAGATGAAGGCAACTGACCGTACAGCGAAGCAACAGACATGCAACTACCCAGCACAGAGGAATAAGAACAACAAATCAGAAGACAGACACAAACATAGGTAACTCCAAAACAATGGGAAGTGGGCTAAAAAAAGTCCATCCATAATCCACATGAGCACAGAAGAGGATCAAATTTTGAGACCAACATAAACAATTAGAAACAGCATAAAACAAAGACCAGAAATTGAGGAACAGGAAAGGAAACAAACCATATAAGTGGTTGAAGAAGAGCTGAGTGGCCCCAGTGGATTTAACAACCTCGAGAAGAGAAGAGACACTATCAGTGGATTTCTTCGTGATGAGGCCAGTCCCAAGACTCCTCAAAGAAGAATCTAGATGAGCCAAACTGTGTTTGAGCCACCACCTTGAGACCCTCCCTGGATGATAGTGACCCTCTTCCTCAGGAGCCCATATGAACACAGCCACAACAGCCCCAGCCCTCACACCAGCTGCTAGTGCTGGGTTGTCTTCTACCCTCAGATCTCTCCTGAACCATACTATGCTGCACCCACCACCTGACATCTCCTGAAGCGCACCAACCAAATCCCAGGACAAAATTAACCTTTTAAATCCCTCTTACCTGTGTATCATCCATTTTCCCCCACTCTAGAAGCCAACCAGGAAATTCTGTTGTCAGGTTGAAATCCTTGTTTCCTTTTAATGGAAAAGGGGTCGAGTATTCATCCAAAAAGGAAACGTTCACAGTAGTCCGTCCGGGAACAGCATAGCCAGCGAATCCAAAATCTTTATCTTTTTTTGCGTTCCCACACTATTCCTTTCTGGCTATTTACGGTTTCGTGGGAGGAGTGAGTGCCTAACTGCCTGTTACTTTGGGTCTTGGGAGGGATTTATGGTTTTTATTCCTACATAAATGGAGAACTATATTCTCCCCAAAAAAAAAAAAAAAAAACTTTAGACAATCTCAGTTCAAACAAAAAAACATTCTACTGTTACTGTCTACCCCAGAAAATTTACAGCACATATATAAATCATTAAAATAAGGAAAATTGGGAAGGAATCTAAGTAAAAATTGAGAAGGAATCTAAGTAATCTGCTAAATTTATTGAGGAAAACATCACGAAAAAGAATTTGTAATGGGCTTTAATCTGGAGGAGCCATGAGAGTTACCCATTTGTAGGAGAAGAAGAGGGAGAGAGTGACAGGTGATTGGGTTGTGTAAGTGGGGTGTGGCAAATTGATAGGCAATTTGCAGCCACAGCTTTACTTCTTTTCTCTTTTCTCTTTCAGATTTTTATTTTCTTCTTATCCAATGCAAAGAAACAAAATCCGGCGAGCCTCTGTGGTTCCTTCTCAAATCCTCTTTCTTTGACAAGGTGGACAATTTGCACATCGGTGAAAATTCTTCCGACTCATAGGCTGACCCGGCTAGAAGTTTATAATAATTGATCGGTATCAACACTATTGCAATTTGCAATGTATTTTTTTTAGATAGTTTTAAATTTTTATATTTAATAAATTACTTTATTATTTTAACTTTTTCAATTTATATAAAAAAAAGGTAAACGTAAAAATAAAAATTATACATAAACTTTATTCATTGTCTTAATCTTCATATCAATCTAAATGTTTCGATAGATATGACAGCAAATATCTCCAAACAATAATTAGTAGATAAATATTTGTATTTTCAAAGAAAGCACAATTTTAATATGATGATATTACTGTTCACACTAGAAGTGGATAATTGAGTAGAAGAACTTCAATCATCTTGAAAGGAAGATTTTCAATTCCATCTAGGGTTTTATTTTTTAGCACTATAAGAATAAAAAGAAGTTGAATTTCATTTCAAGATATTATGCATGTAAACAAGGACAAAACTAGGATTCGTGCTTAGGGGGCGGGGCAAATGTATAATGTAAGCATATTGTTCGCTCCCCGTTCACTCTACTAAAGTTTAGAAAATTTACAATTACTCCATAAAGTTTGCCCTAATTTATAGTTTGTCCTTTTTTATTTTTGAAAACATACACTTTGTCTCATGTTTATTTTACATTGTTCAATAACAACTTCTAAAATTATAATTTGAACTATACGATAGTCATCTTCCAGTAATTTCAATTTCTCTTTTTTTTTTTGCAGTTAATAGACATTATAAATTATCAGTTTTTTATTTTTATAAATATATTTTTTCTTCCTGTAAATACATATCAGTATTTGTTTACAGTCAAATAGTTGTAAAAAAAATATCAAAAATCTTAAAATTTCTGAAACATTAATATTAGCCAGTTTAAGTTAAGGTTTTAGAATTTGTTATTAGACACTGTAAATGAAGAATGGTGTAAAGTATAGGTTTTTGAAAATAAGGGGGATAAAGTATAGGTTAGACCAGACCAAGGGGGGTTTTGTAATTTACTCACTAAAGTTTCTAATTTGTGTAAGACATTTAGAAAAAGTAAAATCCACCACAGCCCATCATTCATTTTATAATTTACAAATAAGTACCCAACTTTAAAAAATTTATAATTTTATATCATATTAACTACCACTAATAAATAATTTTGAAAAATTTAGGGGGGACAAGAGCCCCTCCCCGACCCTACATAGCTACGTCTCTGTATGTAAACTACTTCTTACGTCTCAAAACTATTACAACATATTTTATTTTAGTAGTCCCAATTCCTTTCAACATTTTGATATTTAGTAAATGATTTTATCATACTACCCTTCAAATTATCATTTTAACATTCACTTTTCTCAATTTTCTTGATTTACATGTAAAAAAATTAAAGACAAAAATGAAAATAGCACATAAACTTTCTTCACTTTCTTAAACCTTGAGCCAAATCAAATGTTTCAATAGATGTGAGACAAATGATATAATATGGTGATATCTCAAGAAAATTAATCTTCAAATTTCATATACTTCTTAGTGAAAGGAAAGAGAACAACTAATATGATTAGTCTTGTGGATGAATTAGTTATTATATTATAAATATATTTATGCTAATTAACCTCTAATTCTCCGTACATAACCCATTATTTAGACATTTGTACTTGTTACTTTTAAATACTATCATCACCTCCAGATTGAAACTTTTCAAATTGATTGTTGCCTCTAAATAACTCATTCTCCACCTAATCATCATCTCCGAATCTTGTCATCGTTACTCACCTATAGATCGCAATGTTGTTGCTTACATCCAGATTGCTTCAATTGTTTCTCACCTCTTGGATCTCACCATCTCCGTTCGTTTCTGAATTGCATGTGATCATTGTTCGCTTTAGATCGCCCAATCACCACTCACCTCCTGATTTGCCGATTATTGCCTCTAAATCGCACTGGTTATCACCTTCTGATTGTGCCAATCTTCGACTTCCATTAGCCCTAGTCACCACCACCGCAAGCCAACGTTAAGCCATTCCTCCCTCGTCTCCACCAATAACTATGTGCAAAAACAAGTTATAGATAAGGGAAAGTAAGAAATCGATTCTAACAGAAAAAAATAAAAAAAAACTGAATTATTTTAGGGTTTTTTTGTTATGCTATTTCGGTTAACAGTTCGGTTCCAATTTTAAATGAATTTTTAATTAATTTTTGGAATTGTGTAAGAAAAAATTTTAGTAATCAAAATAACCAATTTTTAATAAGCTTAATAGGCCTTAATTATAATTAGATTTACTGTGTAGCCCAACCCGCATGGAAAAAAAATATATAACAAACCCAAAACAAAATATGGATACAAATAGCAACCTAATACCCAACCAATTAAAAATGAGACCCTAACAAAAAAAAAATTAACAAGGCAATTATGTGTGTGAAGGGGAAAAAATCAGTTATTTTGGTTATATTACCGAAAAACTGAATTTTACTTTAGTTTTGGTTATTTCAGTTACCAACTTCTACAACTGAAAGCTGTATTATTTCAATAATTTAATTTCAGTTGTAATCAAAATAATCGAATGATCAATCCAATCTATAGAAATTTCTAAGGCAAAATGCAGAAATGTCTAAAATAGTATATCAAAATGTATGAAAAAATATTTAAAAGTATCTAAAACAATACATAGATAATTTGTTATCTTTAGATAATATACAAACAATTTATTCTTTGAGATAGATAATTTGTTATCTTTAGATAATATACAAACAATTTATTCTTTGAGAAATACTATTGAAAAGTGTAAAAGTGTTTAAAGGCATATGCAAAAGTGTTTGAAGTATATGTGTAAAAATATTCTGAAGCAATATCACACATTTTATTCTTTCATAAATAAAGTGTCTAAGGAAATAAATAAAAATGTCTCAATGAGTATGTAAATGTATCTGAAACAATATGTAATATGTAAAAGTGTATGAAGTAATATACAAATATTTTTTTTATTTTCATAAATAATAGTGATATTGCTCAATAAGTATGTAAAGGAAATAAATAAATAAAAATGTCGCAATAAGTATGTAAAGGTATCTGAAACAATATGTAATATGTAAAAGTGTATGGAGTAATATACAAATATTTTTTTATTTTCATAAATAATAGTGTTTAAAGCAACAAATAAAAGTTTCTGAATAAATATGTAAAAGTGTGTAATAAACCAATATACAGACAATTTGATATCTTAAAAAATAAAAGTATTTTAGGTAATAAGTAAAAATATTTAAATGAATACATAAAAGTGTTTGAAGTAATAAATAAAAGTGTTTAAACCAATATCTAGATAATTTATTATTTAGAAAAATAAAAATATTTGAAGTAATAAATAAAAATGTCTAAATGAATATGTAAAAGTATCTGAAGAAATTATAAAAACATATCTAAACAAATACATACAACTAGTTTTTAGACATGACAAATCACTGACAATGTATTTTTTCATCAATTTTCATAATTAGGTACAAAAATCAACGAGTGACATTTAGAGCCATTTATGATGGTTATCTTAATTGAGATTTAAAGGCGGATGCAGGGTCGTAAGATAACCACTTGTTTCTCTTATATGGTAGAGTGTTGTCCATTCGAGGCACCAAAATCTTTGTTTGTAGATGGTGGTTATAGCAGGAAAATAAGAGGGTTCGTACTTCAATGAAAGCAACGCTCACCTCCAAATCACACCATTAGCTTCAGATCCCAGAGATTGTCACATGCCTCTAAGATGTTGCTGATAATAACTTGTTATCACAAAAAACATTATTCGATGTGATATTGGTTAGAGAATATGAAGGTTCATGAGTGCAAATGTTGATACCTGTGTTTGAATACAATGATTTAGATGAGATACATGATGACATTTATCTAGATAAGAAAGGAGTATAACAATATGTGCTACATGCACATGCCCTTAACCGTACGGGTGGGGGGATGAATAACACCTCTAATTACTCCCCGAGGATAATTTTTTCATTTTCTATTTATTTATCTTGTTCATGGAATTGGAAGTTGAAGTGGCTAAATCAGACTTGACTAAAAAACTTGGACTGAATTAGTCTAATTGACTTGATTTGATCAGAAAAATCAATGACTTGAACCTAGTTGTACTCAATCCGGCTTGAACTCTAACTTGATTAAAGTGAAACATGAAAAAACTCAAATGACCCAAACCCTAAATGCCCGAACCCAAATTGGACTGAACTCAAATTGGCCTAAATTCGAAATGACTTGAACCCGAGACTAACTTGACTTGAACCCTAAAAAGGCCCGAGTCTAAACCCACCAATATCTGATTTTAACCCAAATTAATAAAATAATTTATCTTAGTTTGTTTAGGGGTATTCTAGAATTTTTTAGTTGATAGGTCTTAATAATTGTTAGTATTCTCAAATTTGAAAATCTCATCAATAGTGATTAGTTTAATTTAACAATCTTAATTTAAAATGACTTATTTCAGCATAATCCTATAAATCCACCAAATCAAACTTCGATTCTTTATTATATGAAAGACCCCTGTTTATACTATGGGAGGCATAAACGTGACTAACAAGATTTTAAGAGGTTAAACCTCATTTAAATCCAATTTGAAAAGGTTTATATCTGTTAAAATATAATTTGGACAAAATTCCAGTTTAAGCCAAACAAAATTCTTAGGCTAGTGTTTTGGTCCACAATTTTATGATAATTTTCAACTTAGCCCAATCTTTTAAGGATTTGTAAGATTAGCCCATGACATTATGAGATCGTTAGTTTTGCCCAGAATATCATAAAATTACCAGATTTACCTCAAACTCTAAAGAGTTAACAGATTTGCCTCAAAGTTTTCAATTTTACATAGAACTTTTTAAAAATCTCCAATTTACACCCAAATACTTCCATTTCACCTACATTGACTTTAAATGATCTCCAGGGTCTCTAAATTTTTCAAATATTTATATAAAAAATTAAATTCTTTAATTTAAATTTTTGAAAAATCTAAATAAAATATTGAATCAATCTAGCATTCCAACTTATGCACTAGTAACCCCGATTAAACCTGAATATTAACCCAAATCTGACCCGAAACTCAAATAACCCGACCTGAAGTTGTCAAGACTAAAATTGCCCAAACCTAAATTAAACTTGAAATCAAATAAACCTAACTCGAACCCAAAATTTACTCAATCTGAAATCAACTTAAACCTAAATAATCTGACTCGAGTCTGAATTGATGTTAACCCAATTAAGCTTGGACTTAAATAATTTGATTTAAACCCAACCAGACTCACCCAATTATCATATTATTGGAAAGTCACGTCAAGACACATATTTTAGTAATATTTTGTAGTACATTTTTTTCGATGTTTATCTGTTTGAACGAAAAAATATGCTTCTATTATCATAGCACATTTAAGTGTAAACATTTCTAGTTAAATGTAAATTTTCTCAGTACATTGCTTAAAATGTTTTCGGTTTGATATCTGAATAGATCATTTAAATCAGGGAAATTGGATCGAATTCTCAGAGAATAATTCTTTCATATAATTCGGTCCATCACAAGATACGAAACTTATCAACATATTCACATCGACTTTTTTGGAATTTGTTTGTTCAAGAATTCGCGAGGCTGGCGACCGAAGTCCCGTGAACAGCGGCCACAATTAAAACAGGCCTAAGACGGTGAAGTTTTTTTACATACATGATAATTATCTTTTTTTTTTTTTTTAACAAACATGATAATTGCGCTATCGCTCAGGGGAGTGCTAGGCGCAATCGCTTTCCCAATCGCCCACCAACAATTGCGTTAAAAGACAAAACCACCTATGCAGCAAATAGAAGAAAATACCATTATGGGCAATGATCAATGACAAATATATTGAGATTTTTCCAGTTACAAGCAAATAAGTATTTTTCATAGAAGAAGTTTAATGCATGCTTGGTTCCATATACAAATATAGATGTATTCAAAATTTTTATTATTAAATTTTCCATTTTCAATTGGCTTCTCTTTCTGTTTTTAAAAATCAAGTATCCTATGATACTTATATTTGGCTCGATTCAGTTAAAAAAAAAATACATAAGTACTCATTATAGTTTATTTTCAATTTTAATTTTTATTTAGTTTAGAATTTATATTATTTGAAAGCTAATAATTTATTTTCAACAATATTAATTTTTATGATTTTTTTAATTTTAATCAGCTTAAAATAAATTAAGATCAATAAAAAGTATTTCAAAAGTAATTTTTTGACTTCTTAAAATACATATTTTCAATTAGTATATAATTTAAATAAATAGTTATGTATATAACATTTTAATTATCAATAAGAGCTATAGTATACAAGCTTAAATAAATAACCACTACACATAAAATCTGAATAATATAAATATTATTTGAAATCTTATACTCCATATGCCTAATAATCACTTAAATAAGTACCTTTATATAAATTAATTTATTTTTATGAATATTTTCAATACCCAGTTTTAGAAAAATAAAATAAGTACTTAATTTTTTAAAAGATATTCTAAAAGTTTTTTATGCTTATTAAAATGTATGATTTCAATTGTGCACAAGTTAAATAAATAATCGCAACACATAATAATATCTTTTGAAAACAAAAAATTTGGAACTAGTCTATAGTTCAATTGCGAGGCAATTTATGTCATATTAAAATTGAATATTTAATTATTAAAATTTTGAATATATTTTATTTATTTATTTTTTGCATGAATTGAAGTATCATAAGACTAAAAAACTTGATGAAAGATGACCCAAAAACTAGTAAATAGAAGCCCTGTAGCAGATGTTGCTTTTAATTTGAAGAACTCAATTTGTTTTGTTACGGGATATTTTAGTAGACGGTATTGTCCGCCATCTAATGCTGACATGGTTTTGTCTTTTAGGGCAACTGTTAGTGGACGAGTGGCAAAGCAATTGCCGCTAGCACTCCTCAATTATCAATTACCATATTGTAACATTTTCCCATTCCAATTAATACTATAGTCCGAGTAAAAGCCAAATAACTTTAATAAAAGATTATAGGTTAGATTTAAGATTTTGTGTTTGGAAAAAAAATTGCCAGGGAGAAATGCCCACATCCGGATATAGTTTAACTAGATTATTGTCTCACATTTTTCACAATATTTATTATCTTGGATTGTTCAAAATCATTTTAACATTTTCATATTTAGCAATAGTATATTACTTTACCATATCACTACAACACAAACTCATTGAAGCAACCGGTTTGGGCAACCAACAAAGTGGTCACCAAGCCATCGGTCGCTAATTTGGTCATTGAAAAAAAGTTGATTCAATTTACAATGCAAAAATAATGACCGATTGGCAACTAATCAGTAGCCCCTTTGGTCGTCCTCCCCAAAATCTCTACATCGGCGATTCATGAGAAATAAGACTAACCAATTAGCTTCAGTTTCAGTGTCTCTTATCTTATAAATTATCATCCTTCATTTTTTTATTATGCTTTTATTTTTTCTTTCCCAATCTTTGCTTTTGTTTTTGTTTTCATTTTCGTAGACCAGCCAAAATGGAGATCACGAAAGAAGAGTGTTATTTTCTACAAGACTCTTACCATTGATCTCTTGAACACAAGGAAGAAGCTGATATCCTAATCAAGAACCTTAAGCTAAATATTCATGAGAACTCTCTTTTTCTGGGCTTAAAAGATTTTATTCCTTTTTTTGTTTTGTTGTTTGAAGGTCTCTCTTCCTTTCCCATATATTATAATGTGAAGATTCACAATAACTAAAATTAGTTTTAAAGAACAAAAGAAATGTTAAAAAAATTGCAATAAATCTTGAGCAAAAAAAGTTAACTTTGGTATTTAAAATGATCAAGCAAAAGATTTTGAACTTGGATATTTGAAATTAAAAAAAAAAAACTAGTGGCCAATTGGTGACCACTAGAATTAGTTGCTAAAAAGCATATGCAGCCGATCGCCCCAGCCTAGTGACCAATTGTGGCTAATATTTTCAGTCACAAAAAAGTGAACTAACAACCGGCTAGTGACTGATTTACCGGTCACCAAAATGAATTTTTCTTGTAGTGATTATAATTTAAACTATTATTTGAATATTTATTTTCTCTATATTCTTTATTTACGAGAAAAGAATAAACGATAATAGTGAAAATAATGTAATTCGTTTTGTCTTTCCTTTCCTCGTGTTAATAAACTCAAATGCTTGAAACAGTATCATTTGTTGATGGCTAAATTTTCATTAGTTAGACTTGGGTTAACACAGATTCCCTAACCAAAGTTTCGTTCCGTTAATCCATAGAGATTTTCTTTTAAGACAATTTGATCTGTGGAAGTAGAGCACCCTTTCTGCTAAATTTCTCTTCTCAAATCGTTCAACTCGTAACGAAGATGCAAGAAAGGATTTTTGACTGTTACTAATGATAAATATTAACGGAAGTGTAAGATACAATGAGATTCGAAGATAAATAAATAAGCAAAATATAAAAAAAAAACAGAGAATCCTAATGTGTAAAACATTACAGAGTTTAGGGATGCAATCTAGTCCTCAGAAAAACCGGCAAATAAACAAAAGAAAAATTGCCAGCTTGGCGTGCTATAACTATTTTTAAACATCCTTTTTATTTTTATTGCTCAGAATTAATTATTTTAAGGGTTAAGGCATAGCCGCATAGGGAAGGCTTGCCCTACTAATACTATAACTATTTGTAGACGGCCTTTTTGTCATCGAGTGCGCTGCCTTTCTTTCCCTCAGAGTTCTCCTCGTTTATATTCCGCTTTTGTGTCCGCGTTGACGTTAACATTGATACGAATAGTATGTTTTTTTCTCCCAATTTTCATACAACGTTATGAATTCCTAAAAGGAAAAATTATATTAAATATTATACTGTTTTAATTTCTAACCATTCTGTTTTCCTTCTAAACTCATTAAAAATATTTTACTTTAATTTTTCATTAAATGGAATTACATATTATACTTGCAAAAATTTTTGCTCTAATTTCTATATCTTAAAGATAATTTCTCCAATCACATATTATACTCTATAAAAACTAATTGAATTTCTACAGTTATTATATGCTACATAAGTAAATTTCATTGGTAGTGCATCTCTAATCTATTAATCATTCTATTTTGACCTAAACCCAGTAAAAACACTACCCTTTTGTCTCTACACTTCTACAAAATATTCATTTTAATTTTTACTTCCTCAAAAATTAGCTCCCACTCACTTTATACTATATAAATGGCAATCAAATTTCTAGAGTCATTAATTTAATTTTTAATGATAAACAAAAGTATATAATGTTGTAATTACAATTTTATTTATATTCATTCCATTTTATGTAATCAATGTTTTTTAATATCTTTTCATTTATGCAGTACAAATTGAATGGTTGTTAGTATTTCCACGCACCACGTATGTATGGCAAAAACAAAAATATAATGATATCTAAGAATCCTTAATACACATATTCTATATATATATATATATATATATATTGAACAAAGAAAAGAAAAGATCAAACTATAAATATTATCCTATATTTCATGAATGGTAAGATGGACCTAATTGTCAAACAATAAAAATTATACTATTATTCCATGAATGGCGAAATAGATAATTTAAATGCTACTTGTAAATCCATAGATGCATGTATATGCAAAATAAGCAAAGAAATCTTATTGCCAATATGTGTGTGTGTGTGTGAGAGAGTTAGGTTCTAGTAATAAATGCTAACAGTAAATAATTGGAAAAGTAAATTCTATGAATATTCTCTTAACTTTAAATATTGTATTGTTTTAGTTTCTAATTTACTAACCATTATATTTTGGTTATAAACCTACTAAAAACATTTTACTTCAATTCCTTACTAAATGGAATTACATATTATACTAATCAAAACCACTCATCATCATATCTTTCATTTAAAGAGAGTCAACATTTTTGTCTTCTCTTACAACACTTCTTCATAAACAATTTTTTTCAAAGATGTTTTTCATCCCAAACACAATGCCCCAAATCCTTTTACTCTAAAGAGAAATTCAAAAAAACAATAAACTTACATTTCTTCAAACACCGTATCCTCTCTCATTCTCAACCATAAACAACCTGAATACTAACAATTGCTATTGATTTAGACAAGCTGGAAATAGTTCCTAAATTTGTATTTCTTTTATCAATAGAAATAACTTTAACACCAACAATAACATTTATTTTAATTCAATGTCATCTATTGCAATTTTGCAAAGGACATTCTTCGATCATTCTTTACTTGGTTTCAGCCCTTCCATCGTGAATATAGTGTAAAGATATTTTTTTATCTCAGTTATGTCAATTTATAAATCAGTAATTAGCGAATACTATGAAAAAAAGTGATTAAAAAAGTTCATTAAACTCAAGTCTCAGAGCATGTTCAATAGATTCAATAGTTATAATTTTTTCATAATTTTCCCACCACAACCCATCTTCACATATTATATTTTTCACAAACAAAACCCATCTTTGCCATTTTTTTTATAAAAGTATATTAGTATATAAAATAATTGTCTTCTTTGTATATATGATGGTTTTTAAAAACATAAAATTTATGTTACTCTAAAATTATCTCATTTTATCATAGTTGTCAAACGTTTTATAGTAATTAATTATCAAAGTAAACTTTACAATAAAATAAACATAAACTCTTAAAACTTTTAAAAAATACTAACCCAATGCATCGCATGGGCATATTTAACTAGTATGTAGTAAAGTTAATTAACTTGGACAAATAAACAACTTCCTACCAAAGTCGGAAATTTTTCGACAGCATCTATTAATAATCTAAAAGAGGGTCAAACATTACAGGTTAAACGTCCATTTAGACCAATTTTTTGATTATGTAGGACAACAACTGTAAAGCATACACCTAAGGTCCCAATTATCCTCTCGTATCCATGTTAAAAAATTTTATTAGGTTATCGTGGTCTGGTTCCTATAATAGGAAAGATCATTACTTTAAACAAAAAGGTAGTCATATTTAGCTTGTTTTAATGTGTTTTGAATCTTAAAGATTTATTTTAAATATTTTTTATAGCTTAGAGCATATCTGGACTCAATTGATTAAAAGTGAATTTAATTTACAATTTTATAAGTTTTCATTTGGTTGTATTTTCCAAGATTTTGACAAATTGACGATGTTCTAGTAGAAAAATCATATCTTAATCTATAGATATCGGAATTGAGTGATTCTTGATTTATTGGAAAGCTAACATCTAGAGATACAAATCATATGTAGGCCACGAAACTCAGTTCGCATATTAAGAGGGTCAAATTGGTCTTCAAAGTCGTGATTTGCGCGTCCTCACAAGTTCAGAAACAGTTGGGGTATTTTGACCATATCTTTGGCCGTATATCCGTTTTATGTGATTTGGATGTCATTTCAAAGCTAAGAAAGAGTTCTACAACTTTCATTAATTGAGCTTTGAGAGATAATGACTGCACTAAGGTCGAATTTCAGCTTGAAATTACTGCTGATGTTCTAGAGTGTTTCTAGGCTCAACTTTTAAATCAATTTTAATGTGGATTAATTTGAAATGTCTCTAAACCATGTGAGAGAAAATCTCAGTTGAAAGGCACCATTTTTCTAGTCATATTAGTACATTCTAGTTATTTTGAATATTTTTATTTGTGTTGAGTAATTTTGTAATAATATAAAAAATTTAGGGAGATTTTGTAAATTTAGCACACTAGGTTAATTCTTTTACATGTTTAAAGAGGCAATTGCTGCCAGACCCCCATCTCCCTCATAGCACTTTTTTTTTTTCTTTATTTTTCTTTAAAAATATGTCTGATTAATTTTCTGGTTCGGTTCAAAGAGACGATTTCTATCACCAACATTGGTTATAAGGATTGGTTTTTCTTGTTGAAACTTTATTTAAATTCAAGTATTTACTTTTTTATGGTTGAGATTTATTACAATTGATTTTTCTGTTCTCACTTGTTGGATTGGTTTTGTGATTGCAAATTTACTTGGTTTTCATTCCAACCGCTTGGATGAAATGAATTCGGCATAGAAGCAACTGAATTTAACTAGAGATTGTTTTTATTTTTGGTTAGTTCATATAGGAGAAGTAAGACAGGTTAAATTGTTCAGACTTTTGGATGATTGCTTGGAATAAACTTTTTGGTTCATTGTTCTTCATGCTAATTTTGAGCTGATTAAAATTTGTTTTTCAATATCTAGTTACTCAAAATTAATAAATTAATTTGAAGATTTTTCTGATTAATTTTACTGCTGAATTCTTAGGTTCTTTTTAGCTTTAAGGAGAGTCCTGTTTATTTCCTTGAATTGAAGAAGTACTTTTCTTTGATGATCAACTGCGTGATTAGAATGGATAATCAACCCTAAACTGAGTGTTTTTAGTATTGGTTAATTTTATTTTAATTCTATAGTTAATTTATTTCAGCATTTGGTTCAAGAAACCCCATAATCTTTTATTTTAGTTTTCTGACAGGAAGTTTTTAGTAAAAAAATTTTCATTAGGATTCGAACTAGTTTTACTACTAAATTACAAATTTATTTATTTTGAGTTATTAGTGATGCCATAATTATTTTTAGTGGTTTCGACGACTGACCAATCTTAATAGATTTGTTTGCTAAGTCCTTACAATGAAACATGGTTCAAACCATTATGTTTAGGAAGTGAAGGGCTTCGGAAATGCATTTGCCATTTGGTGTAGTTTATTCTATGGAAAGCCATATTTGATCAAAACCATCATTGGACCATTGATAATGGACTTCAATTTGGGTATGGCATGAAGTTGAATTTTTGGAATATTTGCAGATCAACTCAGAGGCTTGGTTTCTGCTTACACACAACATCAATCTTTAAAGGTTTCTGATTTATCGAACTATAATGTCATCGTATAGAACATGCCATTCATTTGAAATGCTTTTCTTGAACTTATAGCTCAATGAATTCTATCTATTTCCTCCCGTTGAGTCCAAATGTTATGACTTAGCTCCAGTACCATGGATGCCCGATTGGAAAATATAGTACAAAGTAGGGTAATCACAGGAAATTATTAGGAAATCCACCCATATCATTCATTGGAATGGTGCATTTATTGGCGTTTATACTAATTCAAATTCTTTCTAATTTATGAAGAAATTAGGGGGCTTGAATATTCCTCAAAATTTCAAGATTTTTTTTGTTAAAAGTGACATCCAAAAGTTGTTCCTATGGTAGTCAATCTATCTTACAATGGACGATTCATGAATTCAACTTACCCTCATTGTAATAGGGAGGAAGAATCAGCAGTTTACCTATTTTGGGAATGCCCAGAATCTGAAAAACATATGGGGCTCTTTTTGCGTCAACCGATTGTATTGAAATCATTCATTATTTGAGGCTTGGCTATGTATTTCTTAACGAAATAGGGTAAATGACACTTATAGTGAGTATCCTATTTGTTCTCTGCTATTTGGATTATATGCCCGAGCAGAAATGAGTATATTTTTAAAAATGCCTTATTTGATGTTTAGTTTTTTGTAGCTAGAACAGATAACTTGTTCCACCAGCTTAGCATCACAATAAACTACTTCACAACTACATTCTCTTTTTACAACTAACCCTTCGAATCCTCTGTATCATACCTATGACGCTCAAAAGTTTGATTGTCCAGTCAAGAACCTTGAGATACTTATACTTGATGGTGCTTGGTGGAGATCCACTGGTCTTGGTGCAACAACCTGGCTAAAATTAAATAAGGGTATATTGGTTGAATTGCTAGTCTGCTATTGAATCCAATGCTTTGCCTAAAATTAAACAAGGGTATATTGGTTGAATTGCTAGTTTGCCAATGAAGTAGAACTAGTAGCTTGGATGGGGGCACTCTCCATAGCTTCCAAGCTTCTTTGCATCGCATTACTGTTCGCATTGATTACTCACAAATACTTGTTACATTGCATGGTAATCTCCACCTTAGCAGCCAAATGACAAGTATGATTTGTCATGCATCTAATAAGATAAAGAAGTTTGATCGCTACTCAATGGTGGTGGCACCTCGTCAACATGTATCTCCTACTCATGATTATGCATCATCTCTCTTCTCTTAATCCTTGTTTAATATGATTGTGTAACAAAGGGGGGGGGTTTAAATCATATTGTATGTTAAACTATTAATAATACATCCACCTCCACATCAAACGTTTCTCCATCCTAATTTACCTATCAAATTTTCAAAATTTTTCCTTTTATATCATTAGATGCTTGAACTGATTTTTTCTTTTCAGAAAAAGAAGTAAACCAAAAATGAAATTATCCCATATCTGAAAATCCTCGAAAGGCAAAAGGGAGCGGTACGTAAGCAATATTGATAATTTTCCAATCTGGAGAACTATTACATAAATTATAGCTGTATTAATTTCGCATGGAGGAGGATCAAATGAATCTGCTGGAGGGGGAGACAAACTTGGAAAATTACACTTTTGATCCACAAATTTTTAGATTTTTTATTTAAGAAATCAAATCGTCTGATGAATACAATTTTCAAAGTTTGATGAGTAATAGACATGAAACAAAGTTAGACTAGACTAATGGTCATATTCTTAAAAGTTTGATGAGGATTATGGGATTTTATTCATTAGAATAAAAATAGACCCGCTCCAACAACCAGACGAGATAATAATCCAAAATGCCTAAAAATATAAAAATTTATGAAACTTTAAAAACATTATAAAAAAATTATTTCTAAATGAATTATTACATTTACATAATCAATTTTTAATGAAATTAATTTTATAAAAAATATAAAAATAAAAATAAATATTTTGAAATAAATTGTCTAAAATTAAAACAAATTGACACCTAACTAGCTGAGCTAAAGACACAGATCAACATATACTAGTATCGATTATGTCGTTTTTATTTTTGAAGCACCTAATGGAGAAATTGCGTTCACAAGGATTCTGTAAATAGGAGAGAGAGAGAGGGTTTAGTTTATGGAGAAGATCAATGTTCTCAGTACTGTCTTTTGGCGATGACCGAATTGCCAGTTTCGTGGATTGTCACTTTCTTCCATTCGTGGGAGTGGACAATAAATTAATTATGCAATTTGAGATGTCACAGGTTTAAGAGTAATTTTTTTTTTAAAATTATTTAAGAGTAGCTTTACACCAAATTTATTTTAATTTAAGTTAAATTGATATAAAATAATTTATTTTTATTTTTACATCATTTTTTTAAAGTAAATTTATTTAAAAACTAATATTATGAGCGTGTAATAATCAACTGAAAGTAAAACTTTTATGATGTTATTAAATTTTATTTTATAGATTTATCCTTTTAGGAACTGAAAAAAATTTAAATTATTATTACATTTGATTTTTAAATAAATTTGGTTCTAAAAAAGTATAAAAATAAAATAAAAATAAAAATAAAAATAAACTATTTTAATTTAAAACAAATTCACTGTTAACTTTTAATTCTAATAATTTAATCTCTATTGTTAATAATTTTTTTTGGCACTCATAAGGAATAATAAAAAGAGAAATAAAAGAAATACACACCATAATCGTTAGTTGCTATAATATTAGGCCAAGAATCATTTAAAGAAGTAAGTATTTGCTTTTCTCATTGAACAGTTTGAAAGAAGCGACTTGAGCAAATTCATGTTCCTGCCACTAGTCATTTCATCAAATGTAATTGGTTGATGTCTCTTTGTAAATGGACAAATATTATCCAATTGCTCACACTTACGCCCAGTACTTACTAAAGTAAACTTAAGCTATTGGCCATCGTTTCTGAGAAGCTAGCTACTAGGCACTAACAAATGAAGACTCATTTATGGAGGATGTTTTGAGATGGATAGATCTATTTTTAATATGTTGCGGAATGAAACATGCCTTTATCTGGTTGGAGGTCATTGTCACATGTTTGTTATGAAAATATTTTCTGTGTATAGGTTTGTTCTACTTCATTTTCCTTTTGTTCTTACTTATTTTGTGAGTGGGTGATTGATGAGCTTGAAATTTGAAATGATCTAGATCTCTGGTCTATCTTTTGCTCTTATGTATCAATGCTTGTCTATTAAAAAAAGAGGACCTTGTACAAAAGGAAAATGGAGGCAAATTTTGTCCTCCAAAAATAAAGGATCCCTTCCTAAATGTATCAACAAGGTCTTAAAGAAATACATGCATGTCCTTTAGACTTTGAACAATAAGAGTCGAAGTGTTTCGAATTTCTATGTGTTAACAACTCGAACTCTAATACTAGTTTTAAAAAGAATTTCGCACGGAGACGTGGTAACCACCTGTTGACATCCAGTACCAGATAATTTCTTTACCGAATTGCAGTTTTTTGCAAAATTATAAAGAGCAATGAAACATTGATATGACAACGCATGACAGTCCCTAAAGTAACAATTGTACTTCTCAATAATTACTAAGATTTTTGAAAACATACCATAAAAGCACAAGAACATTTGTTTCTATTTTTTTTAGGAGGACACAAGTAATTGTTTCTTATTTATCTAAAAACCTTTTGGCAACACCACTATCCGGGACAATTCTATTTGTCTCTAAAAGTTTTAGAGACAAATAAATTATTTATAGAAACAATTATTTTTACCATTGAATCATGTTTTTGTTGCAGTGATTCATGGATCTAGGGAAAGCATATGATAGAACTATTTCATCAACCAGACTTGATGGTACTGAATGTTAGGCGATGAAAAATTAACACGCAAACAAAATGAATGTTGCAGGTATGAGAATGCTGTGATGGGAGATTGGATGAATGCTAAGGCAGAATTAGAAGCATGGTAAATGTAGCCCCAGTTGAAGATAAATTCAGGGAGGATCATCTAGATGGTTTGGTCACATTCAAATAAGACCAATGTATGCGCCAGTGCGTAAGGGTAAAAATAAAGATATAGGTGGGGGTAACTGAGGTAAAGAGAAACCTAGATTTACTTAAGCTTCTTTAGTACAAAAAATAATCTTGCCTAATTACTAGGACTCTGACAAAGGCTTACTTCCAACTGAGTTCATTGAAGACGTATGATTCATGTAACTGATCCCAACTAGTTGAAATTAAAGATTTAGTTGATTGATTTTACAAATGAGGACTATTGAAAATTTAATAAAATAAATTATTGATATAGTCATTTGACATAAAAGTGATGAAAGCTATGGCAAAATAAATTTGTAACTATTTAAATACGTACACACGTATATTGGAACATATTATTATGTTTTTTTATTCAAAATAATTACAAGTACACAATATGAGAATTTATTGTAAGAAAATTTGAGTGTTGAAGTGTTTGCTAGATGAAATTCGGTGGACTCGAGATGTAATTTAACAACATCTAAATTATTTTTGTGACGCTACTCAAACCCATACTTACTGCCTGAGATATGCCCTTTATTGTCAACCCTTGCAGTGAGGCAATGACATTGATTTGAATGGAAACAATACGTAAAGCCAATTAGATAAGCTTTTCAATTGTTTTTGTCTGGGTTAATGTCACTAGTCTTCCCTCAACTATTCCCACTTTACTTAATCTTTCCGGAACTATCAATTGTTGCATATATCGCCCTCAAATTGTTTAATTATTACACTCGTCATTCTGCAGTTATATTAACTATTAAAAAGTGACAAAAATGATGGGAAAAGTACACAATCAACTCTAAAAATTTAGAAAACTTTCTACCTAAATTCTAAAATTTTATGATTTTCTAGTTCAGGTATAAAACAACAAAAATATATATACTTTCTTTAATTTCTCTTTTGGTTTCTTCTAATTATGCATGAATTGCTTGACTTTACTTTAATAAAATTTTTACAATTGAATTTTAATAAGTATTTAATCCAATTTCTTTATCTTTTTTATTTTTTTTTTCTTTGCTTTAGTTTTAAATCTTTTTCTATTGAAGGCTTTTTTTATTTTATTCTTCTTGTTTGTTTTTTATTGCTATCTCATCCTATTGATCCTTTATTTTCTTTGATTTCCTATTGTTTTTTATGTTCATTTTGCGAATGTTTTTCTTCATTTCATCTTTCTTTTTTCATTTTCTGAAGGTTATTATTTCTTTTGTTCTCTCTCTCTCTCTCTCTTTTTCTACAAATAACATTTTACAATGAAACATGTTTTGTTGAATCTTATTCATGTTCATTTAATTTTAGGAATTAGACTAATTTAAAAAAAAAAAAAATCCTTACTCATTCCATCTTTCTCTTTTGGATTTATTGTATAATTCATAAAGGAACTTAATTCGGAAATTTAACTTCTTTTTCCTCCTGATTGAATTCAACATATAATTTGTAAAGAAACTTCAAAAATTTAACTCCTTTTTTCTCCCTTTCCATCATTTGCAAATATAAATGAAAGGATAAATTTGACAAACAATATGCAGTGATTGAATTCTATTATAGTTGTGATCAATAACATAGCAAAGGGGCTTGAGAGAGAATCTCATTCACTTTATAATAAACAAGAAGTTGAAATTATAACAAACCTAAACATAAATTAGACCTATGCATAAATTTGGGGAAAAAAAGAAAAATAGAAGGACAAAGAAGAGCAATCTCAACAATATCTTGAAGGGATGAAAAAAATGCTTGGTATGTAAATTCCTTAAGTTATTTTACAAATTATACGTTAAATTTAAACAGGATAAAAAAGAAGTTAAATTTACCAAGTTCCTTTATGAATTATATAGTAAATCCAAAATAGTAAGATAGAATGAGTAAAGATTTTTTTAAAATTATTGTAAGTCCTAAAATTAAATGAACATTAATAAGACTCAACAAAACATGTTCCATTGTGAAAGGTAATTTGTAGAAAAAAAAAAGAAAAAAGAAAATGAGTGACAAGGATTAGGCAGCAACGAGATATAAATAAGAAGAATAAAAGAAAAAAGCTTTCAAAAGAAAAAACTTAAAAACAGAACTTAAGTAAAAAAATAAAAAAATTAAAGAAATTGGAAAGAATACTTAATTAAAATTCATTATAAAATTTTTATCATGCTCAATTAGAAGAAAGCAAGAGAGAAATTAAAGAGGGTATACACATTTCATAGTTTTATAAAATTATAAAATTTTAGGACTTAAATAGATTTTTTTTTTTTAAGTTTTAGGGCTAACTGTACATTTTTCTTGCCATTTTCGTCACTTTTTAACAGCCGATATAACAATAAGATGACAGGTGCAACAATTAAATAGTTTAAGAACGATCGATGCAACAATTGATAATTTTGGGATGATTAAATAAAATGAGAATAATTTAGGGATGACTAGTGATATTAATCCTTTTTATTTTAATCAAATTATAGTGGGCACTCATAGTGTTTGTAGATTTACAATAAGATGTCATTAATTTTGGGCGAGATCAGGAGTCAAAAGTGAGGATGGTGATCTGCTAGCTGTCAAGAGATTCTTGCAATTTTCATGAAAGATGGGAGCATGGTATAACTTTTCCAAGATTGGAACAGCAGCATGGGTTTGTCATCTATCAGATGGAAGCTCCTGAATCTAATGGTATCATTTAGATAATTGCCCATTTGCCATGCATGCAGAGCTCCGAGTTATTCTGGATGTTTTGAAATTTGTGGCAGCCAATAACATTTTTAGTTGTATGATCTTTACAGGTTGTCTGCATTTTCTCCAAGTGACTGATTGCTAGCTTGCACATCTTGAAGCATTAGATTTGATTAGGACAATCCGGATTCTTTCTTAATCACTCCATAAGGTTTCTTTAATTAAGGTGCATCGCATGGTTGTCTTGGATGCACATAAGGCTACTACCAGTTACTTACGTGTTGCTCTTTTATGTAACTCTTGCTTTTATTTCCTTTCTAATTATAAAAAGGAAAAAAACTCAACTCTAAATCAATTGCAGATATTTTCTGAAAACGACCACACATGTAACTTTATTTATGGTCGAGAGAATACGTTTATAGAAGAAATGAAATCACACATGAAGTTGGGCGATTGGATCATCTGCAGTGGCAGCTGAAGCATGCAATTGAAATGAAGTAGTTAATTGAATTAAGTTAGTACTGGTACCAGATATGTTTTGATCAAGTTGGCATTATACTTACTGCGTGGTGGAAGGTGGGATGACAGAAAAAGAGGAATAGGGAATCTCAAATTTCTGGTTGACTACCTGACAACACAAGCTAGGGCGAGCTGAGCTGAGAGACCTTAATCACAGTTTCTGGTTGATTTGATTCTACGGCAATCAGTTTCAGAACCTTAATCTTATTCCCCTTCCAGAAGAATGAATGAATTCCGTTCCTTTTTGATGGAATGGAGCCATCAAAGACTACGACTAATTTGGTTGGTGAACTTTTCCTTGATGAAATGAATTAACGTGTAACTCCGAAAATTTGTGCCTACGATCTGCTTGCTTCTTGAAGAAAATTCTTTTGCCCGGCCGGCACGTTACACATATGGGAGTAGTAGTGTTAGAATTGATTTTTCTTTTCTTTTTGATAGAGTAAATTAGAATTGATTTGTCGGTAGATGTGTTATGTGCAGTAGCAGTACCGAAGAAGGTGGCAAGAGCGAGGATGGGTTTGGGATGGGGCTGAGAATGAAAATGAAAATACAGCAGATAGGCGTAGTCAGAAATGGCAGCAGATGGGCATGTGAGCGTTGTCTTGTCCCGCTCCTACTGTTCCTGGACCTGCCCTTTACATCCATCACCCTCAATCAATGGCACCCAGGCCCCCACTTACGCTCCATGTGTTTCATGTCTCTCACAGTCACCAATCCAGGACAAGAATCATATTTTCCTAATCACAACCACGCACGCTACATGTAAATTAAAGACAGAACTTTTAATACACACACACACATATGTATGTACATATACATCACACATATATGTATGTATATATACGTCCATAATGTACCATGTACATTTCCTTTGGAAAAAATATCAATCTCTCTTCCAAGGCCAGCAGCCCACTGAACTTTTTGGGCCCAACTGGCTCAATTATTGCCCCTTTTTTGGATAAATTACAAAAATCCCACTGTAATTTAATCTAACCTACACTTTACCCCTCTATTTTAAAAAACTTACACTTTACTCATACTTTCTTTATAGTGTTCAACAACAACTTTTGAAACTTTAAATTAAACTGTTTGATAACCATATTTCAATAATTTCAAGATTTTTATTATTTTTTCATAGCTAACTGACCTTTAAAAAATGCTGATATGCATTAATAGGAAGAAAAATATATTCACAAAAAAATTTGATAATTTAAAATAATTATTAACTATAAAAAATATTAAAAGGACTAATATTACTGAAAGATGACTATCATATAGTTTAAATTATAGTTTCAAGCTGTTATAGGACGGTATAAAAAATCATAGGGCAAAGTGCAAGTTTTCAAAAATAAAGGGAAACCTGTATGTTAGAGTAAACCTTAGGGGGGTAATTGCAATTTTCCCTATTTTTTTTTTTCATTAGCAAAAAGCAAAAACCATGAGCAAGCCTGATTGTTTATACCTTGGTCCAAATCATCCATCATTATATTTGTTTACCAAATAAACCATTAACATTATCAAAGCATTCTAAATCACCAATTTAGCGTGAAAAAAACTGCTATTAGACTCCTCATTATGTATTTTAACTTGACAAAGTAAGCGCTTTTAGTTAAAAGAAATTAAAATAAACTATCACTCTTTCTGAATATATACCTTATTCTTTTGTCGATTCCAGATGCTTCAGAGTTTCACCATAATCATGCATCGCTTATTGCATAGATCGTTAAATTATTGACATCTCACTCCAAATTGTTGTTGCTTAGCCATATTCTCTATTATCAAATCCTGATACCACCTTCCTATTATCGCTTACACCTTCCACTGGTTTCATTGTGTCATCACTGTCAAAGAATGAAGAAAATGGAAGAAATCATAGTCTAATTGAAATTATTATTATTATTATTATAAACTTTTATCTATTTTTGTAAGGGGAGGAATCTGTTGGGAATCTGTTTTATATAAACAGAATATCTAAAATTTAATGAAATATATACTGCTGACTAGTTGAAGGACCAATGAGTGATTATGATTAATTTAAAAATAATAGTGATTTATTACTTGGGCAAAAAAAATGACAATGATACGAGATTTCTATTGAGTTATATATAAATAAGAATAATTTATTCCATTTTTCCCTAGGACAGATTTTTTCTTTTTTTTTTTTGTTGCCACTACTCATAGCCACTCCTTTAATTTGTCAAAGTTTTGTAATTGAGTAATTTTAACCAAAATTGTTCATATTATGAAATCTCATAGCCACCGCCATCAAACCTTCTTCCATGATCTCATCTCATTGTTGACTTTCTCTTCTCTCTTCTCCTCTTCCTCCGCCAAATAGCACCACCTTGGTTTGTTCTATTTTCCCCTCCGCCACAGACTTGACTGGTGCTTTGTCTTCGTAGTCTTCTCTAGCTTAGGAAGAGTGGAGGGTCTTCCTTAGTGATAGGCTTCTTTACCATGACCTTCTTTGCCTTTGGAGCAGACGCCTCTTTCTGGGACAAATATGATAATTGTCCCAGATAATAGTGTTGCCAAAAATTATATAATGGAAACAACTAAAAATGTAAAAAAAAAATAAAAAAATAACTAGCTCTTTATATGAAAAATGAAGCACATATCTAGCTCCCCATCTCCTTATTTACTTTTTTATGAACTTCCCACTATCCCCACTCTGTTAGGAATCGAAGCTTTGATCCGATGGCTTTTTCAAGTACCTAACTACTGTGCCAAACTAACAAATTTGTCTAGATGAGTAAAATAATTTATTAATAATTTTCTTTGTTACTAACTTTCCCATTGTTCAGGCTAAATTTTTTTTATTTTAATTTTTATACAATAAGCTATGTCTACTTAAATCCAATATGTATTAATTAATATTTTTTTGAAATAAATTCATTAGTATAATGAATAAATATATTTATATTTTTTATATATTATTTTTATGTCTAATTAAATCAAGTTCCTTAATAAGTTTTTCCTTCCTAATTCCTGAAGTATGTGGACAACATAAATATAGTGTGCTCAAGTCTTACCAGCAAAGGGATCTCTTCATATATAAAAATAATAAAACAAATACGTAAACTTGATATCAATACAAAATTCATAAAATTCATGAAATTATTTAAAAGTTTGCAAAACATTCTCACGGGTATTAGTGGCAAATGCAATTTTAGCCTCTAATTATTTGCCCTTGTTGAATTTAATTATTGAAGATAAATATTTTATTTGATTTTTTATTTGTCCCCATTGTGTTCTAATTAACAACAAATATAATATTTGTTTCCAATTATTTGTCTCTAATTTTGGATACAGTTATTAGAGTCAAATAAAATATTTGACTTCTTTTATTTGTCTCAAATATATACTAATTAATGACAAATAAAATATGTGCTTCCAATTATTTACCTTTAATTTTGAATATAACTATTGAAGATCACAAATGCTATATTTGTCTCCTTTTATTTGTTCCCAGAGCTAGTTCCTCTGATAGTGGTGCTTTGCCATCATTGCACTTCTTCTTCCCAAGTTTAATTAAGATGACCAAACCTCAATATAATCTGTCAACCTCTATTTATTTTCTAGTCAGCTCTCACTCCTTTCAATTTGTCAACTTAACCAAAATAAGAAATAAAAATTTGATTTATTCGGTTATTGAATTAACTGATTGCTTTAACCAAAACTGAATTGAAACATATTTTCACCTGATTTGATTTCGCCTGAAACTGAACAAAAAAACCCAATTTACTGAATTGAATTTTCAAATTAATTCAATTTTTCCTTTTTTTTTTGTTTTCAACCAAATAGTGATCAACCATAATTAAAATGATGTAAAGAACTTGGAATGAAGGAGTAGCTCTTTTATATAGAAAATGAAAAAAAAAAATACAACTTTTCTTCTAACGGACACAACCGTTGATAAATATGTGTCTTTTGAAAAAGAAACAATTATTCATGAATAAATGTGTCCCCCACAAAAGACATATATAATCGATTGTTAGAAGATTCATAACTCTTTGAATTTTAATTAATTTATGAAATTAAATAAAATCAATTAATAAAAATATATTTTTCGTTTATGTGCAACCTACAAACTAAACATAAATTATAAAAATGTTCCAACACTCGCTCATATTTTGCTAGTTGGTTTTATAAACATACATAGCAATGGATCTGTTCTGCCCAATGATTGTATATACGAAGGCGTTTCGCTTGAGCCGAATACGCCACAGAGGATCTTTCGAAGTTATTGCAACGTTGAAGGTCTTCTTAATTTCATCATTTATATGTTGCGAGATTCATGAAGCGTACTACTTTGAGATTGATGTTGATCCAAGTGCAAGAAAGTTAGGCGAATTGGAGTAATTAGTTCATTGGCTCGGGATTAATTGAGGCAAACTTTTAACATTTGCGTACGTGCCTGTTCGCTTACATTTCAGTCCTTGCTTTTTCGCCGAAAGAACCCACTTTTTTTTTTATAAACAAAAAAAAAAAAAATAACCAGCTCGTTTCTGAAAGGAATTGCTATATCCGAAAAAAAAACCTCTTTTGTGAAAGGAATTGCTATTTCTAAAAAACTGTATGTTTATGATGGAGAGAATAAAAATATTAAGTTAATATTCAGAATTGGTGGACGTTTGTCCAAAACTGGTCAAACAATGTCCGAAAATGGTGAATGAAAGTCCAAATCTGATCGATTTAAAGTCTGGAACTCGTTTTTTATTGTCCAAAACTGATTTTTTTTTAATATCTGAAATTGACTCCACTTAGATTGTATGTGGTAGCATGTATAAGACATTTGATTTATATGAAGAACATGACCAAATAGAATTAGTTCAAATTTATATAGAAACTAGGCAAATGAGAAGCTGATACCTTAGGAAAACAAGGTTTAGGAAGATTATCTCCATTACTTATCTGGTTTTTGTAATTCGGACAAATATATAATCCTTTTGTAGTCAAGGCCATATAATTGTTCACATGAAATAAAACATCTTTTTGCTGTAAAAAAAAAAAACTTGGAAACTAAGCACCGTGAACTCAAAACTTGATAACTTGGCATTACATCCTTCATCATTTACAATTGTTTTCGTTCTGTTCTATGTTATATCCCGTAGAAAAACCATTAATAATGTTTAATTATCTAATTGGACAAATGTATCACAAAATTAAAGAAATGCATTTTCAAAACTAGAAACATTCACATTAAAATTAGATAAATATATACCAAAACTAGGCAAATATATATCAGAACTATACAAAATTCATTTTAGATTTAGTCAAATACATATTATAATTAGGTAAATGCATATCAAAACTAAATATATTTGCGTTGAAGTCAAACAAATGCATCTCAAAACTAGATTAATATAATGATTGTCACTTTAACTTATAAAATTAGACAAATATATACTAGAACTAGAAAAATAAATATCCAAACTAGATAAATTTATTTCAAATTTAGACAAATACATATAAGAATTAGACATGTTTGCATTAAAGTCAAATGAATGTATTTTAGAATTAACTAGACATGTTTCCATTAAAGTCAGACATATCCATATTCAGAACTATGTCAACCATTTTAACTCATAAAATTTTGAATGAGTTTAAAATTAGAAAATTAACTTCTCATATTTTGTGGTTTTAGTGTTTAGGGAAAGTCTGATCATTCGGAAATGCATTGATGAGATGATTTTTACTTGATCAACTAATTCTAATTTATGGGTAGGACTAAAAACGAGTCGAGCTGGGTCGAGTAATAGGTTGATCATATTTTGTTTGAATAATTTATTAAGCTTGATATTTTATTTATGTTTAGATTGAAAATAAAATGAATAAGCTGTGAATGAGCTTTTATCCGATTAAGCTCGAGTCGAACTCAAACTGTTCACTTAAATTAACAAAAAAAAATTTAAAATTAAACTGAGTTGAGCCAAGTAATAAGCAAATCAAGTTTTGTTTAAAATGTATATTAAACTTTAAATTTTGTTGAAACATTGTTTGATAATTTTCTAAAAAGTCATAAATGAGCTTTAAACTTAGTCTAACTAGAGCCAAACTCGAACTGTTTATTCATCTTTCACTCCTACTTATGAGATTTTTTTTTAACGAAACATAAAAATGCGAATGAGTTACGTAGTTAACGGAGTATTCATGGAAGTAATACTGCCCGAGAATGATATAAAGGTGAAAATTGGGTTAATGTGTAATTTCACACTTAATAAAGCAGCAGGTGGGGACTGGGGAATATTAGATTGGAAGAAGACAGCAAATTAATAAATGGAAAGGCAATTTAATCCGCTAAGATGGTGATTTTGACTACTGACCCCTTTGACTTTAACCCTATTCACGAACATTAAATGTAACACGTAAATGTAAAGATTAACGTACATTGACCTACGGGGTAGCTCACTCGAGCGGAAAAAATGAACTAAAGTTAAAACCATTGGGTAATTGACATGTGTTAAATTAGAATAGGCTTGTTAGGAAGAATTGATTTGCAAAGTCTTCGCTGATAATATGATAACAGTCAAAATGTCAATCACTTACTAGAAAAGCAATCTGTTCTTTCTAACTACCCCCCCCCCCCCCCCCCCCCCCTCTTTCGCAGATGTAGAATGTACGTATGGTAAAATAATGTCGGCCTCCTCTCCTCTTTTCATAAGTTATACTATCTACTGGCCTATTCGTGCTGCAAGGGTAAATATTTTCCTACTTTTCTACCAAGTCGGTGGTCATTATTCTAACTAATCCCCTCTTTGCTCGGTTCAAACTGGAAATTAAGGAGCCCTGGTAATAATATAAGAAGTTTGATTTCCTTTAAATAAGATATTAGGTTTGATTTTTTTTTTTTAAGTGAAGTAGGCATGGAGCTGATTGGAGAGGTTTATTTTCATAAAGTGAGTTCATCTCCCTCGATCTAAATGAAACGAGACCGTATTGAAACTCTTCGACACAAAAAATCATTAGAACAAAAATTGCCCTAGCTCCCACACTGCCTGTTGTCGTCTCCATTAATTTGCTGACGAGAAAAGGGAAAAAAAAAAAAAAAGAACTCAGTATTGTAATACTCAGTGGTGGAGAGATATATTTAGCTGCATAAATCGGGGACTGGAAAAGGAAGTTTTCTCGAGCTTTTAAATTTATTTGTTTCTCGATAATTTTGAGTACTAAATTATGTTTTCACTTAAAAAAAAGAGCAGAAATTTTTCTGGGCCCTGGTCATTTGGTATTAGCATTCACTGCTAGATTTGGAGTTTTTAGAAAACTATATATGTATAGAAAGCTTTTAATTTTATCGGTTTAATCTGTGTCGTTAATAAACAATTAAAAACTTTAATATTAGTCATATAAACATTTTTAGGGCTAATATTTGTGTTTGCTGATAAAAAAAATGAGTCAATATTTTCATACCAATTTTTGATTATTTTTTTAAACGTAATATTTAAAAGTTACAAAATTTTGTTCAATATTTGCATTTAAATTTATATATATATATGTCTCATGAATTTTGTTTTTTATTTACAAGTCAAACTTAATTCAAAAAAATTTAAAAAAATTATATGTGCGAGGAGTATTATTTAAATTGATGTAAACATCAACGACACAAGATCTTTACAGACTAGATGTTAACCAGAGTATATATAACATATGAATTTTAAGATAAAAGAAATCATTTTTTAGTACATATGCATCATAATAAGTTTGCTTCATTGTTTTCCTGTGACTAGCTAGATATATATATCAATGAGTCACGCACAACAAAATTTTGCTCGAAATACAAACGGATTGACATTTAATAAGGTGAATAAAAAGTGTAACTGCACTTTACGATCTCTTTAGTAAGAAAATGGCCTATTTAATCAGTTTTCAAATGATAAGATTCAGGGATAAAAATAAAACATAAAAAAAAATACATCTGATAAGTACATATGATGTGAGATGGACAAAAAATTGCTGATTTTCAAACAATAGCAGATCTAGGATTTTTATAAAGAGGAGTTTGTATATGTATATATGTATATATATATGTATGTAAAATTATAGAAGGAAATCTGAAAATATTTTGATTTAGCGTTTATTTTTCCTACTTTTAATTAACTTGTTTTCTGGGGAATATGAAAAAGATAAACGAAATGTTCATGTTATGTAGAATATAAAAGATAAAATTTCCATTTTGGTGAATAAACTTATATATTCTTTTCTACTTGACTTATTGACTTTATCTTTTCTACAACCAACTCATTAATTTTTTCACATATTTGGAGAGAAAAGAGAATTGAAAAAAAATTCAAATTAACCCTAGATAGCAAAATGTATGAAATTTCATGAGTCACTTAAGGGCTTCTACTATTCTAATTATTAGGGGAGAGAAGTGATTGACCAATTTTTTTTTTATTAAGGTAAAAAGAGCACATTCTTTGGTAAGTACGAAAATTATGAGATACACTAAAAAAATAAAGAGTGTTCAAATTACTAAATTATATATGTATCTTTATTAACATCTTTTGGGTCATATACACATATAGCTCCTTTCGAAACTAATGTACTAAACATATGAGAGAAGAAACAACAGATAAGAGAATATTCACATTGATGAGTTGGGCTTTGTATATAAGAAAGTTTACATATATAAATTAACAAGTAGACAAATAAAATGATCGTCTTAAATTTCTATGCACAAAATGTATAGATACTGACAATATATAATTACGTAATTAGCCCGGATTTTCATGCATGCGAAAATGCAAGCGAGCATGTCTCATCAGTCCCCCCCCAAATAACTCAATTTCCTATCGCAACGCTAATCTCAGAGAGGGCAATCCAAATTAACCTATCAGACAGTTGTGCTTCAATTTGCAGTTCTACGAAATCTCCTGCATAAGCGGATCCTCGAAATAAAGTTCAGACCAGTTGGGAAAATTGTTAGCCCCTCCATTGTCACCGCAGGAAGCGCTGTTCGCATCTGCAGGGTTGTTGCTTATTGACGTCTCGGTCACAGCAGGAGGAACAGAACATGACAGGGATGGGAGATTAAACCACGAAAAGGAATCTGTTTGGTTGTTATGATTATTCAAATCATCATCGTCATCATGGTTTTGGTTGTTATTGTTATTGCTGTTATTGTTAAAGTCAGAACCACTCTGGCCCATCCCTCTGTTCAGTACAGAAGATGACTTCTGGTGATCAGAGTTCAAACACGTTTGGAAGCTGAAAGGGACCTGTGGGTCTGGAATCTGAGATAAAAGAGTAGGGTTTTGGTGGAGTGGTTGGAAATGTGCTGGATTTTCAATCTGTGACGGATTCAGAAGAGCGGCTGAAGTGTTGATTTCTTTTACAGGAGAAAGCGACGATGGAGATGATGAAGAAGGTGAAGCAAGTAAGCTGAGTGTTCCCAAATCTGGGATAGAAGCTGCCGACTGGAGGAGATATTGCAGGTACTGGAACTTGGCAAGCTGGACGGCTTCTGCCTGTAGCTTCGCAGTTTGGTCATCCATTAGCGGAAAAGTTTCAAACAGGTCCCCAAGGTTTGCTAGAGCCATGAGTTGGGGCAGGCTGGCAAACAGGTCAGTTCTCGGCTGGTGGGTCATCGGGTCGATTCCCATCTGTATCAGCTTCTTCTTCAAGTGGGTGTTCCAGAAGTTCTTGATTTCGTTGTCTGTGCGCCCGGGGAGGTGTGTTGCGATTGCTGACCATCTTGTGAAGGCAGAACCAGAACTTAAGGGACTGAAATGAAAATTATGCAAAAGAAAAAAGGGCTTGACAGGAGTACGGAAATTGCTTACTTGTTTCCTAGAATGGAGTGCAGATGAAGAATTGTTTGCTCCTCCTCCTGAGAAAATTTCCCTCTCTTTATATCAGGCCTCAAGTAATTTGTCCACCTTAATCTGCAGCTCTTGCCACATCTATTCAGACCTGCATGCAGAAATTGAATTTATCACAAAATTAACCTTAGATTTCATTTTTAGCTGAAAATGCAGTAATATTATATTGAAGACATAATTAATTAATTGGATTCATTTAATTAATTGCTTACCCATCTCAACTAGGTGGACAGGAGTAAGTAATAATTACTAGCTAAGAGCTTTAACAAGATTAAGAATATATACATACATACATATATACCTGCGAGCTTAGGAAGGGCTCTCCAGCTTCCATGGCCATGTTTCTGGATGTAATGAACAAGCTTCTGGTCTTCCTCAGGGGTCCAGGGCCCCTTCTTGAGGCCATTTTCATCACAACAAGGAGACCTCCCCATAGTGATGAAACTGTTTGTGATCGATCGATCGATCGAGTCAGTGAAGGAAGTAAATTTTCTACAGTTGGTTTTACTTGATTTGATTTAGTTTCTTCTCTTTGCTTCCTGATGGTGAGGTCGCCACCAAAACTGAAGCTAACCATTTTATACAGATCCTGGGTCTTGCTTCCTGTCCTGGATTACCCAATTTAATAATATTCCTCTCTCTCTCTCTCTCTCTCTCTGGCTTTCTTCATCATATATCCTGTATATCAATGATATATAATACAGCAAATTATGTTTCAATCACTATCGCTTACATAATTTTTATGAAAGTGTTTGTAATTGTAGCTAATATCTTGTAGTTAAAACATGTTAAATAAGTCAATCAATAATACTTTACCATACTTAAGAAAAACAATGATTTAGTGAAAAATATTATTCTAAATGATTATGTGGTAGAATATTGTGTGTGATGCACATGAATTTAAGTTATTTGATGAATTAATTATTTAATAAAAAAATATTTTCGTCTAATCCTTTGAAGGTCTATAGCTACCATTAGCGTCTATTATTTTCGTTACTTCTAAACATTGCAATCCTCTCTCTAATTAACAGTATATTACAAGCGAATGAAGTTTGATAAATATGCTACTTATTATTATAAAACCTCGTTTAGGGTCCGCTTGATTAAAACTGTACAACAGTACAAGTAGGTCTTTATGTATAGTAGTGAAATCGAATCTAGTAATGGACCGACTTATTTATCCTTCGTGATCGATTAAATTAATCTCTATGATATCGTGAATAATATATAATATAGCTTTCATAGTTAATCTTAAAAAATGTTTATATTATTAATTGTTAAAAGTACAAATCTAGTTTTCCTTGTCTTTATTTCGATGATAAACATGCACTATGATGATCCAGAAATATCTACGAAAGTTGGGTTTACGTATTCGGAGGAAACAAAGCTTGTTTTTTCTTAAGTTACTTTTGACAATGACACTCTTCAATTTAAATATTTGAAATATCTGGTGGAAAAGATGAGTTTAGTTACCAACCATTTATCAAACTCTTAGTGTTATAGATGTGTGTGTCTCTCATATTCGTATTGCATAATTTAAATGCAAATGTTTTCAGCTATGCATATAATTTTATTTCAATTATTGTCTATTGTTCAAAATTATATTTACGAAAATCAATTTTATGTAACATTTTACAATAATTTAATTATGGTGGTTACTTTCACCCTACAAAAACCACCTTCTTCTTCTTCTAAAGTGTCATTAAATTAGAATATCTTCTTCTTCCTTTATTTCTTGTTTTTTTATTTATGTTTCTTATATTTTAAATATTACTGCACACTCTGTTGTTACCCGTATAAGATTTTCAGTTGTTGGCTATCTTTGTTTGATTCATCCATACCTTCAGTGGTTGGACTCTTCACTTTTTATTCAATCGAATGATTCATCTTTGCCTAAAAAAGTTGTTTGGGTGTATCTTTTATACTTTTAAATTATATACATATACATGGATAAAAATATTTGAAGGTGACTGTGTGCAACTATGTTAAATGCACCTAAGTTTTGACTCAGATATATGGATGAAAATATTCTACGTAGAATTAAGTACGTCCCTTTTAATCCTAAATTAAGTTAGAAGTTAAATTTCCAAAAATTACAATACAATGCTTTTTTTTTTTTTTTAATGTAGTTGCCCTAATATCTACTCGATCTATTTGTCTCAAGATTTCAGCTGAACTCTTCTTAATCCTGTTCCTACGTACGTTATATATATATATAATAATTCTGATGCATCAAAAGAGAACGAAAAACGACTATCTCAAACCTGAGTCATGTATTTCTTTTGAGATTGGTTTTGATGTTTAATATGCCCTTCAATTGTTCAACATATATAATTAATTAACCAGTTTACTAATTAGTAAATAAATAAAAAAAAAGATAAAGACTACGTAGGTGACACGCATGGCCTGCAAATTGGTGGAAGTAGAGCATTTCATGCGCAGTAGTTACGTACTATTCAGGGTCTGCAATTGCATGGCTTAAAATTCACATTTTATATCGATAAATTTCTCGACCTACTTACAGCTACAGCTACATGCCGCCATATATATATATATAGCATAGCGGAACCTACACAGATATGCGTACAAATTATAAGCTTCCGTTTTCCCATTCATTTTTTATTTCTCAGTTGTATTTGTGTGTGTGTGTATATTTGAAAACCAAGCATCAAATTACTTTGATTGAGATATGACTGTTAATAATTACATAAATAATCATCTAGCAAGCTGTTAGACTCTTAAGACTACTGGATCAAACACCTATGCCCGTCTATAATGACAATTCAACGATTTGCATTCCTTTGCTCTCTATTGAAAGAAGAAGAGCTTGGTATTTCGTTTACAACTTTTGAAATATATATCCAAACCTGATAACATGTCAACCTGGGACTAACTACATATTCTTTCTCACAATGCCAAAGCAAGTCGATATATACAGGATGATTATATGATCCATTAATGTTCCACAACTTCATTACATATTGGATGGAAACCACTTTCTACTTGGACCCCTCCTCTTGACATGGGGGATTAGCTCTCCTCAATGGACGATTCTGCAAGGTGTTAGGGTAGAAGTCAAGATAGGATTATAATAGGATTACAACTAGGATTGTAAAACACTACAAGAGAAAAGCAGATTAGCGACTAAAGAAATAATTACTGTCAGTCACAAACTGCGATTAACTAGCGACTGAATCGTTCAGTAGCAAAATCATTAGTCGCTAAATGTTAGCAACTGAATATATCAGTCATTAGAATTTTAAACTCTATTAAAATAGCAACTGAACTAAAATTTTGGATTTTATTAAAATAGCAAATAAAAGTTTAGTTGTCAATACATTTAATTCAGTCACTAGCCATTTTTAAATTTAGTTGCCAAGCCTATCATTTCAACCATTAATTATTAGATAAAATTCAAGTTTAAGTTCTGATTTTTGAATTAATAATATATTTTATATAACATTATGTATATTTTAAGTATATATATATATAAGTATAAATATATTATTACAACTAAAATTATTATTACAACCAAAACATCTTCAGCATCTTCATCCTTTGAATTTTTGACTTCACCCATGGTATCAACTACTGAAAAAGAAGAATAATTTCATCGTGTAACTACTTTATCGATCACGTTAAGATTAACTATAGCTTCGATTCTCTCAACAGTGGTACTTTCGGAACAACTGGGCAGCAGGGCTCAGGTGACGAGGGTAGCGGCAACTCTTGGAGATGTAGACAGAATGCGGCGGTTGCACCTTGACTAAAACAATGAGAGAAATAGAAAAGGAAGAAGAAGAAACAATGAGAGAAATTAACAACGAAGGAAGAAGGAGAAACAGAGAGAGAAAGTACACTTAAAACACGAATTGAGGGTGAGAACATAGACAAAATGTGCACTCATCACTAGAAAGCGTTGATATATATAATGTCTCCTTCACGAAGATATATGTTGAAGGATATAAAAGAAAATCCCTAAAGAACTCACTGTTGTGGTCATAAAATTCTAATTAAAATCCCCGGAATGGTTAGCAATTAGCTTGTTTTTTTACTTTTTTACGGCAACACTAAATTTAATGAAAAGAAGTGAACAATACAAAGGCTCCAGCACAGTGCTGGATCCAAACTCTGAAGAGAAAAGTATAAACTAGCCAATTAGAGATTGCGGCAAAAGGATCATGACACCGTTCGTAAATAAAATAATTGCATATAGATGTGCTTACGGAAGAATCTAAATGAATAAGTTATATTATATTGATTTTTGATATATATTATAAGTCAACTTTGAGTATTCAATATATACGTTCGTTCTCGCAAGCCATGCATGCAAAGAATATAAACAATATTTTCAAATACTATATATACATATAAGAGGGGAAAAAAATGAGTATAAAGTAGTACTGGCCAGTGGTAATTAATAAATTTAGGAGAGGGAAATAAAAAAAATATAGGGAGCAACGAGCAAGCGAGGTAGTTATTAATTTGGTAGAAAAGGAAAAGAAGCGATGGATAATTTTGAGACAAGGAATAACAATAATAACATATACGAAATAAGTTAATTCCTGGGTGGGAGGAAGTTGGTGTAGCAAACGCCTTACTGATCAACATAATTACATAAACTAAGCCCAAGTGCTCTGCTTTTAATTAATCGATCTGTAGTAGAGTAATTGATTAATTGAAACTTACATTAATAATCCTTATGACTTGGGCTAACCTATATTTACTTTTCTTATTTTTGAAAGCTTACACTTTGCTCCTATGTCTTTTACACTGTTCGACAGTAATTTATGAAACCGTATAATTAACATTTTATATTAAAATTTCAGAAGTTGTTATACAACAATATAAAGAAAGTATGAGATAAAGTGTAGATTTGTGTCAATAGAGGAGGCAAAATGTGACTTAAACCAAACCAGACAAGAGACATTTTATAATGTTTTGTTAATTAGTACTCCATTTGTCCCAATATGGATAATGAGTTTCTTTAGGTACGGAGATTAAGATATGTGTAATTTATATTATTTTTTTATTTTTACCTTCAAAGATAAAATAAACAATTTTTTTTTTGTGATTTGTGTAGTTAAAGTTTAAATGAGGATTAATAAAAGAATATATTCTTTTTTGGGCTTAGTGCAGTTGGATTTTGTGTAAAGAAAGTTTAAATGAGAGTAGTAAGATAAATTATAAGTTAAAAACTTTCCAAAAAGGAAAACAACTTATTCTTTTTTTGACAAAAAAAATGAATACTTGTCATCCTTTTTGGAATGGTGGGAACAACTTGGTGTATGGTATGGTATGGCCTTTAGAGTTTAGACATTGTTTACATGCTTCCACATTTTAAATTTTGATTTGCATCACGAACTTTGGATTAGTATCACTTGTGTTATCTATAAGTCATAAATGCAAAATAGTATCCCGAACTTTGCATATTAGATTACCTAAGAACCTGAACTATGAACCGGTACAGCTCATGGCTCGTACTTATAAAATTGGGGTAGTTTAGTTCATAAGATGAATTGGTCAGTCATGCATTCAAACACCGTTTGTCACTGTCTGACCAATCTAATAGACTAAGCTACATATTCACTTGTGAAGATACTCAAACAATGATAAACGGCGTCCTAACGAGTGAATTCAACTGCTAACTAACTCACCATCTGGATTGAACCATCCCACATAGAAATTCAAGTTCTGAGTTCTGCTGATTCATAGTTCAAACTCTTAAATGATTTAGTAGGCAAAATTTAAGGTGATATTCCGCATTTATAAAGTCTAACCATGGGTAATTAGGGTTTACTTATTCAATGCGAGAGCCATATAGTATATATCAAGTAATTTTTTTATTTTTATTTATCACATGTTAATTGCCCTTGTTAATTAACTATTCATGATTTCCAAGGTCTTAAACCTAAACTCCACTTAATTTTTAGCTTCAACATTAGCTTGAGCGTCAATTTCCACCAGCCACAATCCATAAAGTTATTTTCATCTGTCGAGCGAAGAAATTAAACTACCAGTCCCTAATCTCACATTTTCCTTTCATTTCTATTCCCTTCTTAATTATGTTTCTGTTATCATGTTTATCTGGCTCCTAAAACTTTATTGGTTTCAAGTAATTAATGCCTCTGCCTACTTTACGTCCTCAGTTCTGCTTTTCCTGGGAATAAAACAAAAAGAAACTCCACTCCTCGGCTTTTTCGTCATACGTGGCATATATATCTGGTAACAAGTATTCATTGTTTTTATGTAAATGAGAATAATACGCATAGAAGATGATAATGTATATCTATCAAAAAAATTAAAAAAAAAGAAAGAAAGAAAATGATGTATAAATATGAAAAAAAAGACACATATTTCTCTGAGAAAAGAACTTGGGAGATGGAAAAGAACTTGGGAGATGGACACTACGGGACAAAGGGAGAATTATTATTGCTTGGTGTGACGATTTCTCCTCTTGTAGTGTAGGACAAGACGTATAAGTGAAGGGATAAAAATTGTAACTCAACAAAACAAAATTACAGATTTGGGGCCCTAAATTAACAGTTTTAATATATATACTCCATCCCCCAAAAATATTTACCAATTTGTATTGTTTTTAATAAAATTAAAAATGTTGGGATATATAGATATATTATATTTTTCTTTTCAAAATTATACTATTAACAAATAAAAATTACTTTTGAATTTATTAAAAAAATTCAGACACATGCTCCTACTAATTTTGGATGAAAAATAAAAAATGTCTAATAATGCACATTTTGAAAAAAGTTTTGATCAACTTGGACGTTAGAAATTTGTTCAAAATTTACCCATGTCTTCTCTCGGCATCAGAACATCATTGCATAATATAGTAAGCTATACCTAAGGGAGAAACACAAAATTTGGAAAAATTGTATAAATAGAAAAATGTGATGAATATTTTGGGACACATAAAGAACAAAAGAAAGAAAAATAACAAACAATTTAGCAATAAGTGGGAGTATTTATACATAATTTTGTCTCAGTATGTATAAAGAGCTGTAAAAGTAAAACCCGATTTTAGTTAATTGTTAATTGTCCCTTGAGAAATATATAAATAGCTGGGAGAATTGGGCCCTTTAAGCAAGGTTCCTTGTCGGGTGGACGAGCGATCGAGTGATTTGAATAAACAAAGTTGTGATGTCACATGAATTGAACTTTAGTTATGATGATGATGATGATGATATTTGTTATATGATCCGATTAACTACAATTTCAAGTGTCGGATAAACAACTGATTTGCTTGCTTAAGTGGGTTTCTAACCAATACATCTAAACCTGACGTCGTGGCCATCAACTTATGGCCTCTCCATGCAACCAAAGATATCTGCTCTTCTTCTTTTGCGGATCCCCTCCTCAATTAATTAACCCCAAACTTTTCGCTAGCTTTTGAATTCAACTCCATATATATAATTAATCGCAATTAATTATTTAATTAATGTAGACGTTCTACGAATATGTAGTTACATGTATATACTACGTACTTATTATGTTTGTTCACTAATTAAGTACTTGATAGATACGCAAGCAGATAAAGAAAAGAGATCAAATTGATGAGTTGACTAGTATACTGGGAGGACAGAGCGATTAAACTCCCTTTCTAAAATAAGTGACCGATTACTATAATGTTTTGGTTCCTAGTTACCCTAATTAATCATCCTTAATTTTTATCCTTAGTCGGCCTTTTTTATAGGATCAAAATGGAACTCTTTAAAAATTAAAGGCAAAATTAGAATGATCACTGAAAGGTTTATTGGGACGAAAATAGGACGGCAATTAAAGATTACGGATCATGAATGTAATTTGTATTATAATGGTTACGTTATAGTGTAATGGCTAAAGCTTATTATAACTATAAAAGTTAATTCAATGCTAAATTTTCTCTTTTCTCTTGAAGCTTTAAGGATCATGAAAATTATTAGGTATATGCATATAGATTGGTAAGGATGAAGATTTTGGGAGATAGAAGAAGCAATTGAAGGCAGTGCCTTGAGAAGGAAGCTTGTCGGAGTAAAATCTAGAAAAGGTGCGGGGACAGTTAGAAACCTATTTCACAAAACTTGGGTCCAAGTCCCTAATGGGTAACCTAAATCAGGATAACAAGGGATAGACGAAACCCCAAGAAATGTAGTTGACTTTAATTTATTTAGTATTCTTTAATTAAAAACTAGCTAGCTAGCCACCCTCTGGCTCCCGGGCTATGGTTCCATTCAATCATGTGCCTAATAATGAGGCCCTGGTCCGTCTACCGGGTTCATCCACAACCACAAGGACCGGACCCATAATGTTATTAAACCTAACCTAACCCTGGATTATACAAACACACACATATATAATAGTAGTAATCTCTTTAATTATCACACAATTACATATATAGATCATATACGTGCAATTATTGTTAGTATTCAACCTAGCTATCTAGTCAAACGACGAAGGAAGAACATATATATGTTAGTATATATCACATTTAACCTGTTGTCATATTCATTATTATAATTGAATTAAAAAATATATGATCTCGTGCAATTATATGGATGCATATATATGTCATGCCTTACGACAATTTTCTACACGAATGAATGATTCTGTTTGAAACTCATGATATTGTAATAAATACTTTTCAGCCATATGCTTCTCTATATATATATTGCGACTAGACAGGTTAAAATTGACTTAAATTAGATCCAGGTTCAGCAATAATTAATGATAGCTAACTAGCTACTGGAGTATAAGATAATCCAAAAATGCATGATTAAGATGGTTTGCAAATGGTCAAACACAAACATTTTTCCATTAATCAAATTCTTATTTGATCACTATCCCAGCTACTTTATTAGCACAATTTTCAGGACTATCCCCGTATTCTTGCTCTAAACAATTTTTTGATTGGCAACTAGAAGATTTATTAATCAAAGTAAAAGATACAAACATTATCTTATATGAAAAATGATGATAATGACACCCATATCCCAAAAGCTTTAAAGATAAAACACCCAAAACCCAAGCTTAAACTCTAGAAAAAAAAAATTTAAGCCCACAAAAAAAGCCCACCTGCAGAACAAAAGTAGACCCACAAGACCATACCCTAGAAACCTTGAAGGTAAACCTATCTTTGGGGAAAAAGAATAATGGCTGGCTCTTGAGGCTATTTTTTAGTAACTACTCCCTCCGTCCCGGTTTGTTTGCTCTATTTGGGTTTGGCACGGAGACTAAGAAATGATGAAAATATGTAATTGTTGACAATTTTACCCCTAAAAATGAAAATTAAAAATAAGCTTATTAACGAAGGCGCTAAAGCTGGTTTTTAAAGGTGGGAGATGGTGGCGGGAGGATTTAATTCGATCAAATCACTGAGCTCACAATGATCAAACTACATTGGAATTTGTTTAGTTGCCTTACTTAACACAGAAGAATTGAACCAACAACAAAATACTCGTTTACTTGGCCCCATCTCATTTCTGTTGCAATTTACCAAAATCAATGAGTTCACCTTCGACTGATGAAATTAAGAGGAAGCGCCACCATGTGTTGAGTAAGGATGAAAGGGCAGCAATGTGTGTGGCTTTGCTGAAAGAGCGTAACAGCAAGGGCAAAATAAAGAGAGGTTCGATTTCAGTAGTTGGCAATCAGTTTTTCGTCAGTCGTCATACGGTTCGGCGAATTTGGAATAAGGCGAAGGAACAAATAGCTAATGGCAAACCCATTGAGTTGATTACAAAGCTTCCTGGTCACACTGGATGAAAAAGAGTGACTGTTGATCCAACTTGAGTGAGGGAACTCCCTTTATATCGTTGGAAAACTATCAGAACAATTGCAACTGAGCTAAATATGTCCAAGTCCACTCTACACAGACAATACAAAGAAGGTGCTCTAAGGCGACACTCAAATGACATAAAGCCTTTCCTAATAGAAGAAAACAGGAAAGAAAGATTGAGGTTTTGTCTCTATATGGTTGAAAATAACTCTATTGTGCGTAATCTGATGTTCATTGATATGTATGATTATGTCCATATAGATGAAAAATGGTTTTACCTAAGCAAAAGATCAGAGAAGTATTATTTGTTGCCTAATGAACCAGATCCTATTCGCAGCTGTAAAAACAAGCGGTTCATAACCAAAGTAATGTTTTTGGCTGCTGTCGCTAGGCCAAGGTATGATCCAATAAAAGAGACTGAATTTTCTGGGAAAATTGGGATTTTTCCTTTCATATATAAAGAGCCTGCAGTAAGAAAAAGCAAAAATCGAGTAGCTGGAACATTAGAGACGAAGGCTATAGGTTCTGTTACAAAAAAAGTTGTTAAGGCTTGCTTAATTGAGAAGGTTTTATCTGCAATTCAATAGAAATGGCCTCACTCAACTCCTGGAAAAACAATTTACATTCAACAAGATAATGCCAAACCTCATCTTAAGGTTGATGATTTTGATTTCCATGAAGCTGCAAAAAGAAACGGCCTTAACGTTCAATTGGTATACCAACCTCCTAATAGCCCTGACTTGAATGTGTTGGATTTGGGGTTTTTTCGGGCCATTCAGTCTTTACAACATCAACATTCATTGAAGAATATTGATGAATTAGTAGTTGTCGTTGAGAAAGCCTTTGATGAGTTCCCATCGACAATGTTGAATCATGTGTTCATCACTTTATAGTTATGTATGCTTGAGGTGATGAAGGTGAATGGTTGTAATGGGTACAAGATACCACATGTAAACAAGATAAGGTTAGAGGAATAAGGTAATCTGCCAACACAAGTTCCTGTCCTTGCTGAACTGATCGAGGCAAGCCTGGCATTGTTAGAGGGTTAAAATGTATGGCATTTTGTATGGAAACGGTACATAATATTGGTGGTGTATAGAACAGACTTTTGAATGTGTGTTAAGAGGGTAAAGAAAGGTTTTGTTTGTAGATAATGTACTGTAAGGTTAAAGCTGGGTTTTTTTTTTGTTTTAATGCAAAACCAGCATTGTGAAGGTTTCCTAACTGTTGAAACTGTGTGCAACCTTTTGAAGTGTAGGTTTGACCTCGAGTCTGACTTTTTGCTAAAGTGACTAGTCAAGCATCTAGTTTTGCAAACATGCTTCAAGTCACATTAAAAACATGTTTGAACCATAAACTCTAAAATTGAAGGTTAATATAAAAAACCAGCAGCTTTGAAGCTCATTTTGCATGAATTTCATGGATACAATTAGCTTCATTGTTTATATTACACAACTAAGAGATTCTAGTTCCCCATCATGGTTAAGTAGGTTATTTTTGACAAAAGAAACGTGGTTGTGAAGTCTAGTTTTAAAGTTAGGCTTAGAAACATAATTGATCACTGTAACCATATTTTTCAGTTTTTTTTTCCTGTAGAATTCTGCAGCCTTTGATTTTTATGGCCAAATTCCTCGTTTCAATAGCTTCAACAATTTTTAGAGCTTGAACAAGTTTTATATTATGGGGTAGAAGCATCTGCAAAACTTTAATAATCTAAAGCTTCTCATTTGAAAAATTCAGCTCTTAAGTCAAACAGAATAGTCCAAATCATGTGTTTAAAACTTCCAGGTTTCTTCAGTTCAATTCTATAGGTGCCTGCAAGTCTTTCATTAGTTTTTGTTCAGTTCAGTTATGTAGGCAACTTTCAGTTCAGGTTTGCAACTTTCAGGTCTTTGTTCAGTTCATTTCTGTAGGCAACTGCAAGTTTTCCATCCGTTTTTACTTGCTTCTCTTAGCCAAGCCACCTCCTGCAATAAGTCCAGACTCTTCCTTTCAAATTCTTTTTTCACAAGTTGAAAATTGAAACTCTAATCCATAGGATAAATTCAACAACTTAACCCCACAAATAGAAGAAGAACAACAACAACAATAATAAGCAACACAAACACAACAAAACATAATGTACAAAAATCTGATCTTCATTTCATTAGTTGCTTAACAAGGGTTAAGTCATTTGTAAGTTACAAAAGATGTAGGTTCACGAAAAACCTGTTTCCCAACAAAATATACACGGTTAATGCACTACAATTCAGTTGTAGTTGTATTAGTTCTTACAATTTCACCTAGGTACATGATAAATGAAGATACTCAAGAGAAACAATTTTTTTACACTCTTGAGCACTACTCATTTAAGCTTCTTTTGCAACACAAAAAACACTTAATGTACTACACTACATTTTGAAATTTTGCACTTGTCCACGTAGCCATTTTATTCTCAACTCTGGACATATGGTCTCGCAAACTACAAACTCTTTAGCAGGCGTTGATGTCACCAAATATATAGCAGTTGCCATCCAGAACTCATTTCCTGTCACAATGCCTGGGAGGCTAGAAAGTATGACCATGACGTTTCCCATGTTACTAGGCTTTAAAGGTGCTGTAGCACAAGTCCTCAACAGTGGAGAAGTGCATGACTCCAATGAGGCAGGAGGGATAAACACCTTTTGTGAAGCCTTTTGATTTGAAGATATGGCCTACTTTGAAGAAAAATCTAGCAGCTTTGTTACTTGCTGTGAGGAAATATCCAGCAGCTCTGTCAACACATATGTACCATGGGATATGACATTTGATCCTTGACCGGAAAATGTCAACTTTTTTTGGGTGTTCATGAGTGTACTTAACCTACTAGCACAACCCCATAGATGATGACATAAAAACATTAGTTAGGATAGCTGCATATAGGAGAAGGTAGAGAAAAGAAAAAACTAAAAAAAAAAAAAATCCAAGCTGGTTGATTTGATAAACGCAGTAGCAATGCTAAAAATTTTGAAGCATTGTTTTTTAACTTCCTAAGTTTCACCATGTGATAGACTTTTTGCTAGGAAAAATGTTTTTTCCTGAAACTTTAAGTGCAAGATTTAAACCATATTTGGGACATGTAGACCTATTTTTGCAGTAAAAATGAGAAAATTTCAAGGTTGTACAATTCAGGCTAGATAAAAAACTAAAAAAAAAAAACATCCAAGTGGTTGATTTGATAAACGCAGTAGCAATGCTAAAAATTTTGAAGCATTGTTTTTTAACTTCCTAAGTTTCACCATGTGATAGACTTTTTGCTAGGAAAAATGTTTTTTCCTAGAGAAAAGAAAAAACTAAAAAAAAAAAAACTTTTTGCTAGGAAAAATGTTTTTTCCTGAAACTCCAAGCTGGCAGTGATTTGATAAACGCAGTAGCAATGCTAAAAATTTTGAAGCATTGTTTTTTAACTTCCTAAGTTTCACCATGTGATAGACTTTTTGCTAGGAAAAATGTTTTTTCCTGAAACTTTAAGTGCAAGATTTAAACCATATTTGGGACATGTAGACCTATTTTTGCAGTAAAAATGAGAAATTTTCAAGGTTGTACAATTCAGGCTAGATTCTACAGGTTTAAGAACTAATTCTAGAGGTTTGTTTGTACAGGTTTTGATTTGTGGTTGAGCCTACTATTTTAATGCTTCCATCGGGTTCTACTTGGTTAACAAAACATATATGTTCAATCATTCAGCCAAAAATAGGTAGTTATTTCAACCTGATTTTCAAATTGGAATTCTTGTATAATTTCTAACAGGTTTCATTCCAATAGCCCAAACTACATTTTCAGGTATTTTGCTTGAATTTCTTGGTCAAGCAACTTCTCTTATGCAATGTAACTTATTGATTGAGTTTACCTAGCCTAATTACTCCTCTACCAGTGCACAACACCTCAAAGGGGTATTTCCACGGTTTTCAACTGGAAAAAGCATTAAACCAAGCCATTGTCAAATGTGTCTTTGTCTTCAGGCCTATGCTAGACTATTAGTCGTAGTTGAGAGTGGAGAGACCTGGAAGACTAATCAAAACAAAACCAAGCGCCCTCAACCTACAAGACCAAAATCAAAACAAAGATACCAGAGAAATTGTGGGTTGTCATACCTGAAATGATGCACGACGATGAATGAAGAAATTGAGCTAGTCTTCGCCTCTACTTCAGGTGGTGATTTCGGCCAAATCTCGCCGATGATTGATGGATGGATTGGTCTCGGCGCCGATGAGAAGCTTCAAACATAGAGGGAAGGAATGGAGGTTAGGGATTTAGATCAAGACGAAGGTGTTGTATGTTTGGGAATTATCTGGAATTTTTTTAATATATATTTAAGCTTTAAAGTGATTGTTTAAATGAGGGCATAATGGTAACTAAACTGTGAAAAATTTACTAAATTAGGAAAGGGTGCAAAGAATTTGAGACAACCCAAAAAGGAAAATGGTGCAAAGAATATGGGACGGAGGGAGTATTTTTTTCTAAAGATGATGAAATAGCCCTTGCATTCTCCTTACCAAAACCTCAATTTCTTTTACCGTAATTAATGCTACTCTCCAATCTTTTGAGCTTCCGATTTACGGCCTCTCCTTTTCATTGCACAACCTACTTACTATGTGTTGAACTCTTTAATATCTCTGTTTTCCTATCCACTTTCTTAACAAGTTTTATGGCTAGGTTTATAAAATTTTCAAAAGTAAACCATACTAGTTTACACAACATTTTCAAAATGCCTAAATGCGCTAGTGGTTCCTTAAGTTTGGTGACTTGCACGAGTTAGTCCCTAAAGTGTGACTTATCGTGATTTAGTCTTTTAGGTTTGATAAATGTTACAACTTAGTCCCTAATTGGAAGGCAAGATAGATGACATTACTTAGCACCTAGTACCTACTTAGACATGGTAGGAGGAATTGGATTAAGATGTGGGTTACCAAAATTTGTTGGCAATAAAATTAAAGGGTCTAGTTTAAGGAACTTGAAAATTTTTATTTGAGGACGAATTGCTCCCGAAGCTCTTCGTGTGTTACCATTCCTGAAAATCACCAATGTATAACTCAGTTTTGTAGTATTCAGGTCATATAACAATAGCTATATGGTTTCAAGTCTCAATTTTGCATGGTTTGGTTCAATTCTGATTTGAATCAAATTTGGTTTTTCAAAATTGTTTATGAACTCTAACCTTAATTTTGAAATTAAATATTTTATGTACGGATTTGATAATTAGGATTGATTCCTTTGTATTCAGTGGCTTTTAAAGAGCAAAATCCCTCAATTCCATTGTCATTTGTCAGCATTTACGTCATAAAAGTCACAATTTTTTGGAGGTTAATCATCGGAGATAGTGGCAGCCAACCATGGGGACGGTGCTCGCTAGTCCCCTAGCAGCCTCACTGCCTCATCAGAAGGCAGCCCATGGCTGTTTTGGGCAGCAACTACTAATGGGTCTTCTAGAAGCTGTTGCAACGTTGTGAAAAGAGAAAGAGAGAGAGAGAGGCAGGACGTGAACACCTCATCTTTTGTTAGTGTTGTGCCTAAAAATCAATCATAAAATGATTATATTTTACACATTGAGTTATGATATTTTATTGAGGCATTACTCCAATGATTATATTTGTTGTTTGTTCCTACATAACATAATCACATATAATTATAACCCCTAGAATAATAATATTCTTAAATATTTCTGGTTTAGCATTATTGTGGAGTAAGTTATAATAATGATTAAAAAATAGTATATGTGGAGACTAATATAAGATATGCAGTGTATATATGGGTACAAGTTGGAAAGCTTGTGTATGGAACTAACCCATCATAAGAACGCTACATAAATCGTTATATTAGTATCATAAGTAGTTCTTATAATGATCATTGTATATATAGTCATTTGACTTAAGATCATCAAAGTTCCTTACATTTAAGTTGCATACTTTAATATTACCCTTTGTTACTCATACTAAGTGAACATAAAAATAGTCATTGAGCATGTTATATATCATGTAGAAGGATTTATCTGATCAAGATAAGATTTGTCTCTCATATATAACAAGAATGATATCTCTAGGCTTCTTGATTGAATGAGACTGAGGAAATGCATAGCTATACTTGGATGAGTTGATACGGGATATCAATGTCATTAATATTAGTTAGTATACTCAGGAATCAAGAAACAATAGATTGATTTGTACTAGGATGACTTGTTTCATGTCTTGTGCTTGGTTTTAATATCTTGGACAAAGGGACGGTGATATATATGGATAATGATCATAGAGGTTTAGTTCAATCATTCACTATCTTGTAATTTGGGTAGCAATGATTTATTGCTAGACACCGTTCATTGTTCATTGCTAACGTGGTAGAAGCCTATAAGGTTGCACACTTAGAGCCAATTAGATTATTTGAGTGCATGAGCAAAACTGTTTGGTTATGGTTTCATGTAATTTTAGATTAATTATTGGCCAAAAAGTTGAGCCCATTATTGAGCTTAAAATTAGTCCTAATTAGATTAGGGTTTTGAGACTTGCTTTGATTAGGATTTTTGCATCACTATATATAGGGATATATGGTGTATGAAATTTTGGGTTTTTTTTTTCTTATATATTAATCTTTTGGATGAAATCATGGGTTTTTTAAAATTCCACCTGTACTCCTCTCTTGTTCTTCCCTAGAAGACACAAGTTAGCACTGTAAGCACAAGATAAACACTCCTACTAGAACTTGAAGGAAGTGCGGTGATCCAACTGGTACATGTGGATACTATAAAGGGCATGAACATGTCAATTGTTTAAGTTTTATGATTTTGCTCAACAGTTGGGCAAAAGATCTCAACCTGATAAGTATGAAAAATTTTGAATACATGATTTATCCTGTTTCACATGAATCCTATAGTGGTTTTGGTTAATTTTCATTACATTAATTTGGCTCCTAAAACCCTACATCCTTAACGGCGTCAATAACACGTGACAGTTCGTGACTGTTAAAATGACTAAGGCGCATAGACTTTCCTAGTTACAGGACTAAGTCGCAACATTTATCAAACTTAAAAAACTAAGTCGTGATGAGTCATACTTGAGGAACTAACTCATGCAAGTCACCAAAATTAAGGGACCACTGACATATTCAGACCTTTTAAAAAATTTTGTTAGCCTATTGAGATGCACTTAACTGAAATGATTCTTCATCAAAACCAACATACTTGTTCTCAACCAATTGAACCACACATAAGGGAATCACTTCCGTACCAAACTCTTTGCTTGGATTTGGTTTTTCCCTTCAATATCTATACCAAATTCCATAATAAGAATTATTGTTGGTTAGTGCTCTTTTTGATTTTGAGATCCATTAACTTCTTTTTCATTAGATTGAGCTTCACCTAAAGGAGATGCCTTCAATCCTTTCCTTGATTCTTGCAACTCCTTTAATTGATCACAACCTATGAAATGGGATTTTAACCTTTAACCTAGTAGGGACACCTTCTGCACTTGAAAAACTGTGGACAAATTTTGGAAGAAATCTTTGGCACTTTTTTCCTAAGAAATGCAACCTGAATTTTTCCATCACGTCTTGAGGAAGAAAGAAATTCATTGCCAACTACAAGAGGCAGATTAGAACCACCAACCTTGCAATGCTCATCAACCAAGCCCAGGAGTCCCTATAAATAACTAATTGGATTCACAAGATTAATTTGTTTAAATGGTTATTATGAAACCGTATCTTTTGTTGAGTTCAATTTTAGCATATTCTCCTATTCAGGCGTAGTTGAGGCCCAAGCACCGTTCCTTCATTGCTCATCTACCGAAGGCTCTGCCACCAATGCTTTCATCATCTCTGTTGAATTCAATTTTTTATCTGCACATTCAAAACTCTAGCCTCAAATCCGGATGAATCACATAATTCACCGACAAAAAAGATAGAGGTCTCAACAGTAGAGGTAAAAAATTTGAGTCTTTTTGATTGTTTTTTTTTTTAATCTCCGTCAACCTCTTATGTTCGTAGTACTTAGTTTCTAAGAAGTGATGAACAATGTCAGAAATAGCAGAGCTCTAAACCTACCACCCACTGTGTCTAATTGCAGCAAACATAAATTGTATTCAATAAAAAAAATTTAAATACAGGAGGACCAACGAGTTCAAGTAGGACAAGGAGTCCTAAATAAACTCTAGTACATATCTTGCAAATGAAGAAAAATGTAAATGTCTTTAACATTTCTCCTCAAGTTGGAGCATGTAGGTTGAGCATGCCTAACTTGCTTACTAGAAAATCAAACTGAGCTCTTCCTAGTGCCTTTGTTAACACATCTGCAAGTTGGCACTTGCGAGGAACATAGTGAGGTATAATATCTTTGGATGCAATCTTATCATATACAAAGTGGCAATCAATTTCAATATGCTTTGTGCACTCATGAAATACTGGATTTGTTGCAATAAGGACAATTGCTTGGTTATCACAATAAAGTGTCATCGGTTCAGTTTGATCAACAATGAGATCTCTAAGCAACATTTTAGCCAAGTTAACTTGCCTGTAGTTGCCGCTATGGATCGATATTTGGCTTCTGTTGAAGATCGTGACACAGTGGACTGTTTCTTCGACTTCCATGAGATTGATGCATTGCCAAGCTTAACAAGAAATCCGGTAGTGGATCGCCATGTCTTGGGACACACTACCCAATCAGCATTACAGAAAGCATACAACGTAAGAGAACCTTTAGTTGGAAAAAAGTAACCTTGCCCAGGAGCTTGCTTTAAATAGCGCAGGACCTGCATGGCTGTGTTATGGTGTTGTTCACAAGGCTCTTTCATAAATTGACTTAGAAGATTCACCACATATGTGGTATCCGGCCGAGTAATGGTAAGGTAAATAAGCTTGCCAATAAATCTTCTAAACTGTCCTGGATTTTTTAGATTATGACCTTCAACAGAACCGAGCTTCCTTTCCAGCCTGTTTGGTTTATGCAATGGATGGTTGTTTTTTTCATTAGCTAGAAATTCAATTAAGTTTTTGGTGTGTGACTCCTCTGAACAGTCGCAAAAAGTGATGTGCGGGATTAGCAAAAAATACAGCTTGTTTATCTTCCAAGATTTGAATGAGCCGGCCAGTTGGCCGTGATTTCCACATATTGAAGATAGTTGTCAAGTGATGTTACATGTAGCTACCATATAGTTACGATTGCAGCAACAGCTGGCAACTTAATCTTCCATAGTTTCTTTTTAGTTTGAGATGCTACTAATTGCTTGACCTACATTGCATGTATTCTTAGTAGACTTGTTTTCACTGAAAAAGTAGTATTAATCTCGTGCAACATAAACATACTATTAGATGTGTTTCGTGCAACATAAACATTACTATTGCTCTCTTGCAACATAAACATATTTATATGTAATCCGATACCAGCATCACATACACTCCCTATCATTTAACTGTAGTCTTATTTCAATTCATGACCTCCATTATATATCACTTTGGTTTGAAAATGCCTGTTTTAGTGCCTTTATTGGATGCCATTAAATTTAACAGAAAAAAATATTATCATTTTTAGTTTGGCACTCATGCATTTTAAAAGAGAGCCATGATCCATGAAACTTCTAGCTCATTTTTTTAAAAATTTTTTATCTTCTTTCTATTCAATTTCTTAGCCATTAAATTTAATAATGATCCTAATTTTTTGTAGGATGTTTTATGTTTAATTTTTTTCTTTTAGAAAAAAGAAATGCATAAAAGTGGTGATTTTCTTTGCTGTGCCAGCACTGGTCACAGTCGGGCCCAGGCTTAGCCCAATGTTGGATCAAAGACAAGCGCTATTAAGGCCCAGGCTGGGTCAATTTTGACCTTTTTGATGGCCCTATGTTGACTATGGCAACAATACCCACCGCCCACTGCGAGTTCCCTGCGATATGGAGACTCAATTTGTGTTATAATTAATTTGAAGTAATTTAAAATAATTTATTTTTTTAATTCGAAATCAATACATGGGGTAATATTTTTTATAACTTAGATAAATTTTTATAAATTTTTTTTGCTCGTCTAAAAAAATGTCTAAAAAAAGGAATATTAATAAAAAAAATTAACTATATTATAAAATATTATTTCATGAATTACTGAATCGATAAAATATAAAATTTTAAATAATATTTTTTTCAGATAAAAAAATTATAAAAATAAAAACAAACTATTTTGAAGTAATTCAACTTAATATAAAATCAATTTGGCAGTAAACCTCTAGGGTCAGTTGTTTCGATTCGAACAGCAAGTCAGCAACCTCTCTGGTGTCGTTGGCACGTGTTATCTCATCTATGATCAGCTGGTGGGTTTGGTTAGGGGGCACGAAGGAATTGTCCTCCAAATTCACAATCACTACGTGCTAAGGGCATATGGGGATTCCATTTTTATTTGTCCATTGCTGATCTTTTTTGTCTTTTGCTTTTCCAGCCTCTTGTTCAAGATTCTTGATTTTCTTTTAACTTGAATAAATAGTTTGATAATGAGCTTTTTTTAGACCCAATTCATTTTAATTTAAATTACTTTAATTTAAAACTATTTATTATTTATTATTATATTTTTTTAACTGAAAATCAATTTTATTTGAAAATTAAATTATTTAGCCATAATAATTCATTAAAAATAAAATTTTTATGATATTTATAGGCATAATAAAATTATTATACACCTACATAATATTACTCCCTCCCTCTCGAAGATTTGCTCCATTTACAATTGCACGTAGTTTAAGAAAAGCTCATCAATTTACACTTTTACCAATCCATCATCTCTTCTCCTCATTCTCTCATTTGTCTGTCGTGTCTCCCGTCTACCCGTCCATTGAGTCCCTTGTCCATCCCTTCATCGCGTCCTTTGTCCATCCATCACTTATGTCGGTTCGTCCGTCCTCGATTCACGTCCATTCGTCCGGTCATTCTAGCTTCGATTCATGTTCAACCATCCTTGATTAGTGTCCGTTCATCTGTCCATCCTCGATTCATGTTACTTCGGCCTTGATATGCGTCGCCTCTCTGCCTCTGACCTTGATTTGCGTCACCTCTCTACCTCCGACCTCGACTAGAGTCGCCTCTCTGCCTCTTCCTCACGTCATCCCCTAGTAATCCATCTCGTCGGAGGCCGTCCTTATTCATATCAGCCACTAGCACATACGTTTGGTAGAGGGGAGGAACGTCACTCGAGGGAGATAGATTAGTTAAAATGGGGAAAGGTGAGACAGACAGAGAGAAAGGGTGGGGGGTCTAGGAAGGAGAGAGAGATGAGTTAAAAGGGGTATAACAACAAAAGAGATGTAAAAATGTTACTAATAAAGAAAATAGTGCAAAGTTATGAGATTACCTAAAAAGAAAAATAGAGCAAAAAATATAGAATAGAGCAAAAAAAATATAAAAATTAAAATAAATTATTTTAGATTAAATTAACTATTAAGTTAAAAGTAATTGGATATTAGTCTTGCTGAAGAGTAAAAAGTACTAATATTGCTTTCATTTTCAAATTTGATACAACATTAGATAGCACCGGGTGCCAGGCAGATTAAATTTAATATGACAGGTTCATCAACCTAACAGAAGTCGGTGTCAACATATTTGTAAAGGCTGTAATAGTTGGTGATGAATTGTATGAGTTTATAATAATTTATGTTGCACATATTTTTTTTCTTTCTATAATTTCCTTAATAACAACGGCTAAAGTCTTGACCTTATGTTTAAGATTTGTGATTATTACTAGAAGGTTTAAGGTTTAATTCACGACTTTCTTCTTGACCACTCTCGCATGCATGTATAATAATAATAATAATATCCTTAATTATTGTGTTTTTCTATTAATTGCTTTAATATAGGGAAGTGCTTAATTTCAACTGTGATCCTGTTACCTTTTCCCTGTTCTATTTCATCTTTCTTATGCCACCATCATAATTATTCAAAAGAAATTAACAAGTATTACATAGAAGAAAGTTTGATTGTCATATTCTGTTTCCCTAGGCCTTAATTTCATTTAATTTGATCCCAAAATTTCAAGAAAAGATTGACTGTACATATATATTTAATGGCTGTGAAAGCCCTACACTGTAAAACCGAGAGAATTTCATGTAAATGGTTTTACTTTGCAATAATAAGTTATAGGAAATTTAGGTAAAAAGGAGTTTGAGAATTGAGAAGTAAACATCCAAGTAACGGCATCTCCAACAGCTTCCCCAAAATTTCTATAAGATGGGGAAGCAAAAAGTAAAATCTCTATAATTTTTTTGCTCCAACTCCAACAGCTTCTCTATTTTGTAGAATTTTGTATTTATTATATAGCAATTAAATATTATGGATTTAAAGCAAATTCAAATTAATGACTAGATTAATTATTTTATAATTAAATATTATTAAAAAATTTTAAAAATTACGTCTTCCGTTTTACAAAAAATGACTCTTTTATCATTTTTACTAAAATTTGACTTAAATATATTTATATTAATTTATATTATAAAAAAATTCTAAAAATTATGTTTATAAAATAGAGTCTTTAGGTTCAATTTTCACAAAAAAAAATATATAATTCTATAAGAAATTTTGAAAAAAAATGAAATAATTGTTGATAATTAAATATTGTGCAAAATATAAAAATTTACTACCTTTGTTTCACAAAAAATGACTATTTTAACTTTTTTAACTAAAGTCTGACTTAAAAATATTCATATTAATTTGTACTATAATTTTTTTTAAAAAAATAAATTTATAAAATAGAGTCTTTAAGATACCATTTTCATATAAAAAGTTTATATTTCTATAAGAAATTTGGAGGAAAATAAAATTATGAATTAATTGTTGTGAATAATAAATGAGACAACATTTACGAGAAAGAGATAATGTTATTTTTCATTCCCCAAAAATTTTTGGAGTTTCTGCAGAAATAGGGAATGAGATCTTCTCTTTCATCCCATTCCCCATTTTAGAAAATAGGATGAGAAAACTATTGAAGTAAAAAATGACTTCATATTTTCTAAAATAGAGAAAAACTGTAAAATAGAAAAGCTGTTAGAAATGCTCTAATGATCCAGCCCAGGAAGAGAGCAGCAAGCTCTACAATAAAGTTCATCGGAAAAGGATGAATAGCGGTTGAGAAGCTATTACTCTGCATTTATGGCAGTTGGTCGCTAACTACTTTTCCCGAAGCTTCCCACAAAACCAAAATTCCATCCAACGGAACTTAAATTGCTCCGAATTTTGTTCTGCTACTTTTTCTCACAATCCCACTTTCATTTTCCTTCACTTCTTCTTCTTCTTCTTGTGACACATATCAATCCAATACAAATGTTGAAGAGTTCTTCAAGTTGAAGCCTATATATATATATATATATAGATATATGTATGTCCGATGGCAAGTGATGCTTCGCTGAGGTCAGCTATGTTGTGGTTAGCTGTAACAATGGCTGTTGTCGGGATTTGTACTCTGTCGTTGAAGAAGGTGCTGGTTACTTACGTATTTGGGATGCTGGGAATTGGTGGCCTTCTCTTGCCCGACTGGGACTTCTTCGACCGAGACTTCTCCCGTTGGTGCTACCCCATTACTGCCGAGGAGCGGGCCGCCGTTCGTGCTCGAAGATCTGGTTTCCGAAGGTTAATTCCTAACTCTTGCTATATAAAATCCCCTCTATAACAATTTGACCGGCCGATCCTACATGAAAAGGTCAAATTCCCACACACATAAGATTAATTTTTTCAACTTAATTAAAGCAGCTTTTCTTTTTATTTCTTCCATCCGCGTGTGCAGGTATCGGATCTACCCTATCAGAGCTATTGTTTACGCTGCTATTTACGGGTTTGGCCTTTACAAGTGGTGGATGCTCATCTCCACCTGAACTATTTTACGGATCGGTTTTTCTCGGGATACTCACAGAAGGTATTCTTTTCCTTGCTCGCTCGAGTTTTTCTTCCAGATGTTTACACTTCTCATTCCGACAGATCATAAATATTAATTTCCTGGCGGATTAGCTCTTAATCTACGTCCTTCTTAATAATTAGTCCCTGTTTTGTTGGGGAACAAGATTTAGATGTGCTTGACTGGTAATTTAGTATTATTACGGGACTTGCAATGATTTTGTGATATACGAACATCAAGTACTTCACAGAAAAATAGAGTTTCAAGCCAACTTCTTTTGTTCGTGGTGAATCTGCCCACCTGGTGCATTTTTTTTTTCACTACTCATATTATATGTGCAACGGCCACTATTTTTTCAATTGTTCTTCTTTTTTTCCTTTCCCTCGACTTTTTAAATAAAAAAAAAGGCAGTATTAGATGTACTGAGAATTTTATACTAAAATTATAAAAATTTCGTTGCACGCAGTTTTTTTTAAAAAAACTTGGGATCCGAAAATTTTTCAACATCCAAAAAAGTTTTTATAGGCTATACTGTTGTCAGGTTTGCAGTTAGGTGATAAAATTGGCTAAATCGCATATTTTGTCCGGTGTTTCTTATTTTTTTACCTAATTACATAAATCATCCTTGTATTATAGTGACTCAGTCAATTATTTCTTTGACTTTTTTAGAGTAAGAATTGAGCTCTAAACTTTAATAAGCGAGACACTCTATTCACCTAATGTAACTTCTATCCATTTAAAATGAAAAAAAAATCACATAACTGCCACTTAAGTTTCTTAATTTTTATCTTTTACACCATAATGTTTTGTCTCCTCCACTTAGGCCACTACCTTTGATCCAAGTCTCGACATCCTTCAAGACCACTACCTCCTGCTGCCACTAACATAGTCTTCATTTTTTAGTTATTCACCTTCGTTTTATTTTTTAAAATGTATATTATGTAAATTTTAATTAATTTTAAAATCCAAATTTTTTAATTTTATTTTCTTATAATAGAAAGATATGGACAAAATAATTAAAAAACACTACAAAGTTAAATTCTAGAATTTATATTTTGATTGGCAAAGTTAAAAGGAAGGCTAAATTTTTTTCAAAACTATGGTAATTAATTTGTGCTATATAAAATTTAGGTAAATTTCAATTTTAATGGAGAGAAAACAATATCTTGACTTTTACTAAATTGAATGTTAACATGTTTTTACCAGAGAGAAATATAGATGCACCATTCTTTATTATTATTAATCCCGTAACTTTATAAATGAGAATTAATGATTGTATAATGCTCATAAAGGTGAAAGACTATGATAATAGTGTATCTTGATGATTAAAATAGATTAGATTGGGAGGAAATTAAAAAATATTAAAAATTTTCATAGATCATTTCGGTTTGAGAAATGTTAGCAGTTGATCAAGATATTTTTGTTAGTTCTATAGTAAAATGTGACTGGTACCTAGGCCTATAATATATCATTGAAATAGTCTATAAGTCTAATTTAACATAGAAGAAATGAAATTTAATTTGGAGGCTTGAGTAAGGTGTTATGCTGATTCTCACAAAATATCGCTGAAATGATAGATGTTGCACGAATCTAAAACTTGAGAAACAAACCATACCGATTGGATAAACAAAATTTTTTGAATAAAATATATATTATAGCTTGAGAAGTCTAGTTTTATAGAAATTTAATGAATTGTGATTTGGAGTTTTCTACAAAGAGTTATAATCATTCTCATGATAGTATGTAACTTTGACAGTATGTGGATTTGGATAGTAAAAGAAAAAGTTTTGGATGTAAATGATTGAAATAAAAAACTTAGATGATGATGTTCAATTGCAATTTAATTTCCAAAGTTATTTATTAGTTTACATAATTAGAGGCCTAAAATTTTAAATTGTGCAATCAAATGCAATTCCATTATATAACAGATAGAAATGGTCCAAGTTATTGAGACATCTAAGTTTGGGCCTTGATTCATACCCCCAAAAAAGTCCGGGAAGCGATTGGCCGAGTCATTATAATATAGTGATCATCTGGGTAATTAGGCCTTTTTTATACATAAGATTTAATACAATCTATTATAAGAATTTGGATGAGAGTGAATAATCCTAAATTTAGAATGTGAAGGGGTTTGCTACATGAACTCTAGAAAATCTCAACTGCAACTAGCTCACTTTTAAGTACCTCTTTTGTGTAGATTGCGTGTAAGTGTTCCCTTGCATTATCATTTTACTCGCCAATGCCAATGTGGGACTTTTGTCCAATATTATATCTTGTGTTACAAAATTGTTCATGGATTATGGAACTAAATAATTCTATGTTGCATGATTAGTACCACGGCAAAACTAAAAGAAGGATAGTACAGGCCCTCATGCCCATTAATATTTTAAAATATCTGTAATCTTTTTTAGAATTTAAATGTAATTGCATTCTATCCCTCCTTAAAATTGCTCAAATTTCCTTGTAAAGATTATAATTTAGAAAAATATTTATTTTGACGTCTCCTTTATATAAAAACTTGGATCTGCCCCTAATTAGTACCATTCTATATGTGGACCTCTATTAGGTGCCCAACTCACAAACCTATGTTTTAAATAAAATAAAGTACGATTGTATCGTGAAAGAAAAAAAAATGAAGTTAGGTGAAGGCATAATTTTTAGATTCATGGTAGCAACTTGTCATATGGAATTAATTTGCAATAAAAATTACTTTGTTTATTTTTTAAAAAAAAATTTAGTAGATATCAGACATGAGCCTTTATGTTTTGCCAGTTAGATTTAGATGCCTAATGCGCCTACAAATAGAAGACTAATTGTGCAACAGATGATAACATTAAGGATATATTTGCTATGCTTCGTTATTTCAGGGATACTTCAGCAATTTGTTGCCTAATTAGGGACAAACGGTGTAATTTATTTATCAATCCACTTTCCTCCTAAAACTAATAATTTGAAATTTTCATAAACTATATGAAAATTATTAAATAATTGAATTTTTTTATGGAATTAAATAATTCAAATTTGTACCAGATAGTTTAAACGAAAAATTTTAAGAGTTGATATTAATAATGTATAAAAAGATATAAGTGTGCGCTTCCAATCCGGGGGATGAAAAATTAACTTGCACCGAACATGAAGGGAAAAATTGTATTCATTCCAATTTTGAGTTATAAGATTAATCTACCAAGCTCGTCTTTATATTAGTCCTGTTATATGCTCCACACATTCATTTTGCATTACCGAAGTATTAATAGATGCAATATTGAGCATCTATTATTATTATTTTATATAATCTATTGTTATTATTTTTTTGTAACATAAGATGCAGTTTAGTGAAAATAATGGAGACAAAAACTCGCTGAGCAATCACATTGATCAGTAGGAAATTATAATATTGAAGTATATACATTTTCTTTATATTAAAGCATTAAACTCAAAATTAATTAACAATAAATGAAAATACCTCAGTCATAACACAAAAGTTTTTCTGATCCCTTTAATTAGACCAGGTGAGATTTTTTCATTTAATTAATACATATCCTATTACATAAGCCGATCTGGTTCTATCACATGGATTATTACGGCAACACTTTGAACAACAATAAACCTTGAACTTTAAGCAACTGACAATGAGGGGAGAACCTTCAATCATAATATAAAATCTTACTGACCCCTTTACTTAAACCATATGAAATTTTCCCACTCAATACTTTATATGCAATCTAAGGGATATTTAGTGATTTTTTCATGTTAGAACAAAGTTAAATAGGTTTAAGCAGGGGTGTAGCGAAAAAATTTAGTCAGTGTGGTGCGGAGGCTTAGCTTATATAAATGAAGTTTTTATTACATAAAATAAAATTCATATTGATTAAATTATTTAATACTAAAAATGTGAATCCAGAGGAATAGTGTGCTATAATTTCATTAAATTACTAAAGAAGAGATAAATTATTATAAAGCACATAATCATTACTATGGGATGCTTCACACCCTTACTAAACTCTTGAAAACCTCATATTATATATGTTCATAGTTGATTAATACAAGTTCTTAATTATTATTTGTTCCCTCTACTTCTTTGGTTATTTTGGAACTGGAAGATATTCACGCAAACATATACTAAATTTGAGTACTTAGTATACCATTGAGTCATTTTATAGTTGACTAACATATAGCAATTTTAGGACATTACTTATAATTTGACCATAAATATTGTGATTGTTTGTTACTCAACGAATTCAATGCTTTATACAAATTTATTTGCTTCACATTTTCTTACCTCGCCTCACCCCCTTAATAGTTCTTACTTTAGTTTTATTTTTTTGAGAGATTATTTATATTATTTTGTATTTGCTATAATTTTATTTTTATTTAATTTTTATCTTGTATTGAATCTTTTAATGTTACTTCATCAATTTATTTATATGTTTTCTTAACTCAAAATTATATTAGAAAAGATAGTTATAAGAAAATCGTATTATAAGTTTATTGTATACCTCACTTCATCCTACATAAGCTAATCCTTTTGACTGCATAATGAAAAATTCTCTTGTACCTAATAAATCCAAATATTTTTGTTCTTTTTTTATTAATGTCATAATTATTATTAAAAATATATTTCTCTCAAAATTATCAAGTTGCAAGTCATGAAATTTTTTTTTGTTATAAATATATAATTTTCTATTTCTCTTATTCTTAAAATAAAAAGGATTGCTTTGATATCATACTACAATATGCAACAATTGGTAAATATCTCATAAAATACAATATTTTAGAACACATTTTAAATGCAAAAAGAACAAATTCTATTGGACTTGAAAAAAAAAATTCCAAAAAGAACTATTCGATGTGTTTCCAAGCAAAACAACTATCTTTATTATCGAAAGAAAAAAAAATACATATATAGTACATATTTATACATATAATTAATGTATTTATATGTCAGTTAGATATAACTTGAAACAAAAATCAACATCAATAACAACTATATGTAAAATGTTAAAATTTTTAAATAAATAAATTACTATACTTGCTTTCATATAATATAATTCCTAAAATCGTTACTGATCATTAATTATTTTTAATAAATGTAAGAATTTTTGTTTTCATTTATAGAGGGAAAAAAAAAAAGGCAATTACTAGCAAAGCTAATGGTGAAAATTTTAATCGACTATCGTCCAAAATATGATGTCAATTCATGATGGGAGATGGGGTATACTGGATAGGCGCGTCGATATATGGGACCATATTCGAAAACGATGTAACTGGATCCATATGATATAAGGTATATTTGAACATTGATAATAGAGGGCAACAATTATTAGAATTCTTTTAGGGAAGCTTACAATTAACTTTTGATGTTTCCTTTAACCTATATTTTATTTTTTATTTTTGAAAGTCTACACTTTGCTTATTATTTTTTTATACTATTTAATAATAACTTTTGAAACTCAAATCTAAATTGTATCGTAGAAATATTTCATTAATTTTGATCTCTTCATTAACCTACACTTTGTTTTTTTTTTTTTTAAATCTCTTCAATTTTTTTTTGTAATTAATTGTTAGTTTTTTCTCTCTATAAATGCATTTCCCTCATTGTAAATGAATATCAGTATTTTCTAAAGGTTTGTTAGTTGTGAAAAATATATTAAAATTTTTAAAATTATTGAAATATAGTAATCAGACAGTTTAACTTACGGTTTCGAAAGTTGTTGTAAAACACTTTAAAGGAGACAATGGGTTTTTCTGAAATAGATAGATAAAATGTAGGTTAGAACAAATTATAGGGGTTTTTGTAATTTTTCTTTCTTTAGTGGAAAATGAAATCGTAGAAATCATGGAACCCTCGTGATCTTCTTTGCTAAACTGGAAGAGCAGAAACCTGCATGCCATGGAGCAATTCTTATAGTAAACCTTTAAATTTTGCCTTCAACAAAGGGTTGCTTTTGCAAAATAAGAAAGTAAAAATCAAAATCTTCATAATATTTCCACTTCAACTTCAACAGCTTACCTATTTTTTAGAATATTAAAATTATTATATAACAATTAAATATTATTCATTTATAGTAAATTTAAATTAATGGATAATTTATTTATTAAAATAATTAAATATCTTATATTTAAAACAAAAATATTCTATATTATTAATGACAATTGAGAAAACTCAAAAAGTAGATGGGATAAAAATCTAAAAAGTAAATTGGGATGAGAGGGGAGAAAATAATAAATTTTAAAGTTTCTACAGATGTAGGAAATTAACTCTTCTTTTTCATCTTATTTCTTAATTTAAAGAAAGGGATAGAGAAACTGTTGGAGTGAAAAATGACTCAATATTCCTTAAAATAAACAAAAATTATAAAATGAGGAAACTGTTGAAGATGTCCTTAGAAAAGTAGGTTTAGAACCTTCATCACTGATTATTCTCTATTGCCCCTCTAGAACATATTTTCATCTGTCATCTCCTCCACCATCATATATCATTAATTTCTGGTTAGATTCGAACTTCGGTCCAGATTTTACTATTTCTCTTTCATTTATTTTATTGCTTGATTGACCTTATTCTATGTTATTTGAAAGAAATTGTATCTATTGGATTATATAGTGGATGCAATTTCCTTCAAATTTCGGTGTTCAACAGTAATTTGAGACTTTCACATTGTAGATCTTTAATTGGAGGCGAGCAGCGATGAATATAGATTTTCTCTTAGGTTTACTGGGTCATACCCCTATTAGGGTGCCCCAACACTTATCAACAGATATGGAGGCAATTGTATAAAATAAAGTCAGTTTTTTTTTTTAGGTTTTATAGGTAGCCTTTTTGTTTTCCTCATGTCTTTGATACCTGGTTGGTTCCAACATTATCTGATTATTGTCAATTGGTCTGGACTTTGTTCTATTTATTTATAAATTCTCTATTCCAGATATGGTTTGATTTACATTAAAGGTTTTGCTTGATCTGATTTTTTTTCTTTTATTCGGTGTTGCAATAACAATAGCTTTTTAGTGCCGAGTTTCATGTTCCTGTTGTCTTATTGGTTTGCTGATGTCATTTGTCTCATTTTTAATTGGAATGAAATGTTTTTTTGTAAGTTTCTCTTTTTGTACTCAAAGAATAAGCTTAAATAAGATTGTATGTAATATAGGATGATCATATGATGTAATTTCTCTTATGATATTTCTTTTGAAATTCTAACTTTCAATTTTTATAATAATAATAATAATGATGATGATGATAACACAAGCGATAAAAGCCTCATGTCCACTAGAGCATTGGTTCTTGTATAGATTAGGGCAAAAGGGATAATTTTGCCATGAAAATATGGAATGGAAAGCAATTTTGTCACTAAACTGTTTTTTAAAAGAAATTTGTCACTAATATTTTTTAAATGAGCATATTTACCATCAATGTTTTAGAATATATGGGTATTTATCACTATAACAATTAACGGTACGAATATTCCCCTATCAAAAAGAAAAGTCCGTCGATGTGGGGATGAGTTGAATATTTTATTGACCATGTCAGCCAATACATGGCATATTTGTCATCATTGTTTTTGAAATAGACATATTTGTCATCAATGTTTTCTAAATAGGCATGTTTGCCATCAAGTTTTGACACTAATGACAGTAGTTATATCCAGGAGGGGCAAACAAAGTGGGGTTTGCCTAATAGTGGTAGATTATGCACAAGACACGACAAGCAACAATTGCACTGCAGTTATGGCCGACAATTAAAAATTTTCTAGTAATTACTGCAGCTGGAGTTGAGCAAATCCATGTATTTGGGTTGCTGCCTTTGGGGCTAGGGCTAAAATTGTCGTTATTGTGTAAGCAAGTTAAAGGGAAATCGTGGTAAAAGAATTCGTCGATATACTTCTCTGGCCTTCTATTTACAACGGGTTGAGGAAGACAAGTTGGAGGTGTTGGCTTTGGTGTTGGAAATGAAATAATAAGTAAAAAATAGGAAAGAAATACAGCTTGAGTAACTATACAATAATTTTTCTTTTTCACCATTTCCACCTGTGACTTTATGTTGCCTCCACGTTAACAAAATACTGTTACATCATCTCTCTGTCAATATATCTTGACATGTCACTAATGGTAGTTGCAGTGGCAAATATGCTTATTTCAAAAATGCTAGTGGCAAATTTCTAAAAAAAAATACTTTAATGGCAAAATTACTCTTCATCTTATACTTTAGTTACAAAATTTCCCTTTTTGTCAATAGATTAGTATTAGTAAGGAAATGATGTTTGTTCCTTGGAATCACGCTCAAGGCAAAACTGTTCTTGGGGAAAATTTTCTGTGTAACTACTATTAGAGTTGAAAACGAGTCGAGTTGAGCCGAGTAAGAGAAAAATTAGACCTGAATTGACTAGCATATTTGTTATTCATATTCAGCTCAAACTTGTGAGGGAATTAGGATTTCTTGCTCAAGCTTGGCTCGAAAACAAATTCTACAGTTTGAAAATGTTCGACTTGGCTTAAATTACTCTAGAGGAAAATTGTTGAAACTAAATATTAGTGTTTTTACAATTAAGTATTTGGTAAATAATAATCAAAGCAACAATGAAATAGATATTAGACCAATGATAGATATTAGACCAAGGATACTTCTGATTGAGCAATTTCATCATCATGCTAGAGTACCATGGTTTGTAAAATAAGTCAAATATAAAAAAATAAAAACAATCTCAAAAAGTACTAGAACACTATCAATAAAAATCAAGCAATTTTAATCAAGCACGGAGATACTTAGTAATTGGACAACTGACCTCTAAAGGTTTATTCACTCCAAGATTAGCCTGTATTAAATCTCTAACACAAATTAAAGCTTTAACAATTTTTGGCTTAAAGAAACTTCTGTGTTGATCAAGAACTCTACCACCTATATTAAATGCTGATTCAGAAGCAACTATAGAAATAAGTATAGATAATGTCTCTTGCCATGGTAGAAAGAATCCAAAACTTGAGAGTGTTGCTTTTCCACCATTTGCAAGGCATCAAACTTTTCATCACCCATGCTGACAAAACAACCTTCCTCCAAATATACATCCAAATCAGATTTAGAAGGTATAATTGTGTCCGATTCTTGAGCCCAAAGATCAAATTCAGTTTAACTTTTACTTTTTCCATTGAATGCACCTATAGTTGCAGTACCACAACTACCATAAACACTAGTTCAAAAATTAGCAGAGGTAGTGCTACTTAAAGCATACCTAGAGTAAAATTCATATAAAGACTCACGAACAATATTTATTTGCACATAAGCTTTTAAAGGAGAATAAATTTTTGGGAAGTAGAACTCAATTAACTTCATCTTATATTGAGGGTCCAAAATAGCAACAATTGCCATTAATAAATTGCATTCACCCCAATATTTATCAAATTTCTATTTTATTTCTTTACCATATCTCTAATGTAGTTTCTTTCATCTAGAAAATTTTCATTCAAAATTTGTTTAATTTTTCAAATTTTTAGAAGAAACAAATTAACAGTAGGTGCACACTAGAGAATGCACTTGTAGCATCATGGAATATCTCTAATATCTTGCAAACTTTTGTTGCCTATTGCCAATCTTTTACAAAAGGTAACCACTGATAATAAGGGTCTCTTTCTTAATATAATGGAAATACCTTTCTAAACAATAAAACTTACTCTAACATAGCATAAGTAGAGTTCCAACAGGTGGGCTCATCCAAAACCATTATTTTTAACATGGTAACTCCAACTGCCTAGCAATCTCATTGAACTTGTGAAGTCTTGAAGGTGACATTTTAAAATATTTCACACTTTCACTAACATTCTCAATGACAAACTTTATTTCACTTAACCAATCTTGCACCATTAAGTTTAAAACATGTGGACAACATCTAACATGAAAGATTTTCTCCTTTAAAAATAACTTTCCTTTCCTTGAGAAATTATCCTTCAAATTTTTCACGGTAAGATCATTTGATGATGCATTATCCAAAGCGATTATAGATACCTTATTCTTAACTCCCCATTCAACCAAACACTTAAAGATGCAATTAGCAATAGCAAACCCAGTGTGTGGATGTGACAAGGGACAAAAATTCAATATACATTTTTGCAAGTTCCAATTAGAATCCATATAATGTCCAGTGAGACAAAGATATTCAATAGTCATATTTGAATACCATAAGTCAACAGTAAGACTAATTCTATCAATTATCTCTAACATGACATTTAATTTGTTCTTCTTAGCAAAAACCACTTTTATGCAATCACTACTCAAGGTTATATGAGATATTCCGTCAAAATGAAGATTAAGAGCTTTCGGTAGAATAACAAAGAGTTAATGATCCATTATCTTAAAAGGATACTCATGAACTATAACCATTTTAGCCATAAGCTCTCCAATCCTATCTTTGTCATACTTATAATTCACCAAATTTCCAAGCATACCTTCAATTCCTTTTAGTTTCATAGCCAATTGTCGCTGATCATCCTTATTATTCACCTGATGAATGCCACAAGCCTTAATGTGCCAAAGAAATTGGGTGATTGAACCTCCATTGTTGATTTTTAGCAATATCTTACAATGGATGCATTTTACCTTCTTAGTTCCATCGGCAAGCTTAACTTCTTCAAACTCTTTGCAAACTTCAGATTTTCTTTTTTGGTTTTTAATAACATTGTACTCATCCTTATTGTTATTTTCGTTATCCTTTACATTAATTGGAACTTCTTTCCCAGCTAGTAGTGACAAAAATTAAAGTAAGTAGCAACAACTTAAAATTGGAAGCAATTACTTGCAGATTAAACAACCCCTTTTTTGGGGTTCCCTTCGACTATATAATATTTTCTTTATACGGAAGACTACTTTACTGGTATTCTTATTTGCCTATGCTTCTTACCGGTCCATAGTGGTCAAGCTTTGCCGGTGAGCATTCTCACTAAAGGATTGTACCCTAATGGTAGTTGAGTTATATGAAGAGAATCGCATTATGTGAAATGCAATTGTATGTATGAGGCTGCAATACCAATATTCTTTTCATCGTATCAGGACTTACATGAAAGATAAGGCTGCTTTCTACTGGCCCTAATTAAAAACCAACATCAATCTTCCTAAACGTAATAGAATTTAAAATTAAAAAGCTAAATGTTTAAGCTAATAGCAGGATATATTAACAAAATCAATAGCCTATCTCTTAACACATTGATTGGGAATAAAGAAATCACGGCAAGAAATGGAACAAAAGTGATTGGGAAATTGATAAGAAATCAATTCTTTGACAAAAGTCAGGAAAAAAACATACAGTACCTTTTTCACCTTTAGAACTCGTAGCCATGTTGATCTATCTTAAGGCTTGAAAATTATAAACCCTTGCAAATTGCAATAGTTCCTATTGCTTTGTAGGAAAAATCTTCCAAATTGCTCATACTTTATGGCTAAATTTCATAACCTTAATCATTAATTTCCATCATTTTGTTGAAAAGAAAATCAAGAATCTTTACACTAAAAAGGAAACGAGTGACAAAATTTAGGAAGTTGATGAACGCCGAGTGGGGGAAAAGAAATTGGAAATCTGGAAAAGATACGCGAGCGGCGAGAGGCGTGCAAGGTTTTATATCAGTAAGGGAAAATACCAAATATGGGTTTCTTCAGTTGTTCACGAGCCCATTGAGCTGAACATGTAGTGAACCGAGCTTAGCTTGAAAATTCTACCAAGCCCAAAATATTGTTTGGGCTTGGATTAAACAAAACACGAATGAGTTACGGACAAACTCAAAATCTAGCTGAATTTGAGCTGAGCTTGAGTTGCTTGTCCATTTTTTCACCCCTAACAGCCATGAATTTCCATCAGCCCTGCAAATGAAACAATACTCCACTTTGTTCGAGCATCATCACTATCTTGCATCTCAATCTCAACTTCATCAAAATTGGAGTGAACTGTGTGGAGTTTATGACGTCATTAACTGGTGCTAGCATAAGCATTAAGAACAAATTGACAAGAAAATACGTACTAATTAAACTTTGTTCGACTACTGAAATCAGTAAATAAATAGATGAAAGGAGGATGATTCCAGAGTATATATGAACACTGGTGCGACTCGGTACATACTGTATGGATGTGCTATCAAGTAATATTGTAGCTCAGAGGCTGTCATGGACCTCAAAGCTTGGCAAGGTGCTGTAAGAGTTGTTGCAACTCGGGGTTTTGCATGGAGAAGGAGGCTCACCAAACACCCAATCCAGAACGTTCAAGTACTTTGATCGGAATACTTCTCTCTCCTGTGAGTAACAGTGCATTATGATGGCTGTTGACAAGCTAAAGATCACAACATCAAGTCTCTTAAGCTTCTTCGACCGTGGAAAATACCCAGCATCCGCCATGCATGTAAAGAAACTCTCGATGGCCCTTGAAAGACAGTAGAGTGATATCTCAATCCGCCTACTTTTCTTCTCAATAGCTAAGGCCAGACCAGTTGGAAACTGTCCAAGGGAACGTAAAAAGGGGGTGGGAGGGCTATTTTAGCAGAACATGAAGCATAGTTGGCAACTAGATGGTAAAGTGGAAAATGATGTACCGTTCCCATTGCTACCATTGGTATGTTACACCTTCTGAATATCCTAAACAGAATGCAAGTCCACATCCTGATGTGAACATTTAAAAGGAAAAACTCATTAGATAACCAGTTAAAAAGGGACAAAAAACTGTCAGGCTTTAGCCGAAGGTGAACATGAGAAAATGGAAGCCAACCAGGCTGACGTGCAGTAGGAGGAAAGGAACAAGCTTGATCTTGCAGTACCAAGAAGACTCTTTCCTAGTATGATGTATGGCCTACATATGATCAAGGTGAACACTGTAAGACAGCAGCTGAGGACTTAAATAGTCTTAGTGGTGCTAATCTAAGTTTTTGTTTGCGACTTTCCAAATGACAAAAGCAAAAGTTTCATGAGTCACCACAGGAACCACAGAAATCAAGCTACCAAAGAATAGAAAGATCTTTGGCCCACTGCATCGCCAACACACAGTTGAATGGCAAAATATGCACATAAAGCAATTTCACGAAAATCATAAATAAGAAAATCATTTAAAGGACTCACCTTTTTAAGAGGCCTTGGCGATGAACTATCAGCGCTGGAATTAAATAGACTGGAACATATACAGGCAATGCTCTCTTATATGCTTCAATAAGAAAAGAAACAATATGTCCACCACATGACTGGTTTCCATGTATTATCTGCAAGAAATCTGTTTTAGCATGTAGCCAACTGCCAAAGTCTTGCAAGGAAAAGAACAAGCAATATGAAAAACAATAGGACTGAATGTCCATGCTGAATCTTGTTAAAATACATGCTTATGAATTCAAAACTCTCAAGCATGAGTCATTAAGCTAGATGTAACAGCTGACAGAAAGAGGGGGACTGGGGGGAGGGATTGTGAAGGTAAGAATTAAGTGTCTGCTGTCTTGGAGATCCACCCTTCCCGTTTAAAATTCTGATCAAGCATTGATATAAATTTTGGCTAGACAATGCCCTTGTGAAATGAACATGTAGACCAGAGAAACAGAAGTTATGTGCTTTTGCATTCTGGACCAAACAACAGGATAAAAAGCACTTAGATACTACTTCTACCAGAACAACATAGAAACAGCAGACAGGATAAATAAAAGGCATCGGGTTAACTAGTTAGATGCACTCTTATGCTTTGTCCTCTAGTTCTCTCTTTCCACACAGTGTATGGGGACAGGTTACCTTATACAAATGGAAGTTTAGGACAAACTCACCTGGAAAAAGAGTTTCAAATGACAAAAAGCAGGAAATACAAGCTGGATGCTACTTCAAGTAATTGTCCTTAACTAGAACTCCGGAGCATATTTCTTAAGATATTCAAAGATTTCAACTCAGTATGCACTTAAGTTAACCATCTTGCTTGAAGTTGCCCTGTCACTTGTAGTGACACAAACTAACTTTTGCAAATTAGCATTTAGAGTACAAATAAATAAAAAAATTGTTGAGCAACAATGAACTATTTGACAACACTAAATTGATGAGCAGTTCCCAACAAGTGTAAGTCCAGAAACGAGAAAAACATGCAGGGATTACATCCCAAACTGTCGCATCTTAAAAAGAATTGGCAGGGAAATTGAATAGGTTTGCATATCAATTCACAAGAGCTACTTTAAAACAAAATCACATCAAATGTGCCAGCATACCGTGCAAGGAACTTTCATGCTTGGATCTAACTTGATGTCTAAACCAGTCGACTTGTAATATTCCTCTACTGCTCTCAAGTTAGTGAATGGAAGTCCACATGCTATATCTTTGACACCTTGCAGGATGACAGCATCCTTTCCACCATGGTGATTAAGAAAAGACTTGTACGATGGTGGCAAACTGTCTTGCTTCAATATATAAGCAGACCTGGGAATGAAACTTCGCATTAAAATTAGGCCAAGAAAAAGATACAATTAATTAAGAACAGACTATGCAGGAAAATCCACTTTTTGCCTCATGCTTAACGAGTGATATTTTTCAAACACTGTTTTCTGGGTGCATGTAAAATTCAGAGAGCCAAAAAAAGTTCGCCTAGCCCATTTGCTCTCTGTGACAACCTACTCTCTCTGTCAACTCTAATATTTGTTCTTGAAATATATAGCTCATGCTTTCAGAACTGTTCAGAACTCCAGATAAGAAATGACACAGTTCTATGAAGCCCATCTGAAACTACATACTCAGCTTGTCTATTAACTTTTCGAGAAGTGGGTTTATAAATTCTCATGGGCAGGAAAACCCCTTTCCTGAATTGGAATGCCACAGTGTATTTGCAAAAACAGGAGTGCTTAAGCGATGCTACAAAAATGATGCATCAACAATAATTCCTTTACCCATTTACAAGGCCCAAAGAACAATTAAGCACTTCATGTTTTTTTTTTTCTAAAGGACCATAAGTTGTGGGCTTGTAACTGAAGGAACATACAAAATTTGTGAAGAGGAGAGACACATAAGGAATATGTCACCATGCTTCCAAGTAAGAGGTTTACACATCCTCCCAAACTGCTTGCTTTTCATCCCACAGCGAGTTGCCAAGACTGCAGCACGCATGAGTATGTATATGGCCAGACTCGTGTGCTGCGTGTTGAACCCAGTGAGAAGCATCGAAGGTCCGGCAACCAACCCTGCTACTAACGCTCTCCACTTTGCAGTCCTAGCACAAAAATCACACTCCATCAAGTGAACTTGATGTGATGTTATCCTACTCTAAGTTTCCAAGTCCTCCGATTCAAATTTGAAGAACTTGCCTCCGATGTCCTCCAAGAGCACCAATGACTTCATCAACAGAGACGAATGTACCAGCAAAAGTTCCAATAAAAAGACCATATCTAAGCGTTTCCTTAATGGCCACAAAAACTGCGTCTCCATCTGCGAATACATTGACTTTCCTAATGAATGAAATCGAAACATTAACACCATATATATCGATCAAGCAACAAAACTAAAAAAGCGCAATTCAAAACGGCGTCGAAGTAGTCAAATCTGGAGACTACCTCATGGAAATGGCCGATCTGCTTCGCCGCAAGCGGGAGAGAATTGAGAAGAGAGCTAAGCCGCCTTTGAGGCCAGCTCCAATGGAGAAGCCTCTGGCTGAAGCAATGACGATTCTCCGGACCTTCTCGGGATCCGTGAAAGTAATGAAATCAAATGGGAGCGAAGGAGAGGAACATGAAGGTGGACCAGAAGAGGCGCAATGGGGGCAGATACCGTATGCGGATCTAGGGATTCGATCTGGCCGGTGATGGCCCTTGTCGGCGGAAGAGCACGAGCAACGGCAGCTGAACAAGGCATCTCGGGAGGCGGCCGGCGACATGTTTAACAATAGGGTTTTTGTGAGAGATATAAAAGACCGTTTTTCAGAGGCGATGGGGAGGGAAGGGAATGCGTCGATTATTTGAAGCAGGATTTTCACGATTTCACATTTGCGCTAGTTTTTCCACACGACGGTTGGTTTACCGCCACGTCTTGAGGAGCGGTTTTTAACGGCTCTATTACAATCTCATTCACGGTTAAATTAAAGCCGCAAATAAGTATCCCATCACATGCCTCTCTCTCTTTCTGTGGCTAAGTATTGGTGGATGAATAATTAATTCGGTTGATCAATTCCCCCACGTTATTTCCCAACGCAAACCAGACATAGAATAGAGATCAAGATGGACAAACAAGCCACTGTTTTGTTTTCTTCCTGTACTTTTTAGACAGTTCATTTAATAGGAGATGTTCACCAAGCAAGGAGATTGGTATGGCAAGAACATTTGTTTGGTGTTCTCGGAAAAACTGGGTTACTTATCTTCTCACTCATCCAATGAATACCGACCCATGCCAGGAATGAAGAAACCTTTCTTGTCTACCTTATCGATTAGTATAGTGTTCTCATGGAAAATTTTGGTTAGGTTGCAAATTTCTTCCTTTACCAAGTGACTGCCTGACGTGTCGCTAGCGGTTGGGCGTTCGACTACTGAAAAGGGAAAATCGAATTCGACAAAAACCCTACCAAACTACTCTCATTCTCCACTTGTTAGACCGAAAACGACTTCTTTTGATGACCAAGCAGGAGATGAGTTAATATATCGTCTCTTAGAAAAAGAGTTTAAGACGTAGGAAATGATTCGTAGGCCAAGCTCTATAAAAAAAGAGGTGATAGAGGTGACTGGTATAACAAGCATTCTGATTTGTGATCATAAAGAAGTAAAATAAACCATTGGAGAGATCCTCAAATAATTGATACATATACAACTGAAATAGTATGAGAAGATACGACTAACTAGTCTGATTCAAGAAACACTAGTTGGAAAGAATAATTTCATTATAGAAGTTCGAATAAGAAGCAATTTTTCATTTTTGGCCTAATGATGATTGCAAGGTAATCGTACGGTGAAAGTTTCTTTCTAGAGAAGAGGTACTTAACAAGACTAATTTTAGATAGAAAAATAAGCCACCAAGGATACAATAGTTGAGAAGGTAGCAATAGCAAGGTTCCGATGGCAATTATGTTTTTAAAAGGGAAAAAAAGAGAAGGGTAAAGAGCAAAGAGGCAGGCATGGAGCTAGCTAAACTCATCCGAGTGGAAACGTACTGTTTTGGAGCTTATGGAGAAAGCTGCCTCCAACCGCATGGAATCTAAACACAGATTCTCAAACCCTACTCAAACTAGTTTGGGGTTAAAGCCATCGTTGACTACCCGTTAATTGCCCAATTTAGTCAAATGAAACTATCAGCAAGTACACGGGACTCTACCATGCGAGAGTGATCAACAAAATGCAACGTCAATGAAACAACTAACCCTCTATCCCAACAAGTCCCATTTGATTACATGAATCTTGCATCTCCACTCAGAATAAAGTATATTAGTATTATCATGAAAAAATCTTTAGCCTGATTAATGATAATGATAAAAACGATAGGGCATAAATTTCTCATATCAAATGTTTCTCTCCTAGCGATAATAGTGAATGTCACATGCATCACCCATCGAAATCCAATCTTAGTCAATGACCCGAAAACGGTAAATGCATCATGCATGTAAAACAAAAAAAGAAAGGTTCAGCAGAATCCACAAAATCTCACTTTTTTTTTACTTCCTTTTGTCTTCTTCTTCTTCTTTTTTTGGGTACAAGAACAAAAGTTTGGCGACATCAGCTGATCCTGTATGCTGTAGTATTACCATCCATCACTTCTAAGCTGTGCTCAGATGTTGAGTCGCTGTACAAATTCCTACCTTTGAAAGGATTGCTGCTTCTCATCGGTCAGTGGTCAATCCACTTTGAGTATGATCTTCATACACTCATAAACAAAGTAACTTATTGAAGCAGAAGGAAGGACCTGAAAATGCAAAAATCAAACCACAATACAATAAGAACAGGAGCGACAACAAGTGATCACTGCAACAAAATTACTCTAAACAACATAATCAATGTTCTGCTTTTAGGCCATATGGCAGATGATTCAGAAAATTGGATCAAATCTTAGGTGTGAGAATTTAACATGTTACAAAGAAAGAAATTCAAAAGAAGCTCAGATGGAATACACATCCAAAAGGCATCATAAACATAAACACGATATGTGTATTGCTAAGCAAACAGCCAAAAAGGGTCAGACTGAATACGCTAGAGTACAAAAGGACATGACAAGACACCAAATGTGAGGAAGGAAGCAGCATGCATGCTGTGACACTTCTTAACAATTAGGTGATCAAACGACATAGGCCATTTATATATAACAAGGGATTTTAGAGAGAGAGAGAGAGAACTATAAAACAATGTCCATAGCTAGATGCCTTATTTGTGGTTTAGATAACAAGTCATTTTACAATGAGCCTAGTCTTGCATTAAATCGTTAATAACAACCATTTAATCACACTATTCAGAAAATAGAATCTCTCATCAGAGGTTATAGCAATGACCTTGTTTATCCTCATGATAGACTTACCTCAGGAATATGTGTCCATATTCATAGTTCAGACATCATATTACTCTTATCTTTTAAATAAATACCACATACTTGCAATAAACTGGGAATCAGCCCCGCATAGAGTGCTGGAATTCCCCCTTGCTCAACTATCTTGATGCCAGTTTTCAACGCAGTCATTTTTGTTGCCCGAACTTGCAGCTGAAGCTGTCGCCTGACTACTTCAAATGGATAAGTAGCAGCTTCAGCACAGGCACCAGCAATAGCTCCATATAATAATGTCCTTACTGGCCCCAACTCCAGCTGGTCAAAAGCATTTAGTTCCTGCCCCTGCTGCTGGTTCATGTTCTGGATTCTTTTTCTGCCTTCTGGTGAGTGCAGATAAGCTGATTTTAAGATATCATACACACCATAAAACACAGCACCTGAAGGTGCCATGCTTATGAGCGAGGGAACTAGACCTTTGTACAGTGACAAACACCCTTCTGTTTTGATCATATGGCAGAAAGCACCAATTACACCACCTAATGCTTCTCCACCAGGAGCAACAATTTTAGTGCGAATCTGTAAAATAAAATTATAACTAAGTCATCAATGCTCTCTCTCTCTCTCTCTCTCTCTCTCTCTCTCTCTCTCTCTCTCTCTCTCTATCTTCTCATATATATATATATATATATATATATATATATATATATATATATATATATATATATCCAATGATTCCACTGAAAATAAATTTCACATGATATGCACAGGAACTGAGAGTTGCATCTCTGATACTGGACAAGACTAAACTGGAAATCAAGGTCCAGAAACACATAAACAGGGGGTAACCAGATATTAGTCAGTAACGGTATTGCTCAGGAATTACAGTGCCAAGGAACCCTCTTTACAACTTCTCACCAGAGAATTTCCAGCACTTTTGTCTAGAATTGATTCTCTCTCTCTCTCTCTCTCCCTAAACTCCACCTTATGAACATTCCAATCAACTTTTAGCTACATTGCTTCAGTCATTTACAAACATACTAAAAGAAACTGGTAGCCCTTCATCCTAGTCGCTGCTAAAGTCAAAAAAAGGGTTTTACTTGGCCTATTATAGAATGTCTGCCAGACATGACATTGCAATATCAATACGCATATCGAATAAACTGAACAGACAAAAAAAAAAGGTAAAGCAGACAACTGAACCATATAGTTAATGCTCACACTACAAAACTTAAATTTGAATTTGTTACCAACCTTAGCCACATTTTTCACCAACCTTTACTTACAATCAATATATTCCATGTTTAGTTGGCTAACCCACTAAAGCCAAACAAATATAACAATTAGCTGCTTGCAATCAACACAAGAGATATGATTGATAAATGCTAAACTAAAGCAAACATATTTTAAATCTTAAGATACGCGAAATGACAAACAAAGCAACGGTAAAAAACAAATAAAAATAAAACAAGGGAAGGAAGATCAGGCGTTTACATACAGTGTCAAGTGGCAAGCAAATAACTGTTGCTGTCATTCCCGCTGCAGCACCTGCAACAAACCTCTCAAAATTTGTTGTATCCTCGTTCCCAGAGAATTTGAGAAGCTGCTTTCTATATGTGTCATAAGCATAAAAGTTGACTGCTTTAAATGGGGCAGTGCGGAGAATATTGACAAGATTCCCCTTCCAAAACCCTCGCAAACCTTGCTTAACAGCAATTGTCTTAATTAGATCAACAATGTTCTTTTGCTCTCCACCAACTATGTATTCCAGCTTCAATCTCTCCAATGGAGCAACACATGTTCTGGCAGAAACATAACCCATAACATCAGGAAGAATCTAAATCATCCAAATGACACTACAATACCACGGGTTACTCACATTATACACATATGAACATTCCTTCTACTTCGCAACATCATAAAATTCACTCCATAGTTGGGGTCCCAGAATCAAAACAGAAACCAAGACAGAGGAAAATACAATTACCTTGAAACCATAGCTGCGATAGCCCCAGCGCACAAATGGTTGGTGGTGTTCGCCGCAGGCTGCTGTGTTACCCCAACCTTCCGCTTCCCAAAACCCAATTCCTTATCACTCTTCTCCCTCACCCCAGTTTGCTCCAGCCCCACCTTCGGCTCCTGAACACGGCCATGGCTCCCCAAGCTCACTGAGAGGAAAAACCCTGGCACCACCGCCGCCATGAGGTTGTCGTTCGAGAAACGCACCGTGTTTGAAGCCGAACCATCCCTCGGCGAAAGAAATTCCAGAAACGTACAGGGTATACTCGGCTCGACGAATAGGCCACCTAATCTAGGTTTCGAGATCGAAATGGAGGAAAATGGGGAAGAAGGTGGGTCGAGAGGGAGCGATTTACTGAACTGGAGGTAGGAACTTGGCATCGTAAAGGATATAGTGACAATGGAGCTTCCAGTTCGTGGACATCAAGAAGACTTACAACAGTAGGATAGCGCATGAGAACGAATGGAACAAGGCGACGGAGTACCTGAGAAGCGGAACAGTGATTTTGGCAGCGGCTTTGCTTCCATCGCCGAGCATAGTAGAGTTTCAAGTCCTTCCGCCTCTCAACAAATGTCAATCGAGCTTGTTTAGTGCTTAGTAGTTGAACGGGAATCAAGAGAAACAAAACCTTCCGTCTGCTGGCATCGAAAAATCACAAAAAACTACGTGAGGTTTTCCCTAACCTTCACTTGTAACCAATTTTCTATGGTACCAACACCTTGCCCCCTAAAAAGTCATCACCGCGAGACTCCCCGTTAGGTTGGACGACGGAAAACCCAGCTTTTGCTTTAATATTCTTTGGCCCAGAATTAGAAATTTCTGCGCTCAAAACTTTCACATCTGACGATTTAGCCCCCGTCTTCAACATTTTATTTTATTTTTGAAGCCCCCGTCTTCAACTAGTCCTCTGCTCACTTTCTCTGCAACTGTCGCCAACCAGACAAATTTAGGTTCATGCTCAGCTATTCAAAATTGCAGTATACGCACAGGAAAATAAACTCTGCAATTAAAATAAGACTAGAAACAGACGAGACCCTTAGCAAGGTCTTTGGAGCCATTGACGGGAGACTAGCTGCTGAACTTTCTCCGACCGTTCTCTGGCTGGCTATTAGATCCAATCGGCTTCCTCTCAAGTCTCAACAATTCGATCAGATATATGGGTCCCTCTACCTCGTACTTCGTACGAGCCCTCCTGCTCGCTCATCCTTCTCGATTACCTCCTCCCGCCGCCCTAGGCTCCTCCACCTTCATCGACCAAAGCCACTGTAGCCGACGTCGGCGCCGGACAATCATCGCATTCAGATTTTCCATTTTTACACGCCTCCAAATCGAAGCATGGACGTGCTCTTTCCGATCTTGCAGTCATCGCGTGCCTCAGATCTCATGGATGATTTCGTTTTCACTTCTAGGCCACCACAGTGACACTTCTCTCTCATCATCATCTAAATCGCACATATAAACTATTTTCATAAATGTCTTAGTGAAGATACAAAGTGTCTAAATAAATTAGTAAAAATATTTAATTAAGTATATATAAACATCTGAAATAATATGTATATAAATTTTTCTTTTCATATAATATAAAAATTAGTTTTTATCAAAATAATATGTAAAAATATTTAAATAAATATGTTAAAGTGCCTATAATAATAGGTAAAAATGTCCAATAGAATATATAAATAATTTTATAATCTTAAAAGTAAAAGTGTCTGAAGCAATAAATAAAAGTGTTTAGATAAATATATCAAAATGTTTGATGCTATATATAAAAATGACTACAACAACATGTAAAAAATTTGTTTTTTTCAAGTTTAAAAAAGCCTGAATGAATATGTGATAATGTTTAAATAAAAATGTTAAAGTGTCTAAAATGTTTATATATATATATATATAATATATATATATATATATATATATAAAGGTGTATAAATTAACGAATAGAGAAATGTCTAAAGAAAAATATAAGAGTTTCTTAATAATAACTAATAAATAAAATTTATTTTATTTTTAGGAAAATAAAAAGCAATTGTTGTCTCTGTCTAATCAATCCAAATTCAAAGACTCATCATCGCTAGAAGCCTTGATCAGAACCTACACTAGCCCCGTTGTCCACCTCCGCCACCACGAAACCCTCCAAATGCTCCTCAACTATTCCTCCACCACCTACAAATGCCACTGGTACGGTCGACACAATGACCACGACAGCGTCTTCGTCGCCCCCCCCCCCCGGGAAAACAAGGTTGTTGTTGATTGTTAATTTGAATCGTCGATTCTCATCACCGATCTCTGCTCAGATCTCAACCGTTCACTCAAATCTCCACTTGGAACTCAACCGATTCTTAGCCATTTGCTCAAATCTCAGCCTCATCCGGTCACCATTCCTGGCTTTGTCTCACTCACATTGATTGGCTTCACCGCCTCCAGTCGCCACTCCTAGCTTCATCTTGCTCCGGTTGCCTCTCTGGCTTCGCCTTTGCATTGTTGAGAACAACAACTACATGAGGAGCCCTAGATGAGTCTGGCAAACAAATCCGCAACGGTGAACTCGTTAAAGTTAGATGACAAGAGAGCACACAAAAAGTATCCTGGAATGAAGTAGAAACTAAGGTAAGGGGTATAATTGTAAAATCAGTGCTATGTATAATTAGATATATGTGTATTATATCCATACATTACATTCTATCCCTCAACTTTCTGAATCAAGCGAATTATTCCTTTAACTTTGAATCAGTGCGACTAAGTCCATGAACTATAATCCTTATAGAAGAATTTTACCAATTTTAAGAAGAAGCTATAATATATTTACCCTTAAAGTATAAAGGAAATTACATATATTATGCAAATTTTAAGGGGGTTCGGGCCACTACTAGCCTATTTTAGTTTCACCCCTGCATTTAAATGAAGCATATGTGATCATATTCATGTGCCCTTTTAGTTACGCTTTGGATTATAAAGGACTAAAATGAAGATAAAGAAAAAGATAAAGGATTAACTAGCATTGTTCCACACAAGAGGGATTGAAATTTCTCTTGCCTTATACATTTGTATCTTTCAGTCATTTGTTCATCAAACCAACCTGGTGCCAAAAGTGTTTTTCCCTATTCACTGAGTAATGAAAACTTTTCTAATTCCTAACCTCGTCAAGAAAGGCGAGGTAAGATAAAGAATAAAGTTTGTTTCACTTCTTTTGGGTACAACAATGGCAATGACCCTAATTCATAAACTTGCAACTATGATTTTCTAAAGAACTTAGTTTGGGCACCCATTTCCAAGTTTATTTCATTGGAAGCATCAGTGAGCTTCAAAACGCATTTGGGTTGGCCATGGTTTTCTAAAGTGAGTAACAAGGTGGGGGAAGTTGGCCATGGTTTCAGGACCCTAAATTGTTCCAAAATCAAAGTAAAGAGGGAGATAAATGAAGGAAGATCGAGCATAGAGGAGAAATTTGAGGAATTTAGTTGCCGAATAAGGAATTTGGGTTGGTTTTCACATTGGTTGCGAAGATGGAAGGGTTTGCTATGTTGGTGTCTAAGAAGGATTTGAGTGCAACAAGGGACGAAGGACATGCATGAGGCTAATTCAGATGCATAACAATGCTGTGGCTAGTTCATCTCTTCTTTTATTTTTCTTTCGGTTCTCATATAACCTAAAATATCATTTCTATAACAAAAGTAATGCACGTAGTCGTGATTGCTTGTGCTTCATTTAAATGGATCAAGGGGATAAAATGCCCCACTTTGTAAAGTTTGAGGGACTAAAGTCAACCTGAGTTAAAATTTAAGAAGTTGACAAAATTTAAAGGGCAAAAGCGGTTTTAAGGCTAGAATTTTTGCCACTAAGAGTGTAATTTTTCAAATTTGAAACTCAAATGTGGATTGGTACAAAATTAATACTAGTGATATTTTTAATCTTACTAACTACTCATCAGCTACAAAAAAAAAATCTTGGTTTTGTGGAAAGATTTCATATTTGGGAAATTTAGACTTTTGATAAGCCACAACGACAGGATTGGGAAGTTTTGATTAGCAATAAAAAACTTTGTCATTGCAAGATAATAGGTCTTCAAATTGTGATAAGCAAAGATTTGGAGGTATGCGGTCTTATGCTGGTTATATAGAAAGTTAAGGTTTCAATCTTGACGATGTGTCATTTGATGGTTATGATGAACAAACATTGGATATGTTAAAAAATCTCGATAAGTCTAAAAAGCAGAGGAAGAGGTGAAAAAATGGAATCACAATTAAAATAATTGGCATTGAGATGTGAACCGAAAAAATTAGAATGAGGGTTTAAAGATTAGTGTTTATTTTGCTGCATTTTTTAGGACATGAGCCATGTAGGGTTTAGTGTTTGGATTTGTATTATTTGGTTGATAATAGGAAGATTGCGCTTATTCTAATTTCGAGAGATTTTGAATGAGATTTTAAGTTTGATGTATAATGTGGGAAGTCAGTGTACTTTTGTCTTCAAGATGTTATTAAGGATAATTTGTTTCAGTATTTTTTTGGAATGGATATTTGTATTGCATTTTTATATTTAATAATATTTATTTTTCCCGCTAAAAAAAAGTGATATATTGAAATCAGCAAGATGCTCAACTATATACCAAAAGGAATAGCAAAATATCTCTGAACCCTTGACAGGGTGGAAAGGACTTTGGTCTTTCATAGCTGAGGCTCAAGTTCAAGACACTCCTTTTATTCCTTGCCCCTAAATTCTTAAACTTTGTACTGTAATTAATTTTGAGTATCAAAAAAGAAAAGAATAGCAAAATAGGAGAAATGTCACCAACCATAAAATATTAATTTAAATGCTCAAGTATCTAATTATATTAAAAACTATTATTAGATAACTTTTTTAACATCGTACTAAATGCTAATGTTGTTGTCTAGCCACACAATTCTTAGAGTAAAGGTTAATTACGGGTTGTACGAAAAAATCATATTCTCTTTGATAAAAAGTAAAATAAGGTAGGTACCTCGTTGGCCGCTATTGACTAAGGCTATGAACAAGTAGATATGAGAAAGCATGACAGGAACAGGATTTGCTATTGTTCAGCATTAATTCCAACACCTTATTATTGGCATAAGAAGCATAAAATGTGGACTCACTTCTAGCATTAATTCAAGGCTTGCTATTCTTCAGGGAAACAACTTGTTTCCAACTCCCTAAGAGCAACTTGTTTCAACGAAACATGGATTTGATTCTGGATGTCACTGGAGACTTAACACAAACACTTGAAAATCACTCACAAACACGCAACGATGAATCGAATCAGAGAATCAGATTCATGGAAATCGGATGCGGAAGCAAACCGATCCATCCTCAACGAAACTCCAAGGCAAACACCAGGAGGAAAGTGGAAGCCAAGAGAACCACTAGAACCTGAAGAATCAGCTCCATCAAGCCGCAGAGTTTGATCTTCCTGCTTTTCATTCGCTCCCTTGTCAGATCCACCATCAGGCATTCTATCTCTTTCTTCATACCTTCCAGCCTTTCCTGGAATCAATCAGGCGAATTCAAGCTCAGGAAATTGATCGCATAGACTAAGCGAATTTCAGAGAGAGAATAAAAGGAGAGAGCGCGATCACTTGCCTCCTCGTCGCTTGCAGATTGAAGGCGGCGACTCGTCGACGAGTTCATCTTCGATAGCAGAATCGCAGCTCTAGCACATCTAATTGCCAGATGAGGTTTCTGAGCTGCGCTTTTGAGTTCCATCTCAGATCCCTCCATGGCTCCTCTTCTTTCGCGCCTCTGTTTGAAATTTATGTTTCTTTATTTGAGGATGATCTCAGAAATTCTGAAGGTTGGGTTAATTTGCCGTCTGTTAATACGCGGACGGCTCATCTTTTCTTTTGGAAAAATGCAAGAAAACTCCTCACGGTCTAGTCGAACTTTCAGTTGCTTACTCCATGTTTGAGAAATATATTTTATGCGGACCAGGTTTCATGAAATCTACATGTCCCAATTTCACATTACTATCATTGGGAGCAAATTGCATAAATGATCTCTAACCTTTAACTATTGTTTTATTTTAGTCCTAACCTATTGAATGCTCTGTTTTAGTCCTAAACCTATTAAAAAGTTTTGTTTTGGTCCTAAATCTATTAAAAACATTTCATTTTGGTCCTCATTGGATGAAATATGTTAACTTAAAATATTCTTCTTATAAAAAATTTTTAGGCCATAATTTAAACTATCCTATAACCATCTTATATTAAATTTAATCTGTATAATAATTTTGTTATAGTTAATAGAAAATTCAAATATTTTTTTTTCCTTTTGTAAATTGAACTTATTTAATTCAGGAAGAAAAAACTACTAATTTAAATTGTCTATTTGCTATAAAAAAATATTAAACTGTTTAAATTTACTAAAAGACAATTATCGAATATTTAAATTAGGATTTCAAAAATTAATGTTGGACAGTTATTTTGAGTTAATGAATTTCATTTGGTGAGGGATCAAAATAAAAAAAATTTACTAGGTTTAGGACCAAAATAGAATATTCAATAGGTTAGGGACTAAAATAAAATGGCAATTAAAGGTTAGGGACTATTTATGCCATTACTCCTATCATTAATCATAATCACTCGCTCTGATTTCTAACTATCTAAACTAATTACCTTTTATAAGACTTTTTGGGTAAAATTTTAATCCAAATATATATTTTTAAAATAGTTTTATAAATCACTTTTTTAAGTACTAAACTAGTTTACATAATCAGTATTGCATCAGGTTTTCTTTTTCTTTTAAGTGTTAGAAATGTATGTATATTTAATAGTATTCAAATATCATTAACATAAATGTTATCATTAGACCAATAATAATAATAATAAAAGTAACAAAGCACGCTCAATCAATATTATATAGTTTTGACACATATATCCATTCACATAAAATATTTGTCATAGATATCATAACAATTCACATAGATACGTCTTTATCTTCTACTTGATTGATTTCTCCTTTGTTATCGATCAGTTCAATGTAACAATGCCTAAAATAATTTAAAAGTAATGGTAAAATATTAAATATTATATTAAATAGTAGAAGAACAATTATATTTACTAAAAGAAAACTATAGGCTCAATATAATAAACATCTGCCACTGACATTCGTGAAAGCGGTTATCAAGTGATTGTAAAGTTCAATACTAGTAAAACAAATAAAATGATTTATTTTGTAAATGACAATTTGTTATATTATTTTATTTATATTTTTAAAAATTGGACAAAATGATGTGTTATTTGCGCTGACGATGGCTCAATCGCTTCTTTGGTTATTGCTCCCTACTTGAACCAGCCGCGCCGGTTCTGGGTTTCAATTTTTCCTAGTCGTCGGGTTGCTCCAGAACGCCCGATCCATATGCTTTTTTGAGTTGATCCATAAGGCCTTTGGATTTGTCCTGTCCTGACCAAAATCAACTGCTAGTCGATCCATCTTAATTTACAAGTTCCACATAAATACTTAGGCTCTGTTTTTTACGTAAAAATGAGATTGAAAAAAATGTGTTAATTCAAAAAAAAAAAAAAAGGCGGCAGACCAGGTCGGGTAAGGGGTTCCGGGTCGGGTCAAATTTGGTCGGGGAACGCTGGAGGCGCGGCAAGGTCAAAGCATGGGTTGAAACCTCATTTTCACATAATCTCCCCAGAATCGGCCAATATCCCTAGCCTCCGGCCAACTTGAAACCCACGATTGGGCTAAAAATCCTCAATTGAACAAAGACCAAATGATTTCATCGTTCCTCAATTTCATCGTTTCTATTTCATCAAGGTTTTAATCTGTTCCTTCTCGGCGTCAACAATCGGGTAGAGTGCGATGCCATCCCTAGAATCGGCAGCTGGCGCCCATCGGAAACAAAGGTGATTCTTGAAGTTGATGGCGGCGGTGTGGTGAATCTGTTTATTGACGACGGGCTCAGTGATGATGCGGAGCACCGTGAGGCAATAATTGGTCTGGGCGACTACATCTGAGAGAAATGACTTCGAGGCAAGATGCAAATCGAAGAGGCGGTTCGATTTTCGGCGAGAGAAAATGGCGGAAGGGTGAGGATAGTGTAGGGGTAAGGCTGTCGAAAGGGGTTCGATTTTCAGCCACAAAATGTGGCGGAGGCCAGCGGAGGGTTCTGGCTACTCACATTCAGCTTTGACCTTGCCGCGCCTCCAGCGTTCCCCGACCAAATTTGACCCGACCCGGAACCTTTTACCCGACCTGGTCTGCCGCCTTTTTTTTTTTGAATTAACACGTTTTTTTCGATCTCATTTTTACGTAAAAAAACAGAGCCTTAAACAACTGATGGACAAAAATTTCAAATATAGCACTAATATTTTGGGTTAGACTAAATCTGTCACTAAAAAATTATTATTTTATGTTTTTTCATTTATCTTTTGCTTTCTCAAACATTTTCTTAAAATTTTTATTTTATTTATTCTTCAAATGACGCAAAAGAACAAATTGATAAATTGCCTATAATTTTTAAAATTTGTTAAAAGTTGCATGACCACCCTAAGATTTCAAAGCCCATTATGTTTCTCTCTCTCTCTCTTTCTTTTTGGTTAGCCATTCTATGGCCAATGACCAATTTGAGCTAATTTTAGAATATTAGTGATCATTTGGATAAAAAAAATTTAGTGGTAGATTTTGGCTTGGCCAAAAATAGTAGTGATATATTTGAAATTTTTGCCAATTTTGATACTAATTAAAGCGTTGTCTTTTTCCAATTTCCCCAATAAAAAAACCAGTCAAGTTGTTCCTGTTAGAGCTTGAACAAGAATCAAGCAAAACCGCACGGTTTATAGTTTGGTCTCCCGTTCATGTGTAATTTAATTCAAATGATCACTGCATTGACTTTCTCCTTGCCTGTCCCATGTGCCAATAATTTAGATCAGGGATGATTAAGTAACTAACTTAACTAAGGATCAAAGTGAAACTATTGACATATTTCAGGAGCTAATAGTAAAAATTTACTATAAATCTAAATCGTGGGCAAATTATATAATGACTAAATTTGTATCCTCGTGTTAATTAATCTTTACACTTTGAAAACTAAAAGAATATTTTAAAAATATTTTAAAAATGGTACGTATTTTCTATTATTATTTTTTTTATTAGGCTGGGTGTGTGGAAAAAATTTCTAAAAATTTAATTAATCTCTAAAATATTACTAGATGGAAACACTATTACCTTTCAAAGATATTGGTTCTAGGCAAGGAACCAGTAAAAATAAATAAAAACAATAAAAATCAGCATCAGAACCAACATACATGAGCATACCAATATATATTCAAGCTATCCTCATCCTCTTTAGTTACACTATCTTTGTCATCAAGATTGCATGGAAAACAATAACTAATTAACCTTTTTTTTTCTCCTTTTAGACCAAATATCCCGAGATAAGCTTCTTTGTTGCAGGGATAACAACTTTGTTGAAAACTTGGTTGACAAAGTTCGATAGTCTCACTACTAAAATTGCTTGATTTTCCAACGGCAATTTTACAGTTACCAACGCGTATAACAGTTGGTATTTTTTTTCCAACGTGCACGCGTTGGTGAGGGTTTCAAAAAAATGTTACAGTTTTTTTTTTACCACCGTGCAAACCGTTGGTAATTACCAAATGGTCTTAGCCGTTGGTAAAATTCCAACTTCCCAGCAGTTGGTGTTTTTTTTTTTTTTATGAAAACTTTACCAACGGCTAAATTTTTTAGTTATACGGTGCGTTTTGATTAAATTTTGTTTTAAATCCCCCCCCCCCTGGCGCCCGAACCCAGCATCGTCTTCTCCTTCTTCTGTTCTTCTTCTTCTTCGCCTCTGTCTCCGGAAACGTTTCCTTCCTCCCACACGCACACACAGCACGTTCGTTTGACAAATTAAGGGGTGAAATTGCTTCGTTGAGCTTAGTAAAACGTGGATCTGGTCTTCATTTCGTTGATCTGTAGGTTAGTGTGAATATTTTTTCAATTTTTTTTTTCGAATTTGGATCGGTTGTTTGTTGATAATGGGTTTTGATTTTCGTTGTTGTAGCTGATTTGAAGCTATTTGGAGGTATTTGAAGCAACTGAAGTCGGATTTGAGGTATGTTTGTTTAGAACGTATTTTTAATGTTTTTTATTTTCCGAAAATTAGTTAATATTCCGATTATTTCATTGTATTTTGGAGTAAACTTTGTGAAATATTTGTGATTTATTATTGTTGATGGTTGGATGTGAACTATTTGGGTGACCCATTATAATTTAACATTTATGTGCAATTTATTAGTTTTTTCTGAATTTTCGGATTAAATAAAAAATAGAAAATAATTACTTTTAAGTAAAATGTGTGGGTAATATATGTATATGTCAAAATATTGAGTTTAATTAAAAATAGTGAAAAATTTATTGTCAGTTAATTGATTAGGTGGTATATTTAATATTTGTGTAAAATTATTTTCTATATTTAGATATAATAAATAAGTACTTTGGAAGTAAATTAATTAGGTTGTATATTTATGTGTGAAATTATTTAGTTTAATTTAAAATTGTTAATAATAAGTTGTAAGTAAATTGATTAGGTAGTTTATTTAATTGTTGTGTAAAATTACTATGTAAGTCATCTACACTTAATTTTACTATCACTTAAATTTTTTTATTTTCCAGTTTAGGTAATATTCCGATTATTTCATGGTATTTTGTAGTAAAATTTGTGAAATATTGGTGATGTATTGTTGTTGATGGTTGGATTTGAACTAGTTGGGTGACCCATTATAATTTAACATTTATGTACATTTTCTTAGTTTTTTCTGAATTTTGGGATTAAATTAAAAATAGAAAATAATTACTTTTAAGTAAAATGTGTGGGTAATATATGTATATGTCAAAATATTGAGTTTAATTAAAAATTGTGAAAAATTAGTTGTAAGTTAATTGATTAGGTAGTATATTTAATATTTCTGTAACATTAGTTTGTATACTTTGTGGATAATAAATAATTTGTTTGGAAGTTAATTATTTAGGTTGTATATTTATCTGTGAAATTATTTAGTTTAATTTCAAATAGTATGGCAAGTTGGTTGAGGTAAGTTATTAATTTTTTTTAATTTATCCGAATTAATTCTTTTTTTGGGAAAGAATATGTATTTATTTATTTATGTTGTACTTAAAATTTTAGTATTATGACTGTTCATTCTACATTTTTCTGGTGATTTAGTTCGGTCTTTCTCATTTATGTTGTGTTAATTAATTTTTGATTATGGGTAATTTTAGTGATGTCATTAAAATGTTTTTCTTCTTAGTAATTTTCTTGGATAAAATTAGATTGTGGGATAATTTCTGTATGGATAAAATAACAAACAAAGCAGTAATGATAATAATAATACTAATTTATTATTATTACTTTTTGTACCCAATAATATAAACATGGTCATGACTTTGGGAAATAAGACATTAAAAAAAATAAGCAATGAATTAAACAAAAACACTATAATTTATTAAACTTAGGGTGTAATATAATTTACGAAAATAATATAGGGTCTGGAAATGTGTTTCACAAAAAAGACAAGTTTAACTCACAGAATAGCGAAATCGACAATCGAAAAGATATTTTCATTCGAATTTGTCACCAACCTTCCAAAAGAAGCAACCAAACCCTAAATCCACATTCTATATCCCTAAACCCTCAATTAAACCCAAAGATGTAAAACCCTAAACTTGATATACCATTAATTAACCTTAAATCCCAAACCCTAAACACTGTACCCAAAACCCTAAAATCTTAAATTAAACCCAAAATACACAAACCCATAACCATAAATTAAACACTAAGACCTAAAACCCTAAACCCTAAGTACAACCCGTTAAACCTAAACCCTTGTTAATTAAATGTAAACCCTAAAACCCTAAATTAAACCATAAATACACAAACCTCAAACCTAAAACTCAAATTAAACCCCAAGGCCTAAAACCCTAAACTCTAATTCTATATCCCTTAACCCTAAGAACCAAAACCCTAAACCGTAGCTATTTTTATATCCCTAAATCCTACACCCTAAAATATCCTAAACCTTATACGCTTATAAACCCTAAACCCTAATTCTATATCCCTAAACCCTAGCTAAGTAACTAACATTAACTCTAAATCATAACCCTAGAGCCTAATTAAACCATAAACCGTAAAACCCTAAACCCAAATTCTATATCCTTAAAACCCTAAACCTAATATACCATTAACCTAAACCCTAAATATATATCCCTAAACCCTAAATTTCAGTATTGTAATATTCATAATTACAATAATCATAAACTGTTAAAAACCCTAAATCCTAATTCTATATCTCTAAACCCCATAAAAATTTGTATTCCCTAAATCATAAAAAAGTCTCCAAATTAATCCCAAATAGCCCTTAAAATAATTCCCAAAACCATAATATTGAATTAATTCAATTTACCCCAATAACCTTATGTAGATAATTTCATATACCTAAACACACATTTTAAACCCTAGACAAAATATCAAAAATATCAAACCCAAACCCTATATCCAATACCCTTAACCCCTTAAACCCCTTAAATCCTTACAAAAAAAAATCGAAAACCCTTAACCCTAACAAAATCCCAATACACATACCCTAAAAAACCTTAAACCACTAAATCAATTTAGTCATTGAAAGGGCAACTGTAGTGTAATTAGGAAAAAAAATGAGTAAAAAGTATGAGATCTATCTAATTTAAAAAAAATTACTAAGAACAATAAGATTGAGAATAAACTTTGTCTATCTAAAAATACTGTAAACTTGAGAACGTAAACATTGAAGCATACTTTTCTTATTTTTACTAACTCAATATTATACTTTAGTACGTATATCATTTAATTGATTGAGGTGTTTATGATTACGAACAGAATTAGGGTGTAATGGAATCCGTCCGTAGTTGGATGTACAGTAACCGTTGGTTGCCTGGCGGAACTGGTTACACACAACAGTGGCCGATCGACATCGCGCAGACACCGCAATTCAACGAGCAAGTACAGAAGATGATGGCAGAGGAGAATGCGCGAAGGGATGCGCAGTACGAGAGGAAGCTCGAGAGAATTAAGAGGAGACAGAGAGCAGAGATGGAGGCTCAGAGAGCCGCATTGGAGGCAAACCGGGCTCAGTTGGAGATGATCTGTCGTTCACTAAACCTTCCGTGCCCGCCGGGTCAACCAGTTCCACAGTATCCTGATGACTTGGACTCGGATGATGAGGAGATAGTCGGGACTCCATGATGGGCGTTGACAACAACTGGTCAGCGTAATTCACCAGTTCTTGTGTTAGAGACCTTACATAATAATTTTTAGACGTAGTTAAGACTCAGTTGAAAAAACTTATGTGTTGTCCGTTGAATGTTGAATGCTTTCTTGCAGACATATATGTTGTTGTTTTAATTATGCTGTATTTGAGAATATTTTATTTTAATTACGTTTGCATACCTGTGTAATGCGAAAAATATGTATTCAAACTGCGAAAAATACGATAAAACCGAACCTTGGACCGTTTAATGTATAGTACGAACGTGCAAACGGGGAACTTACCAACTTGCGCGCGTTGGTAATTATCAACGGCCTCATAACCACTACCTTACCAACTGATATAAGTTGGTAATTACCAACTGCCAAATTACCAACTGCCACCAGTTGATAAGTTACCAACTGGCTACCAACTGCCAGCAGTTGGTAACTTACCTACCAACTGCCAGCAGTAGGTAAGTTACCTACTGCTGAGCAGTTGGTAAGCTAGGTAACTTACCAACTGCTCAGCAGTTGGTAAGTACAACTACGCGATGGAAACCAAGCCTCGCGCATGACCGTTGGTAAATTACCAACGTGAATTTTACCAACGTGTATGCGTTGGAATTTACCAACGTGTTATTGATTGCGCGTTGGTAAATAATTTTCCAACGTATCGAATACCAATTGTCATTTACCAACGTGCAACAGTTGGTAAATTCAGGTTACCAACTGCTGCACGTTGGTAACTGACAGTTGGTAAAGTCCTTTTATTTAGTAGTGTCTAGACAGAAAAAGTATGTTTATGTATATAATAACATCTTTAAACACATGCAAACAATGAACACAGTTAACATAGACATTCATTCTATACTTATGGCTTTGATGATACTTAATTAATTCCAAGGGATAGGAATGAACAGAGAGATACTTCTGAACAAATTTTTCAGCTCTAGCGGCTACATCTGAAACAGTTGTTTCACTCACAGCTTGCTTCCTACACCAAGTTGAAAAAATAATGTTAGTGCGGAACACTGAATAAAGGATGGCTAAATACAAATAAAGTATATTCTAATAAATCTACCTGTTTTAACTTTTGCTACAAAATACTCCTCTATAGAAACCAAACTGTTTAGCCATTATTTTGCCATCTCCTTAGCAGCCAAGCCAAAGATGTAAAAGGCTGTAAAACATATCCACTTAAGGTTGTAAGATCTCATATTCATTTCCCTCAAAACTGAAGAAGAAAAAGATGGAATTGCTTTCTAAGGTCCAATACATAGATCCTGCTAATCCAAAACAGATGATTTCTTGATTTCTCCCTATACAATATTTGAAGAAGTGGAAAGAAAACATATTTCGGCGAGCAAATGTAAAAAAGAAATAGATGGAAAAAATATATCTTACAATTCTAAAGTAGATACAAAAGGATCATGATTTAAAATTCTTTGTTAATTATTGTATAGATGATTTAAAAGCAAATACAAAAGTTCAAAAAAATGGATAGAAAATAAAGATTTAGAATTATGATGCTGAAGTATTCTTGCTCTTAAGTATGATAGGCACCACATTTAGAGGTGGGACCTAGGCCAGCCCGACCAAGCCCGAATTAGGACCGGCTCTGATCAAACCTAGTACGGCTCGGTCAAAGGCCCAATTTGGCACATACCCACATAGACCCGTCATGTATGTAGACTGAATGTGGGCCTTAAAAAGGAGGAAGTTCAAAGTTGGCCCGACCCGGCGTAAACTGTATGGAAGGCATGTGTCCCAGGACCGGTCCAGTCCTAGCGGTTCCTTTAAATGACTAGTTTCTAGATTTTTTTTTTTAAATTGGCATAATTACAACAACGGTCCCTCCAACAGCTTTATAACCATTTTTTATCTCCTCGTAATCTCCTTCTATTTTTTTTTTCTCCAAATCCCCTCTTAATTTTTCTTGAATCACTACTTTTATTTTCTCATTCATGGCTTTAAGAGGAAAAAACAAGTCTACAGAGACCTCCCTATCCTGCACCACAAGCCTCCAAGGTTTGTACCGTCGCCGATCCTGTTCGGCCAATAAAGGCGTCTACATTGAGGAGTTGCACGATGATGACCAAATCAACATGAGCAATTATGATTTGGGTCTCAACGATTAGTTATCCGACAATTATGTTGAGGAGGTGACGTCGAGGGCCTATCAACTGACCCAACGCCAATTACGTGGTTCTGAGACTGAGGATATACAAGGACAAGGTAAATCCTCAAGACTAATGGCTTGGGTTTAGGAGCATTTTTAGATTATTTGAGACGGGGACTCAAGGCACAGGAAGTGCAAACATTACGGGAAAATGTTAAAGCACAAAAAGAATTCTAGCACCGAAACACTTAAACGTCATATAGAAAATCAATATACCAATCTCCTTCCCAGTGCTGTCACAAGTTCTGTAGGGCAAACACAACTCGGGAGCACCAGCGGTGGGTCAGATATTTTTTGTTTTAACCAAATCTTCTAGGGAAGACATGATAAATTGGATAATGCCAACTAAAATACCATTTTCAATTGCTGAAGATGTGGATGTAGAATCTTGGATATGAGCACAATTAAATTCTCAATTTAGAAAATTATCTAGGAAAACCGTTAGGAAAAAGAGCTTTAAAATATTTGAAGCCGGTAAATCAAATTTACAAGCATGTTTCTCTACTTTAGATCATTGTGTTACTTTTGCTTCTAACTTGTGGACATTGCCTGTAAAGCAATCATATTATTGAGTTACTACGCATTGAATTGATTCTGATTATGTCATTCAAAAACTTATTTTGTCATTTAGGGTCATTAAAACTGATTATACAGGTTTTCATATATACAATTGCATCTTAGAAACATTATATGAATATTATTGTGCTAATAAGGTGCTTTGCATTTCATTTAATAATGCATCAAACAATGATGTTGATGCTCGCCTTCTAAGTCAAAAATTGAAACCATCTCTTGACAGTGCATTATTTCACATTAGATGCATGTGCCACATTTTAAACCTTTGTGTGCATTAAGGTTTAGAATTTTTGCAAAACAAAATTATCCCTATAAGGAATTCACTATCATATTTGAAAATTGAGACCCGCTATTTTTCATGAATTTAAAAGGTTTTCTTTTGAAAATCAAAAACTATTTTCTTGAATACATTTTAAATTGGATTGTTCAACCCACTAGAACTCCACATATTTGATGTTGCAAGATGCATACCTGTATACAAATTTGTTGATTCATTTCGTAAACATGAAGTTAGATATGGAATTCCTTACGAATGAAATATGGGACAAATGTTATAAAACCGGTGAACTATTAAAGTTTTTTTATAAGACAACCAAAATTTTCTTTGGTATTTATTGTCCAACAGTGCATCAAGTTTTGATTCATTTCGTGAACATAACATATGTTTTACATTAGTTTAAAACTGATGAGTTCTTGAAAGAAAATGTGAAAACCATACGGGGTAAGTGGCTTCAGTATTACAAAAACATTTCCCCAATTTTTTTAGTTGCATCTTTGCTTGATCCATATGTGAAAATGGCAAGCACAATAATATTGCTTGAGGGAATTTTTTACACCTATTTAGAAATGGCTCATATAAATGTTTTAGCTATGCCTGCAACTACATCCGACTACTTGCGATCATTGTACAAGTTATATTGTGAGAGACATTTGGATAAAGTAAGATCCGATACCTCTTAAGCTAACTCTCCTGAAAGATCAATATCATCAAGATTCAACTCGGCCCTCCAAATGCTTAAACAGCCTCAATCGACAACTTCCGGTTTAGCTAAAGTGGAAGACTACCTCAACACGTCTTTCGAGCCAAGTGACGTCGACGTATTGGAGTGATGGAAACAAAAGAGGTTAAGGTTCCTGATATTGTCAATCATCGCATAAGAGATTTTCACAGTGCTTATCTCCACTGTGGCTTCCGAGGTAGTGTTCAGTGCAAGAAAATAGGTAATATCAGAGAAACAATTGTGATTTACTCTGGAGGCAATGGAAATCTATGTATGCAGCCGAGATTAAGGTCTCGTTGCACTTTGAAAACAAGACCAAAAGAACTCCGATGATGAGATATTATCTGATAACGATGAGTGGACTTTTTTCTATTCCTTATTTCTTTTACAATGTATTCGATCTAATTATGTTGTTTGGTGCAAATCATAGGTTTTAAATTTCATTATTTTTTTGAAACATTTCACCATTTTTTTCGTGTAAAGTGTGTTCCATTTTATTATAAGTGTCGTTAGGCTTTTATAGCTAATAAAAATTACATTAGTGGTGGTGTTTTTTGTCAAATAAAATAATTAATAACTAATTATCTTGTAATTTTTTTGTAGAAAAAAAAAATGGTACATCTCGGACCCAGAACGGAACCGGCCCAAGCCCAAACCACCTAAACTTAGTTTGTACCCAGGCCCAAGCACGGTTGATCCTCAGGTCAGACCGCCTCACTTCCCACCTCTGCCACCACTAGGTCTTTGTTTCTTTATACATGTAGTTATGCACCTTCACTTTATATTTTGTGTTGTCTCTACCAAATGGCCGCATCAATCCACCATTAAAACTTATAATTCCATAAACTCTCAATTTACCAATGTAAATTAAATATCGACATAGTATTGTTGGATACTAACTTACGAAAATTAAAAATGTTGAAACATAACATCATGCTAAATAGAAAGAAGAATGCATTAATACTGGTTTCTCAGAGACCAAGAGAAATCAGGAAATATTTAAACAGAAGTGAAACCGGGCACAAATTTCTTAGGAAAACAGTAGCACCACAAAACACAAGATATTAAAGGCGAGTAAGGGGCAATGAAGAAACATTCCCAAGTTGCTATTTGGGTTAAAAAAAACTAATTGCCTTCTAGAACTCTTGAATTAGGGCCCCGAGAACTCTTACATGCAATAATAAAAACGCAGGTAAACAACCATGGGAATCGGCCAACCAATGCTAATAATGGACAAGAAATAGAAGCATATCACTTAAGAAGTTGAACAAATCATCTGGAGATGATAAGGACAACAAACGATTAAATAAATCATCGGTTATCTAATTATCCAAGGGACCCGAAATCTCCCCCAGTTGACTAATTAAAAATTATTTAATTGATATTCACAAAATTGCCTTCATCCCAACAACCACGAGAAAAAAATGTATGAAGTGAAAATCTTTGGATATAAAGAGCTGCGAATCATCATCCCATTCAATGGGTTGGTGGAAGAGAATGAAATTAAAGCTCATCCATGGCAGCGGACAAGGATAACAGTGATGAAGACGGAGGGGATCCTATACACAGTAACAAGTGGAACTTAGAGGGTGAAGGCGATCAAAGACATGAAGCAGCAGCAGCTGGTGGGGTAGATGATAATAGAATCGAGTGGAAATAAGGAAGAGGAGAATGATGAAGAAATGGTACTGCGTGCTTTTGAATAGGGATGATAGGTAGTGATTTGAACAAGGAATTCTAAAAAAATGGAGTTGATTCAGTGGAGTGAAAAGGGAAATCAAAGAAATCGAAGATGAGGAAAAACTTAATAGAATTTGAAAGGATACTTGATTCAGTTTCAATTGATGTTAATATTGGAAAGATGACGAAAAAAGAGAAGAAAAAAAAAAAGTAAGATGCAACACTTCTAAGTTGAATGGATTAGTGTCCAAGGAGATGATTTTTCTATGAGATTTAGTGGTAGAAAATGTGATTTTATTTTATTTTTTCGGATAGTAATATTATCTTAATTATAAATTAATTTAAACTTAATTTATATTTATCTATCTAAATTTGAATTTTGGAGTACGTAAAAAATGATGGTTGAAACTGTCATGTATCAGCATCATATTACACTAGAGGTTTAGGGGTATATTTGGCAAACTATATACAAAAGTGTATAGTTAGCTTTCTAAAAACAAAAAGTCTACCACAGGTCAACGTCACAACACTTTTATTATGTGAAACATCAACAATACTCTGCTTAGATGTTTCTGTCTTATATTCAAAACTAAGTTGTCACAAATTATGTAAATCTATTTACTATTATGTGAAAATGGTTGAAATTTTAAAAATGTTGTTTTCTTTTAACTATATGCATAAAATGAGTTCTACATAAAATACGTTGGTAAAAAGCACCAATGGACCAAAATCTTTAATTTCCGTTGTAAATTAGTCTATAATGTTCATTTCATTGCAAAAAGGTCTCAAACCTTTATATTCCATTGCATAATGGTCCTTAGCCCCAGACAAGCACATAAACTAGATTTACAGATAAGAAAAACTTATAGTCTAAATTGTTCATTAACTATGAGAAAATTATTGCATACTTTGAATTTATTGTAAGACAACAACTGAATAGTTTGAATTTTTCAACTTTCATGAATTATCTGATATTAACTTTTTAAATTTTAATTTAAATTGTTCAATAACTATTTTTTTCCATAAATTGAACTATGTCACAATTTTTTAATAGTTAATGGATAATTTAATCTATGAATTTTTTTCTCTATAAATCGAGTTTATATGCTTACCCAGGACGACAGACCAATATGACATAAATTATAAAGATTTGAGACTAATTTTCAACAAAATAAAGGTTAGGGACCGATTTGTAACTGAAAATAAAGGTTTAGGACCCTTGTTTCCCCAAAGGATGCACACAAATCAAAACTTTGCTTACCTAATAAAAAATGGAGTTTTTTCCTTAAATGATACACAAATTTTTACATTGTCCAATTACCGCGTGAAATACTGTGATATACCCCGTCGCCAAATTTTGTTTACAGACACTTTTTTATATGTCTTTATAATTTATCATGGTATATCATACAATAAGTCGACAATATATTGCATTCTGCCAGTTAGGACTTTTTTTCATCTCACATCAATCTACCACATATATACACATATAAAATGATAGAATATAATTAATACATATATTTTGACATAAATATTGATGTTTTGTCATTTTTTAATTTAAAAATGAAATTTAATTGATAAATGAGTCTAACATGATTGAAATTAGGAAACAATTTTGATTCTTTTCTTTCATTTTGAGTTTCACCATTTTAATATACATCAAACAATAAAAAATAAATAATATTTATTTTGTTCTATACATTTTATTTTTGTGCTTTCAAATAAAAATAGTCTTTCATATATATTTTATTTATATTAGGAAACATATCATTAAAATAATTAAATACATATCAAAATGTGCAAAATAAATTATATATTTGATGTTTTTCATCTTAAAAAAATATTTTAATATGTGTGTGTGTGTGTGTGTGTGTAACGAAAATGATAACAGTTTGTGACATTGTATACCACATGATTTATAAGATGGGGTATACTTAGCAGTAATGAAGATGATAACAGTTTGTGGCATTGTATACCACATGATTTATAAGATGGGGTATACTTAGCAATAATGAAAATGATAACAGTTTGTGGCATTGTATACTGCATGATTTATAAGATGAAGTATACCTAGCAATAATGGTATTGAAAACCTTGTGCAAGAGCTTGGGCCTTTCATATTTGCTACTAATATTCTTTTGCATTCCAATTTGCCTCTTATGTTATAAAAGTGTAAGACCAAATATGCCTTTGGTGTTTATATATATATACTCAGAATGAAAACATGCAAAGTGATAAGAAAACCTATTACAAAGTTTACCCTTTATGGTTCACAACATGGGCACTTCAACAAGTGTCTATCATTAGAGAGATTAAGATAAGTAGATTCAGCGATAAATCCTTTGATTGTTGTTGCTTAATCATAGGCCTTCAAATAATAAATTGGTGCTCATAAAGGGCTTCATTAACCTCTAATTAGGATTGACTGCTAGTAACTAGAAAAGACTTGAACTCCACAAAAGATGCACAAAAGGTAGAAATAAAGGTGTCCTTATCATGAGTGAAAAGCCCATTCACTTCTTGGTGATATCATTTTTCCTTTTAGAAAATTTTGACTTTTTCATCTTCCTCGTCTTTCCCTAGGTCTCATGAAAAATTAGCTGATAGGCTTGAAATGGAAAAGTATCTCGATCTTGATCTTGAATTTAATCTAGTCTTGCATTTTCAAAATCTTGCACATAAGACTAAGATGAAAATAATGAACCTTGAAACATGATGGAGATGCCTCATCAATATACCAATGAATGCCCAAATGTATGTGTGCACAATGGTCATAGTATGAGCCTTTATTAGACAGATAAAGAATTTTAACTTTACCGCCAACTTCCTTCCTAGTGTCAAGCTAGTGACCTTCCTTTCTAATTTGAAATTTGTCCTATTATTTTATTAACCTTGTAGTTGGGCATTAATCTAAGACTATGACTGAATAGGAAAATTGACTGAGCCTTCTATCTTAAGAAAGAAATATTACCTTGAAATCATTGTTCTATGTGAAGAACGTGCCTAAGTAGTAGATCACATTGTAGGTGCATTAATCTAAAATCGTTGTTTGGTGGATCTTGTCTACATGATAAGTTAAATGCACTAACTCACTTGAGCTGGAATAAATGCATGAGAAAAAGGCTTGTTACAATGAGACCCTTGATGGGCAGACAACCCACATTTCAAATAAATACAATGTTTCATCTTCTTGCAGAAGCAAAGACAAATCCCTTTTTCACTTGATGTAAGAATTATTACAACCTATTTATTGGCAAACAACAGTTGAGCAGTGTCCAAAGAAGCACCAATCTTGTTGTTACTTAAGAAGGAAATTTATTTTTGTCAACCCCTCCCTTAAGCACCTCTAGTTCTTATATGAGGTTCTGATTCTTGCTTTTAAATTCATCTAAGAGCACTTGAGATGTCTAAGCCTAAGTTACATAATCTTTCTATTTTGGGTTGTCGCTCTTATTCTCATGCTTAACTATCTCTCCCGCTCTCATTTTTATAACAAATTTACTTAAATTTTAAAAAAGTGGCATTTCCCACCATCACTCATGCTTTCATTACACTTTATGTAACTTAGGTCTAAACTCTCAAGTTATATTTGCCATATTGTTATGACAAGTCTGATAGTTGTCGAAGAAGGCCAAAATTGTAAATTCTCAAGCTGGTGACTTACAGCCTAAGCTTTTGAAACTTTAGATGCAAGTTTTAGCTCATGTTGCTCAAATTTATTTTTAGGAGATGAAGTTTCATTATCCAATATTAAAGATTCGTAAAGACATCTATAATTGTGTTTGGAGTGTGATGGACAAGAAGAAAGTATTTTTCAATGACAACTTTGAAAATCTCATTTGATAGCTTCTGACTAGCCAACACATCAAGAACTGCATTCTCAAGCCTGAATAATTTAGCCATAAAGTTCCCTAATCCCTAACAACTATATTGGAAGAAGATGACCATGGTAGATAGTCTAACAACTCTCCAACTTCAAATAAATCTTTATAACCCATATCAAAGAAATTTTCAAAATCAACATTAAATGGATCATAATAATGCTTTACGGATTGTAATGGCTTCTTTCCTTTGCCACAACTAGAGACGGACTTTGAAGGAGAAGATGCTCTTTTGCAAGGCCAATACTCCTTCAAAGTATAAATCATAGCAAACAATAGTCCAGCCTGCACTGAACTAATAATAGAAACATACTAATACTATAAAGAACAAAGGGACATGTTTGATACTAAAGAATAAAAGCCATTGAAAACCAGTAGCCTAACAGACTAAATAATCCCAGCATCCTAACATAAAAAATCAATGATAAAGGCATGTCTCAAGTTTGCAGCAGAACAAAGAGAAATGACTATTGAACAATAAAAAAGAGAAAAAAAACTAAATCAACTTGAAATAGGATGTAAATAATTACATACTCCAATACAACAAAATGGAACACAAACCACAAAGAAAAACAAGTGAGAAGGAAGAAACACATGCCATGGTTGGATGAAGATGGCAGAAGACCTAACAAAAAAACACCGAATAACAAATTAATCGAATCTTAGAAATTGGGGGAAATGAAATTAAAGTTGATAGAAAGCATAAAAAGACAAGGAAAAAAAATGGGGGATAGAAATGACTCAATATGGTGGGTCGATTAGCAGCGGTGCGGGGGAGGGCGGATAATCAGCCGGCAACGTCCGCCTTCATTTCTTGTCGCACACATACCAATAAAAATTGTTGGTGACATATTTTTTATATGAATGTGTGAGATGGGTATTTTAAAATAAGAGCAAAATTAGTATACATATTTGGTGTTGACTCGAAATTTCAAGTTATATTAGATATCGGAAAATAATATATATTTAAATGACATAAAGTATTATTAAAAAATTATTATCATTAAAAAAATAATTTAAAAATTACCATAAAGTATTTGAAATTATTGTTAAAACATAAATATAAAAAGTGCTACTCTCGGTTCTAAAACCTTAGCATTTGATTTTTTATAGGAAGATTAAGACGTGATACAATTTATTATATTTTTTTTCCAAATTTTATCATATAAAAAAATCATCAAACTATTATTTTTAAAACATTAATAATTTATTTAAAATTTTATCAAAGTTTTAGTCAACTTCGTTAATTTAAAAAAATGAAAAAATGAAAATTCAAAATAAAACTTAGAATGAAAATTTCTAAAGCTCACATATCAACAAAGAATAATTTTCTTCCTATGTTTTATCCCCTCAAATGCCATGATCACTTAAGTCACTACTTGTCACATGAACATTATGCACTTGTCACCCTCTATACTTTCGCTACATTGGCTCCCTGGTTCCTAAGTCACTGGTGCTATATTTGTACATTGAAGTTGATTGAATTTGATTGCTAAAATGAAAGTCTCTATTGACGGCTTTGATTATTAAATTGCAAACTCTCGTTGCCTCACGGACCGCGTCCTTCTTGGCCCTCTCTCCCAACAAAGTTGCGATTTTTTAGTGAAATAGAAAAATGTAAGTTAGGGGGAAGGAAAAAATGGAGAAAGAAAAATGAACCAAAATAAACGAATGGGGTGAGAGAGTTGTGGTGGTTTATAGAGATTGAGGAGAGAATACTTGAGATCATTACCTCTGCAGGTTTTTTAAGAATAAAATCAATTCGATTTTATGAAGGATGAAGGAAGAGTTCTAACAAAAAAGAAACAATAATGATGATGCAGAGAGGCTGGGTGATAGTGGTAACTTGAATTAAAATATGAATAAATAGCTAAATTGTACAATATATTAACTGCCTACTCTTATCACTGTTCATGAATAATGTAGGGCTCTTTTTATTTTTTGTTTGCTTTTCTGTTGGTGATGGTCTAACTTCTATTCTAGCCCTACAAAATTTTTTTATTCTGTTTTGGTCCCTAAACTTTGTTGAAAAGAGTACTATTTATACAACAACAGTAAACTATAGTTACAATGGTGAACTTAGTTTGGGTTAAGGCACCACAGTTCATCAACAATGATAAAATGGTATGTGTCATTTTTTTTTTTACCTTATTTCTTTTTTGGTGCAATTGTTTCTTTTGGAAACATGACCACTTTTTCAAAAGGCAATAGTGTTTTGAGGGCCTATGTCGTTATTTTTCCCTTTTCTTTTTTATTCACGTTTATTTTTGTATTAAAACAGGTTTTGGACTCAGTTGCATAGAGCGAGAGCAGGAGCGCGAATTCGTCAAACTTAAAAAAAAAAAATAGAGAGCAGGAGCGGCTCGAGAGCGTCACACACACACACACATACACACATATATAAAGTTAAATGCACACATAACATTAAACAAAAAAACATAAAGAAATCTATTAAATGCATATATGGTAAATCAAATAATATTATAATAGGGATATAAATTTTGAACTAAACGACAAACATAAAGAAATCTAGAATATGAGAACTAACTTTTAGTCAATTGCCTTTGAATTTTCTTTTCTTTTTATGCTTTCAACAATAATTGTCTTCTCATCAATACAGTTTAGGCTTTTAATTATACTTTCTTTGGCAAGCTATAAGTCTTGACTTGAATTGGGTTTTAGTGGCAAAAACAACACAGCATAGCCATAGCAACTAGCAAGTCAAAGTCCATTAAGACCGAATTGTATTTGCAAGAAACAGAGCACACATATATGCAAGAAACAGAGCACACGAGTAGGAAAAGATAATTTTCATATTGCCGAATTGAATGAAGGGAGCAAGCAGGAAACAAAGCAGAAATAATGAGCAAGAAGATTAAGGAAGAAAAAGAAATTTTCAATACTCACAATTAAATGTTTTCCCTTGCAAAGTCCCACTCCCACTCCCAAGTTTTTTGTATTATAAAATTGAGTTTACTGTTGTTGCTTCTAATCCGATATCCTCGACTCTTGTGGCTTGCCTTCAATCTTGAGATCGTTTCTTGTCTTAACTTTAAGAGTGGACACAGAGGCTTAATATGATTGTTCATAATTTGTTGTTAGGTTTTGACTTTGACTTGATAAGAACATACGTGTATAAGAAGTAGAAAAGCCTGAATCAAGCAGATTAAAGATGGCAAAAGGAATTCGTGAATTAGGAATCTCAAAGCGCGCTTTTTACTCCATAAGAACGCGAATTCATAGCACTCCCGCGCTAAAAACATGAGAGCGCGTTTTGAGTTCGAAAGCACTGAAGGTTTTTACATTTTATGCAACTAAGGTCTTGGATCACAATATTGCTTCTATTTCCCATTTTAGTCCTTATGTTTGATCCATTCAACGTTTTGGTCCCATAATTTAATAATTACTTAACTATAGTATCTCTTTTTACTTTCTTGATCCCTAAATTTTTTTTCTTTATTTTTTATATACTATCTTCTAAAATAAACTTTGATCACCATGGTTTGTTTGCTTTTTAGAAAATCATCTCTTTATCTTTTTTTATTTACATTTATTAAGTCAAATGATAGACCCTTAATATCTAAAGTTTTTTCATTTACTCTCTTTGTCCCCAAACTATTTTTTCCACTTTCCTTCATTATTGTTGTCTCAAAAAAAAAATTTAGTCACTATGATTTGTTCACTTATGAGTATGGTTTGAGTTAATTTGGTTTTGGTTAATTTATTTTTTTCTTTTCTTTTTACATTTATTAAGTTAATGGTTAAATCTTTAATTTATTAATATAAATAAAAAATAAATTTATGTTTAGACAGTCTTTTTCTCATTGATGATTGAGTTTTTTTTTTAGTTTGAGTTATTTACTTTGAAGCCTTTATGGTTTAATAAAACAATTTGGTATGTACTTGCTAAAATTAAAAGTGAATTATTCTAAATAAATTTATTCTTAATATTAAGATTTGGAATATGATTTGATAAGAGATGATTTTTTTTAGTGAAATATTTTTTAATGATAAAAAAAATCCATGGTGTCAAAGTATATATTATGTTATGTTTCACAATTTTACAGTTTGATCATAACTAATCATTTTAATAATAAAAGTATAATACAAAGAAATTAAATCACAAAATTTTCATAAAACTAAATTTTAATTGATTTACATAAATTTATGAGTGAGATTTTTTAATTAATTATAAAAACTTATTTTATTGATAAATTTATTATAAAAAATATCTACTACAATGTGCGGCTAACATAACCTTGTGTGCAGTAAACGCTAAATGGATCCTATATACTTGTAGGCAACATGCAAACTTGTTTTAATTTTTTTGGGTATATTCTGAAACACTTTGTGACATTAGTTAAAATTATAGTTTGCTCATTTATGTTGCCGGAAATTTATAATTATCTCACTCAATACATGAAATGTCATAAAATGGTAGAAATAAATCCAAAGTAGATTTTATGATCAATCATGACTCAATTCAATTAAATCCCAATTTAATCATGTTTAGTTTATCTATAATTCAAATTTTGAAAAAAGTCAATAATTGTGTGCTTTGACTGCCACATGTCAATAAAATAAATTACAATTACCTTACTAAAAAAATAAAGTGTGTTGCGTGCTAGCTGCACAATTCCTCTCATTAAGGAAAATCCCCAAACATTTCCAATTAATGATTTTAAACCTTTCAAACTTCCTAAACATCAATATCAAACCCAAAATTTTAAAATTTTTCATTCTAACCACAAAAATATCAAAAACTAACCCAAATTAACAAACAATTAACTCGAAATTGGCAAACAAAAACCTTCATGACTACTGAACTCTAGCTTCTCCTCTAGTGAGACCTCGTCGCCGACCACACGTTCCCACCAGAATTTCCAGACCAAATTTACTCCAGATGTAGTAGTGCCAGCCCCAGCCCCGGACAAATCCTCCGCCCCACTCCGAAGGGCATCATCTTTATCTCCCTGCTCCCGGTTATGTCCACCTCAAACGCTTCACCGCCCTTCTCGAACCTCTCCGGCCGGAACTCCATCGGAGCTTCCCACACCTTCGGGTCCCACCCCATCTCTGCCACCGCGAAATTCACTGATGCCTCCATAGGGACTTGGTACCCCCCAAGTTGGGTCTCCTCTGTTACTGTGTGCAGCACAAAATGCCCAGGCGGGTGCCGCCGAAGCCCCTCCAGAACAACTGCCTTCAAGTAAGGGATTCGACCCAGATCCTCTTTTTTCACTTCTTCGGACTCGCCCACCACGCTCTTCATCTCTTCAAATAACTTCTCTTGGATTTCTGGGTATTTCATCAGGTTCGCCATGATCCACTGCAGAGCTGTTGAGGTTGTGTCGGTCCCAGCATTTAAAAATTCCGAACATAAACTCACGATTTCCTCTTCCTTCAGGTTCCTTTTCTGATCCGGGAGATCCAAATCCAGCAGCGTATCGACATAGGCCACTACATGGTTGTTCACATCCTTCGATTTCTCTTCTTTCGCTCTCTTTCGAGCTCGAATCAATGGGATTAAAACCTTTCCCTGAGCTTCCTGACATTTTCGAAAACTAGATCTGGTTTTTGTTTGCCAATTTCGAGTTAATTGTTTGTTAATTTGGGTTAGTTTTTGATATTTTTGTGGTTAGAATGAAAAATTTTAAAATTTTGGGTTTGATATTGATGTTTAGGAAGTTTGAAAGGTTTAAAATCATTAATTGGAAATGTTTGGGGACTAAAATTACTATTTTATATTTATTTTAATATTAATTAATGCCACATCAGCATTTTCCGTTAGATATAACTCTGAAATTAACGGAAAGTAGTTAGACAGGACACGCGATAAGAGGTAAGGTACCTCGGTAGGACAATTTGAAGGTAAGGTACCCGTTTAGGACAAAAAAATAAGCTAGGTGACCCCCGGTGGATTTTACCCTATATATATATATATAGGTTAGCTAATTACTGAGGTGTCTAAATGGTGGAAATATTTTAGGTCTAATTACCTAGATGGCCATTGTACTATAGTGACTCAACCAATCACTCCCCTGAGCTTTTTGGGATTATGAATCAAGCCTCAAACTGTGATGACGAGAGTACTTTGCTATCTGACTCAGTAATTCAGACATTTTTCATTAGTTATATAACAGAATTGCATCTGATTACACAATTTAAAATTTTTGGTCTCTAATTGTACAAATTAGTAACTTTGAGATTTAAATTACAACAACACAGAATGATCGAGATGAACTGGAGTTGGATGACGAAGATTGGGGATAAAAAAAATCATCATGAGGTTGAGGAGAAGTCGAGTAGGTCAACGGCTAGGCAAGGAAGGTGACGTTGAGGAGGTCTACGGCAAGGCGAGGAGGGCAAGGATGAGAAGAAGCCAAAAAGATTAACAGCGGAGTAAAGAGGGTAAGGTCAAGGAGGTTGACGACGGGCCAAAGAGGTTTGACAGGGGGGCAAGGAAGGTAAAGTCGAGGAGCATGTGCGGAGCATGTGCAAGAGAAGCAAGAAGGGCATTAGAGGAGACAAAACATTAAGGTGCAAAATATAGAATTAGAAATCTTAAGTGGCAGTTATGTGGTTTTTCCTATTTTAAATGGACAGAAGTTACGTCAGTTGGGTAAGGTGTCCTAGTTATCAAAGCTTGAGGCTCAATTCATAACCCTAAAAATTCCAAAGATTAACTGAGTTACTATAGTACATGGGTCATCCGGATAATTAAGCCAATATTTTATTAGATGAGAGAATAATCCCGACCATATCAATACAATGCCATCACCATATCAGTTGTAGTATATTAAAGGCTGAGAATGTTGGCAAAATTCTCATCCTAGCCCATAATTTGATTATAATCAAATTAAAATCCTACAAATTTTCAAATTCAATCACATCTAACTTAAGTAAAATTCGTACCTCTAACCTAAGGCTATAAAAAAACCATCACATGGCCAAGTTGGGGAAGGCCATAGAGGACATGGTTCATGTGGGAGGGGTGATAATGAAAGATGTAAAAATTCAAAAGACTAGGGTTTAGGGTGAAGAAGATTTGGGACTGATTGGATCTTTTTTTCTTCTTTAAACCTTAGCTATATCAACATTTTTAACTGTGAAGGGCATATTTTTTAACTTACTAACTTAACTTTAAAAGAAAATGTGCAAATTTGCCACCATTGTTTTGCACTGATAGAGCAATTTTTTCACAATTTTTTTTTCATTACAAATTTACTATTGATGTTTTGTGTTGGGAGTAATTTTGCCACTTGCCATTAAATGATAGAAATGTTTTGTTTGTTTAAAAAATATTTCATGGCACAACTTTTAGTTCCTAAAAGTTTTCTTATTAATCTCCAACTACCTCAACCTTTCCTAACACCCAAATGAATCAGAATTCTATATTTAACCATACACCCGCATTGCTAGACTTCATGTTTTTACCTTCATCATTGTCACTAAGAAACCTCCACTGTTACCACCATCAATCCTTTATTTTAAAACCATAACACCTTTGGATTTAATCCCTTCTACATTAATCAAACCACATTTTGTTCGGGGTTTGTTTTAAGGAGCATTGCTAGGATGTGCAGAAAGGTAGAGGTAATACCAGTGGCGGAAAATTATGGAGGGTAGCAGAGGGTACTTGGGGTTGCCAGAAAAAGGGTCACATTGAAGATGATGGTGAAAATGGTAAATTCATAAACTTAAGGGTCAGAGTGTTAGGTTAAGAAAATTTGGAACTAAAATTTGTATTTTTCTCATTTTTTTCATGTTTTTCACATAAACAATTTTAACGACTTGTGAAAAAATTTGCTCTTAACACAAAACATTGATGTTAAATTTGCAATGAAAAAAAATATTGATGACTTCATCGCGTAAACAACAATGGAAAATTTGCACGTTTTCCTTAATTTTAATGGAATTTTGTAGGGGCGTTCATAATGTGAGTTTGCTGAAGTTCACCCTAAACCTAAACCGCACCATGGAGGAGACCGAGTTATATAATATAAAACCAAACTACAGTGTTTACCATAAACTCCAATTGAAACCCAAACCGCATAGAATGTGGTTCGGTGCGTTTTAGTTTAACTGATTTTATCTTTTCGATCCTGTAAAACAATTTAAGTTACTTTACAACAATTGTCTTAATGTTAATATGTTGTTCTAAAAACTAAATAGTTTTATGAAACATCAACAATTCCGTACTTTAGAACATCATAAGTACAAAATAGACTTATTGTTACAAAATATAAAGATAATATATGGTGTCCAAAGTTCCCACAACAAAAGGTTGTCAAAGCTCATGCTTACTTAAAGTACAAAGTTACTTCAAAATTCTTCAGTTTCTTATACGTAATGATCTCGACTTCACTTATATAGAACTACCAAGTGTGAGTTTCAAGGCATTCAAAATGAATTAAAATTATGAACAATAAATTTCTAAATATGGGAAGTGAGAACATGCTTACATATAAAACATATGCAGTGGATGAGTGGTCATCAATCAATATAAACAACAAGTGATGTCTAAGTTACCTTGAAAATTTTTGTAAAGTTGTAGAATAAGGTTATTAAGGTTATGGTTCGATTCAGGTTTACAGAGTTTCAAAATTAAAACCCGAACCATACCACATATACATTAATTTTTAATTTTTATAACTCAAACCACTCCATAACCACACATAAACTTGCATAACCAACAAGTTGATTTGGTTCGGTCTGTACAATTCTGCAGGTTGGATAAACATCCCTAAAAAATTTGAGAGTTAAAATTAGTGGCAGATTAGTCCTCTAACTCCGAACATTGATGATAAATTTGATATTTCTGTCTTTTGACTCATCTTCTTTACTGTGCAAAAAGGCGGGCATTAAACAGACAAATTCCAGAAATCATCACCCCTGTAGTTTTCCCGCATTATATACTTCCTTCCGAGCACTTCAGGCCGCATTATATACTTCCTTCCGTTCGACGAAATCATCACTCCTGTAGTTTTCCAGCATTATATACTTCCTTCCTTCCGAGCCCTTCCCACCAGAAATATATTCTTCTTCCTTCAAGAGCCAAACCACCAAAGATTCTTCTTCTTGTTCACAAGAACCCAAATCTTCTATCTCGCTTTTTGGTTCGGTCAACCAAAATCTTGCGAAAGGAGCTCTTGAGAATCCAGAAGAATAATGGAATTCGAACTGGAACTGGAAGTAACTTTCCAGTCCGATTTCCCTCACCCCCCTGTTGCCGGCCATGTAATCCGAGCCCACATTGATGTCCGTTCCAATGGCGGCTCTGCCGAATCTTCCCCAGAATTCCGTTGCAGCTGGTATGCTGTTTATCTTTCTTCTTCGCTCATTTTGTAGCTCTATGCGTCTCTTGAGTATTGCCCATCTACTGTTTGTTCCGATGCGCGGGTGATCAATCCTGGGTTGCTTCCAAATGTCCGAGTATGTGATTGTGTGGGTGTTCAATATCGTACGAGAAAGGTTCATTCTTTCTCTGCATCATTATGTGGATGTTTCTTTCAGTAGATGGGTTAAGTAATAGTTCTCCCAGTGTAATTGATCTTTTGACCATTCTTCCCCGCTAAAATTCATTAGCCTCAAAATAAGAAGAATCGAGTTGCTGAGCTCTTTAACGCGTGTATACTTCTACACCATTGTGCCGATGAGTAGCTTAAGTATTGTTGAGTTGCAGTTTATTTTTGGCCCGACATTTGGTCTCCTAATACCGTTTCTTTCTTTATCACCCAGGCACCGACAGCAAATTACTTGTTCTGTTCACCCCTCCAATTTGGCAACTATTCAGTGCCGTTCTTGTAGCGATCTTAATCTAGTTGAGAAGAGCTTCTTTTGCTCCAACGAGTGTTTCATGGAGTCGTGGGAAAATCATAAATATCGGCATCCCCTGTGTGCATCTAGAACTACTACCCAAATTGCATCAGGCAGTCGAGAAGCACTCACACAGGTGGGCTCATCACAGAGTTATTGCCCCTCAGCAAATGATGTTGGCTTTACTCTGAGGTTTGAATGTGTGGCTGTTGACCCTAAAACGACGACAAAGTTGTCTCGCCCTTATAGCTGCGTTACAGATGTAACTGCTCCTCCCCATCAACCACGCTTAATGAAATTGGTTAGAGGTTATCCAGAAGCTGGCGCTCCAGAATCTGCTTCTGACAATTTCATACTTAATGTGTTGTCGTATAACATTCTTTGTCCTGGGTCCGCCAGTACAAGTCACCACCATTGCCCACCATGGGCTCTTGATTGGAAATATCGTTGGAGAAGTTTGCTGCGGGAGATTATCGAGTATAAAGCAGATATCCTTTGTTTTCAGGAGGTGAATGCGATTTGCTCTTTTTGTGTTTGTCTTTCCAATATCTCCTGTCTGTAGGGTCAGATAGCATCCTGCATCGTCATTCTTATCCATTGGTCTTTAATGGTTTTGCAGGTGCAAACTGATTATTATGAAGATTTTGAAGATAAGTTGGCTAAACTTGGATACACCACTGTTTACATGACTAAAGCAAATGTATGGACTTCTCGACCCTGTTTCTGTGCTGACATATCATTTCCACAACCATTACATGCATAGAGCTTACTTTCACTGTGTGTGCGTTCTGTTAGATGTTCAGGGACTTGGTAATAAATGTGACCCGAACAACATAATTGGCTGCATCCGGAAGAAAAATGCAAGCATAAGAGTAACTTTTTCAGGGTTAAGAAGCATTTAGGGGGCAATGTTATTGTTAAGAAGCATCTATGATCCCCAGATATATGCTTTAAGGGTAACTAATTCAACAAAAGAATAATAAAACTGAATCTCAGTTGCAGATAGAGTGGAAAGACTGAGAATGTTACCCTACTCAGAGTCGCAGCATGTTGTGGAAGAGACAGACCAAAAGGATTCCGAAATATATGATTAGTATCACATTCATCTTTTTAAAACATGATTTTGGTGCACTTAGTGGAGGCAAAAGGTAGAAAAAGTACATGCAAGAGTTCCCAAACCTACCTAGCTTTAGTCAGACCTGATGTCTGCTCCAATGCTGTATGCTGACTAGTTTAGAGTCGGTTGTCCTCAATCATTGTGCCAATAATGTCTGTTGTGCTAATAATATTGGTGAAACGTGTCAGAGAATTAAAACGTTTTTTGTAAGTTATTTGTCATCATTAAACGTTTCAAGAAGTGATAAATTGCTTATCTTCCCAAATCTTTCTGTCCATTGCTTCGTGGCATCACTGAGCTATCCACTGCATTATTATGTTCAGTTTCATGAGTTGAGTCATTTGACATTGCAGCCTTGGTATGATGGACAAAAGGCTGTTTATCTTGGTTCTGCAACTTGTTTCCGGCATGGTCTTTTCAAAGTTAAGAAGGAACAGAAGGTGAGAAGTACTCACATTGTGTGAACAAATACGGTAATATTTTGTTAATTTTCTAAACTGCTGCTGTAGATTGAGTATCAAGAAAAAGCACAAACATTGGTTGATAAATTCGGCCCTGACCAACAACGTGAGGCTAAGGGTCGTCTATTGAAGGTATTAAGTTTCATGCTTCAATTACTTGTCCAATTCAGTCCTTTTCCTCCTTTTATTACCTCTCATCTCGTGATCTTTTGGGCAGGATAATGGTGCTTTAATTCTCATTCTAGAAACACTGGAAAGGGACAAAATCGACAAGTGTAATATAATTGGCGTGGTACTTCTTTTTGTGGAACAAAACTTGTCATCCGTTCCTATAATTGTCAAAGCCTGACTAATGTTTTCTTTCCCTTAGGCGAACACCCATATATTTGCGGACCCAGCTTATCCAGATGCAAAATTGTTCCAGGTGGACTTTTAAATATTGTACAGCAAATTTCATTTGTTTCATAGAAAGAAGAAACATGGATGAAGGAAGTGTTTTGTTTAATTTCTTGATTTTGTTTCTTAGGTCACAGAGCTTGTTCAAGCAATAGAAAATATCACTAAGGGACAGATGCCTTTGTTGCTTTGCGGAGATCTAAACTCTACTCCAGAAAGGTTAGTGCATCCGTGAATTGCTCCTTGAAAAATCTTTGTCTTGTAATGGTTTTTCTTTCTGCTCCTTAATTACTACTTAACATTCTTCCAAGCCTTTGTCTTGTACCCGTAAAATAAGTGATTTTTTTCCTCAAAAAAGTTTTTAGTAGCACTACTTTTTATTCGTTCGAAGTTTAATGGCTACATGTATTTAGTTTAGTTCCCGTTTGGGAAGACTTCAATGCCTAACCACACGGTTTAATATTACAGTGATGTTCATGAATTTCTAACTAAAGGTGAAATCAGCTCTGTCGATGAAAGCAGAACTGATCCCCTGAATTTGTATCAGAGGCTTAAACTTCGCCACTCCTTGCGTCTGGTAATGCTACTGTTTCTTTACAGTTATAGATATGTAATAACAATAATAATTAACATGTGAACTTTACATATCAAATACTTTTTGGTAATGAAAGTGCCTGAAACACTCTTTCATGATTGCTTATGGTAAAGTCTTTCCTCTCTATCCCGCTTTAGCTTGTTTCTCAAAATAGAGATTTTTTGCCCAAGTTCAAGAAGCCAGAAAGGCACTTTCAGAACATCTTTCGCAGGAAGAAGGCTTTCTTTCTTTTTTTTTTTTTTCTAAAAAAATAAGCTATGAATGAGAAATAAATCATAAAAATTCATTTAATACTTTATAAAAAGATGTTATTCAGACGATTATGAGGCGAATAGAGTATTAGCTTTCAAATGACATTGGATTTAAACAAAAACTAAAAGGTTGACATGGAGAAAGAAAGCCTTTTTTTTATTTTTTATTAATGTTAAAGGAATGTAGTTCAGTGTTGCATTGGAGGGTGCTGGAATCATCTTCTTGTGTTCATATGGGGATTTAGATAATGATCAGATCCCATGGGCCTCATTCAGATTGTTGTCCTCAGTTGCTTCCATTTTAGCATTGCTTTTGTTTTCAGCAGTATCGACACCTTTTAACACCCCCTCCCCGGCTGCAGGAAAGTGCATATGCAGCTTTACCTTCTACAGGAGGGGATGGACTGAATCCAGACACTCGTGAGCCTCTTTTTACCACCTATTCCCCAGGCTTCGTTGGTACTTTGGATTATATACTTTACACAGGTAATTTTGACCTGACAATTTCAGTTTCCATGAAGAACTATGTCATTCTGGAAATAGGAATTCCAAAATAAGTGTTAGTTGCACTCTGGAGCGACCATTTGAGCTGCTTTTTATACCGTTACCACGGGGCAGAAAGCACATTGAAGCCTCGAAAATTATTTTCCAGCAAAGATTGGTAGAGAGAGATTTATTGCAGGTTGAAATCTTTGAATTAATCCATACATCATCGTTCTGTCATGAAATTAACCATACCTGGGATATAGCAATTTGCTACATTATCTGGTCATCTGGATTAGCAAAATTTCTTGCTGGTCTTCAGATCTCTTTTGGTTTCTACTGACAGATTCCGTGGTTTACTGAATTGAGCACCAGTTAGGGTAGATCTTTATATCAGATCTTTTCCTGAGATCTGCAACCTGTTAAAAGGGATGTATTATAACTTACAAGCACTGAAGCACATCCCATGGCTCATAGTCAACTATTATTCTTGTACGGACTAGAGAAATCAAATTGTTTATCTTAGTTCACTGATCTACTTTCTCTAGTGATTTAATCGCATGAGTATGATCCTTCCCTCGTATTATGAAATATCTGTTCAGGTAGGTCTACGCTTTCCCCTCTTGTTCTTTGTATTAAACACCCCCTCACCATCCCTTGTACTATTTCCTACTCTTTTGACCATATAAGTATGTTTTTCGGAACAGCGAATTTTATGAGGGTTGCTGGTTTGCTGGAGCTTCTTCCCTCTGGAGGATTCGGCATGTATGAACGGAAACCAGAATGGCCAGAAGGACATGTGGTTGACGGATCGCTGAAGTATCTTCCATCACCTGAATGGCCATCAGACCACATTGCCCTCATGGCGCGCTTCAGCCTCCTTCCAAATTCTGCCTCATCATGCTCATTTCCTGAGAGTCCCCGGTAGCAAGCTTACCCTTGAAAAACTTCCCTTTTGTAAATAGTTAGGAAAACATTACTTGGAACCAACTTTTTACTCCAACCTTGTGTTAGCAACAACAGGACCAGACCATTTCCCGTACAGCTGCAATCCATCAGTCCTTTTGGCTTTTGTATTTTGGTAGTCAGTTACTAGCAAATGCCTTCAGTTTTCTCTCTCGAACACAACAACTTGTATGTTGTTTCGTAGTACAATACAATACTTGTTTTAGCAGGTATCTCATCTAGATGACATAAGAAATTGGAATCCATGGATTTGCTAAAGTAAACTGATAACACCGATGATGATTGGCCATATAGGTTGCATTTTCACTAAACACCACAAGGTTTAATAAAACAGGTGCCTTGGCTAGAAAGGAAAATCAAGTTGAAACACTAATATCTACATCATATAAGTCAGTACTGAATCAATGTTAGTTTCTTTTTCTTTGTGTCCCACCCAGCAATCATTCTGCAATAGAATTGAAAGGACTACATATATGATCCAGAACAGCTAAACAACCTATTAACTTTTTATAGCTGAAGCTTGTTCACTTTTCCATAAAACTAACCCTACTAGCACAAGAGACTAAGCCTCGGTTTGAAGAGTTTCGAGGGACTTTGTTCTACAGGGTGCATGAACTTGCAGTTGGGACAAGCAGGAGACAACTTGCAAAGCATCACCAGCATATGGCACTTCATGCAAACCGTTGCCATCATCTCCTGCTGCTCCTCCTCTAGAGCCAGCCAGGAAGGGAAGCTCCTCTTCACCGGTGAGTTGTTGGTCTTATCTTCGCTTGAAAAGCCAAAATTAAGCTTAGGAATTGGGTGATCGTCTGAATTGGTAATTCTTCTTGGAGAATCACAGGGCAGGTTTAGCTGAAGTTCCAAGCTCATATGACCGACTGGGCTTGGGCTTGATCTTCTAGGGTCATCAAACGTTCTCTTCTCTGTCCTTACGTTGTAGAAGTGCACCTGTCCAGACTACAAACCGGAAAATAGAAGGAACCGACAATAAGGCCTAACCTATCATCTCATGTGTAGGCAACAGCTGAGCTGGTCACTGAAAGAGATACATGAAGAATGGTATAAGTGTACAGATGGGTTACCTGAATATCCAAGCACCTCTGCCACTCGGATGGCAGTGGAGGCTCTAGCTGGAGCTCCATATCAAACATAGATTGTGTGCCTCGGGCTTTTGTTCGCTTGTCAAAGAAGGTTCCCTCATCATCATCACCCTGCGAAAACTCCTCCGACTTCCTCTTCTTGGATGAGGTGTTGTGAGTGAAATCCAGAACCGCCCTTCTCGGGTCTGGAGAAAGGGCTGCCTGAAAGGAAACCATAGATCGATCCTCAAGAAGATAGATGGTTGGTTGGTTGGTTATAATATATTAACTCATTTGTTTCGCTTGATAATATGAGGTTGATCAGATAGGTGAAATGTTTGGGCGTTTATATAGGCAGAGAGAGATGAGTGCTTGAGGCATATGGGGAGGCAAATAACTGCTAGGGGGGGAAGAAGTAGAATCTAATAGCTAGGGAAAGTTTGAAGGTAGAGTGAGTAAGATAGAAACCCAAAGCCAAGGGCCCGGTCCACATATGCATGACGTGCATTCCAAGTTGGCTTGGCCTTGGCTCTTCAATTACTCTCTCTTTGTTAATTCTCTGTTAGCTCCGAGCGGGGCGGCAGCTGCTGCTCTTCAAAGCTCAGACGTGTAAGTCCTAACCAACTCCCTCTCCTAATTAATTGGGTCAAATATCATGCACACACACACACACACAAACACCTGATTTTGATGGAACCAACAGAGACGTAAAACCCTAACTCTCATGTACGTGTCAAACTACATAATTTATTACTTTCCCTAGATAAATGCAAATCCACAAACTTAATTTAATTGTCTTGCAAAATTATGTACTATTCAATTCATGTATTTAATTCTATCATGATCCTAGCGAGCTAGCTAACTAGCTTAATTGTCACGACTCTCGCTCCCTACATATAGTAAATCATCAATATTTATTTACATATATACACTTAGTACACATTAACTATATTGATAATTGAATACTCTAGTCTAGTCCAGTTAGGTCATACATGCCATTAATCTTCGATCCCTTGCCACTTTCTATAAAAAATTATATATGGAACGGGTTAAAAAATTCCATATATAATATGCATCTATAGGTTGAGACCATGCAAGCGTGAGGAAGTAATTAATTAGGCCTAGCAAATTAAGGAGTGAGGCAGCAGAGTCCAAATTAAACAAACAAAACAAGGTTAGGCGTGGAGTAGTAATTGCAAAGTAGAGAATTGAGAGGCGAGGCGGTGAGAGTTGGAGAGGGGGCGGAGGAGGAGGTGTAAGTAAGAGGGAGGGATCCAGGAATCAATAAATGAGGAGAGTTGTGTCTGTATCTGTACAGATTAGGGCACAGACAGGTGAAGGGGAAGGTGGTATTGAGTTCAATGATCCATCCATCCATCCATCTTTAATAGGTACCTAATAACTCCAACTTCCCTCAATCGGGTCGCTCAATCCACCAAAACCAGCCCTTTAAAGCTCCCCCAACACCCTCCCCATTAACTACTCCCCCCCCTTTTTAATTAACCACTTCCAAGCCTACTAATTCATCACTTCCATTTCCATTAATTAATTAAACTCGATCTCAACTAATCGAATTCCCATTTTCATCATCTTGCCAATAATATCCCTCGTTAATTTTATTAGTTATACATTGTTTCTTTCAAATTTTCCCTTTGGAGGAGCTTGGGACCTTCCCTTTCAGTTGCTTTTCTCGTACAAGAAACTTGTCACTTCCTAGCTAGCTTCGCCTCCCCCTCAAACAGAAGCGCATCCATCGTCCTGGGTCCTCGACTCATAACTTAATTCTTCCTTCACACCCACAATTACTCACAACTTAATAGCTAGATAGTTCAAATTGAAGTAGATTTTGGCACTCCAATTACTACCGGCGCTTGTTATACATGTTAAGTGTGAAACAATATTCTTATAGAGGTTTCTTTTAGCATGTTAGCATTTAATTTTCCTATTGAATTTAACTTATTCTGAAATTAAAGAATGCGGTTTCATCATGTACATTTTAAGCTAATTAATTTATCAAAGAAAGTTTCATTTCGTTTTCGTTGACAGTGCACTTAATCAATGTCCAATTTGCTTGTGGAAGAAGATCATTGTAAGTAGCAACAATTTATATGACTGGTTATTTATTATACCAGCTCATAATGAACATTTAATTAATTATGTGGACGAATGCATCTAATATTAATCCTCGATCGCTCACATTAATGCATGGTCATTTGATTTGATCAAGATTTTACGTTTTTAAGCTGTGCAGGTAATTGGTCTTGTATTAGATTAGATGTCAAAGGATATCATATGACAACTTATGTATATATACGTCGTAGCTATGCACGTACGTAACAACTTATTATATATACTATTCTCTCTGTTCCATATTCTTTGCATCATTTACTTTTCATCAATTAGTCTATAATTTTTTTATTTTTAACATTTTAATATATAAATTAAGAATTTTTATATAAGAATGATAAATCAAGACATCTAGTTTCTAAATATATATATTTTTTAATTTTTTTAAATAAATACTAATATAAATAAATTCAAATCAAATTAAATAAAAAAATTAAATAATGCAAAGAATATGAGACAGAGAGATTAGTACTTTTCTTAATTAAGAGAATATAACAACTTATTATATACTTGACATTTGTAGGTTATTAATTACTTTATAATATCTTATGGTACATATATAATTACACTCCAATATTTGCACCTAAAATTTTGTCTTATAACAAATTTGCATGTTATATATATGTGTTTGTATGTGTGGGGACAAATTCAAGTGCTGTACTGTTAAAAACATTAATTTCTCACCAAGTTTTTTTCAAATTAAAGTAGTATTATATCTTTTTCATTTCTTGGACTTGATCTCAAAGTCTTCTAAACAGTAACATGAGTGCGGGATATATAAGAAACATTTAATATTCATATGTCCATATATACTGCTGTATATATTTGGATCCGTACAAATACGGCTAAAAAACTAGTACTCCTGTCAATCTTTGTACTAAATGCTAAGGTTTGTGGTTATGTGAATTGGGAAGACAGACCTAAATTTGCGCGGCACCCTAAATGAACTATGCAGCTATATAGCAGCTGATCAATTGATCATAAAATTATAAATAAATGCAACCTTTTTGGTTAATGGTCAAAATCTAAAGAAAAGCCGGCGCCCAAATATTTACAAATACAAATATATGTAACTAAAAGTCGTTACCTGCACTGCTATACTATAGATAGATTTAAGCAGAGCAATTAATTAATTAATTAATTAAGGGACCGATTCCAACATATGTATTGCGAAACCAATTAATTAATAGCTAGTAGGGAAGGATTGAATTAAAAATGAAAATTTGGAAGCGGGCATTTTAGAGGAAGAGTGAGAGTACCATGCACCTGCCTTGCATTTAGTTCAGACTTAAATGCAGAATTGAAGGCATGGCAATTAATTGGAATTGAATTGAAATCGAAACACCTCGCTTTCTTCAATATCTTTCTCATTCTCACCTCCTCCGTTTAATGCTCCCAACCCACCCTCTTCTCCCCTTCATTTATATTTATTATTATTATATATATCCTCTATCTGTGCACCTCTATTTAACTCTCTTTTTTCCCTCATTACTAGCTCCTACCTAGTACGTACTTTTATTTTTTTCATTGGAAATTTTAAAATAACTCTCTTCTTCTTCTTCTTCTTCTTCTTATTATTATTATGCCCACGAGATCAAAGCATGACGTACGTTTACTCACTTACCAGAGGGAAAATTATTAAAATAGTATAGCAGCTAGGTGGCCATCAGAAGTTATATTACATAAGCAATTAATTTAATTTCCCATTAATTAGAGTTTGCAATGGTTGCCCTCCCTAGATTCAGAACCGCTTATCGATTCCTTCACGTTTTCGTCACCTTCAGTTGGTTGCGCGGAACAATTCAAACATGATCTACGATTTTGTCAACTTCAGCTAATAGTTCTAACAACTAAAACCTTGATTTAGTAAATATTTTAATTTTTATATTTCTCAATAAAAAAAACTTCCACTATTCTCATTTTCATCAGTCAATCAACAACTCCTGAATTTGTTTACCTGTACAATATTGTGCGGTGGCGGGTGCATGTACGTACAAGACAACATATAGGGATCCACCATATTTTTAAAAAAAATTTTAATAAAAGATATATAATTAAGTAATTGTGACTCTTTTAACTTTTTAATGGACTACATATAATTTTTATAAAATCTGTTGGGATAAAATAATATATGTCTCTTTTATCTCAAGAAAAATAAAAATTAAGTCGGTCTCTTCTCTCTATGCTCACAATTAGAATAATAGAAAAATTTCTATACTAGTCCTTTAATTTTTATACATTTTGCTATTTAGGTCTTGAACTGTTTTTTGCCATATTTTTGCTAATTTAAATATAGGAATAATTATGAAACTAATTAGGCACAAGATAAAGTTAATATACTAAATGGAAGGTGTGTGTGTGTGTGTATGTGTGAGGCTTTTATGTTTTACATTGTATATAACATGAATATCTCTCTTTTATTTCAACATAGTTTATATATTTTTCTAGCTGTTTGACTAACAATAAAAAAATCATCACATTATAGTATATGTGAATTTATAAGCTTCATAATTTAATACTCACTCTGTTTCATATTAGTTGTCCCTTTTACTTTTTTTATAAAAATTTGATTTGAATATATTTATATTAATATAAATTGAAAAAATTTAAAAAAAAAATGATATTTAGAAATTATAATCTTTAAAGCTCCATTTTCATGTAAAAAAGTATATATTTTTATGATAAATTTTAAAAAACATAAATTCATAGATTAATTGCTGTGAAGAGTAAAGATGACAACTTTTGTGTGACAGGTGGAGTATTAAGGTTTAATAACTATATATGTTTACAGACCCCTCTTTGTAAAAATCTTAAATCCATCATTGATATTGTGTTGATTTGAATGTATGTGCACTAGAATATATGTTTATGAAAGATAGATTGTGGTAAGGCGTAAGTGTCATGAATGAATTATAACTTCATGATAATTGAAATTAAAATTGAAATTGAAATAATCATACAGGGAAAATGAAGACTGACTTAAATTAATACCTAGATATTTCCAGATGAATTAATGAAACCTTTATTGAAGCAAATAAATTTATTCAAATTAAATAGATACAGCTTTTAATTAAACAAAACAAAAGTTAAGGCCGTTAATTAGCCTCAACCATACTATAGTTTATGTATGTAGTTTTAACATGATCCAGAACTACAAAAATACTACTAATAAAATGAAAGAGCGTTTGGTACCAGAAAGTTGAGAGGAGTACTGGTAAATTACGGACTTATCTTCATTCAAATTTAAGAATATATAGATCCAGTTGATAGATTAATTGTGTTTTTGAACGTAGGAAAATAAAACTTTTTGTAAATAAAAAAAAAACCCATTGTAATGGCAATAATTAGTGCGTTACATTGAATAAGACTTGCCCGAATTAGTGTGGTTTGAAGTCATAGCTGGCTAGCTAGGAAGGAAACATCAAAAGCTTGAAAGATCAAATTAAAGGCACGTGCTTTTAAATTAACCAATTCAGTACCTTCAGATATCTCATAATTATGCCATGCCTTAAATTATTAAAATTAATTCCAGAAATTAAAGAACTTCAATTCATGGCACCTGTTAATGTACATTTAAACACAACACAAGCTAGCTAGCGTTACTTTTTTCTCCTCTGGTGCGAACTGATCAAACTAATAATTAAGTCTCAAATAAATGAATCATCATCGCACTAATTAATCTGCATAAAATTGCAAATACACATTTTAACATTAGTTAGCCAGCTTGTAGACTGATCGACGAGTCGTTATGCCCAATACAATCAACCGAACCAATAATAACAAACTAACATTCAAATTCTATATGATGGTATTAGCACCCTCGAATATAGTGGTCTAACCAGCACACCCTCGCCTTTGAAGAGCTACGTTGAGAGATTGTGGGCAACTTTGAATCCTAAACATCGTGTGTTTTAATAGGGAGTTTCCACGAACCAAACTGATCTTTCCGGGTAATGCATACTTTTGATCAAGGTTACTTATAGAATTTCGATTTAAATTTTAGAATCTTACCATTTTATGATTTAAAATAGGAAAAACAATTCTATTAGATTATATGATTATAATCATTTACAATTATTGTTCTAAGTCAATTCTATAACTACAACTCACAAAAAACCAAAAACGATTCATTGTGAAATCCCAATTTTAATAATCTTGCTTTTAATTACTAAATTTTAAGTTATTTCTTATTTAGGCCATTAATCTTTCAATTTTTTTAATCATATCACATGAAATTCAATAATTTGTAATAGAATCACTCTATTATATTTTTAAGAAATGGGTATGGTCTATCAATGTTATGACTCAATCTTGGACAATGATATTTATGCGCGCCATGCGCCCCAGTGAGATGGATGGTTCATATTGATCTATCACCGTGACGAATTGTTTGCTTAAAATATTTTTTTTCTATTTGATAAGAAATATATTTTAAATTACACATACACTTGTGAAACCTAAAAATTGATCTATCAGTGTGATACACCATGTGCTTATTACAAGAGTTCTTTTCTATTTGATAAGTGAAAATTTTTTAATAATACATATATAAGAAGATAAACAAATGAGGCTAGCGTGATCTAGAATAACACAAAACTTATGCCATCTGTGAGCTATTTTCTGAAATCTTACTTCAGTTTTCACCGGATACCATGTCTCTCCATTATGCCATGTCACTACTATAGGCCAAAAGTTCAGCACCACAAGCCCACAACAACGGCATGTTTGGAACTTCTACTTTTTTTTTTGGTTGGCTTAATGGCCTTTTTTTTTTTTAAATTTCGTAATCCAATAATGTTATTCACGTCATTGTTCGTTTTTGAATACTTAGTTAGAAATATATATGTTGAATGTTCAGAACTCGGGAGGAAAGAAACAGGTAACAATCCATATAATTAAAGCAGTTGATGGATTTCTATTTATTTTTTATTTTTTTGGCATTCATGAATCAAGATTACACGATCATATAATGGAAATGATCTTGATGTGTTAAGTTGTAAATTGCTGCCTTTGACTAGATTTCAAGTTCAAGGCGCCGATCCTTCCTACCTGGAATTGGTCTTTTACTCTCATTTTTTTGTGCATAACGCTCCATAAGTTTCTATCTCATGTATTGAAATTGAAGGAAGATAACTTGAATGAAAAAATTATATACATGCTGTTAATTATTAAAGCTTATGTACGTACGTAGGAAATTTTAAAATAAAGTATGCTTCTCAGAGGGAAGCTATATCATAAATGAAAAAAACTATAACCTATATCCATTACTCTGATGACTAAAAATTTATATATGAAGCTGCGCTGTTGTGTACATTGTTTGGAAAATGTACTGATGTACCTGTGGAGTTGGAATTGAAAAAATAGGCCAAAACGTCTAAAATAAGTTGGTTAAGATGTAAACAGAACAGGGGGTTTTCTTTGGTTATATTGGTCACCTGCACGCATGCATGCCGATTCATTAATTACATTTGAAACGTAACTCAGTTTGGCCGAGGATGGGATCGTTTGCCAAACTCAAGGACCACGACCACCTCCAGCTTTGACTAGCCTACCTCATATTCCTTCCATATAAACATAATGGATTAATTACAATTTACCCCCTGAGATTTAGATAAAATTACACTTTACCTCTTCTATTTAAAAAATATATACTTTATCCCTATTTTTTAATATAGTCCAACAGCAATTTTAGAAATATTAATTTAGACTATACGGTTATCATTTTCAAATAATTTTCAATTTATATGGTAATTTGTTCTTTAATTGTAAAAAAATTATCATAAAGATTAAAATTACTAAAAAATTGCTACTGTAATATCTAAATTAAGATTTTAGAAATTGATATCGGACAGTATTAAAAAACAGGGGCAAAGTGAACATTTTTAAAATATAAGGGATAAAGTGTAATTTTCCTAAACCTTAAGGGGCAAATTGTAATTATTCCAAATATTATTGGTGTAACGATTTCTTAATTAATGTTTTCGAACCATCTTTAAAATTGGGGAAAGTTAAAACTACCCCTAAAATTTACCCTAACCTACAGTTTGCCCATTTATTTTGAAAATCTATACTTTGTTCCTCCTAGTTTTTTTATATTGTCTAATAACAACTTATGAAACTGTAATTTAAATTGTATGATAGTTATCTTCTAATAATGTCAGTCTCTCTAATATTTTTTTTATAGTAAAAAGATATTTTAAATTATTAGTTTTTCTTTTCTACAAATGTGTTTTTCTTACTTTAAATGCATATTAATATTTTTTAAATGTCGGTTATCTATGAAAAAAATGTTAAAAATTTTGAAATTATTAGAACATGGTTATCAGATAGTTTAATTTAGGGTTTCAGAAGTTATTGTCAGACATTATAAAGAAAGTAGGGATAAAGTGTAGGTTTTTAAAAATAGAGGGGGTAAAGTATATGTTAGAACAAGCCACATGGGTGCTTTTTTAATTTACCCTTAAAATTAAGTTTCATTAGTCCCATTCTTGTCATAATAGCTAAGGTGTTGAGTGTATGTAGGGGAAATCTAAGATTCAAATTATAGCGTTTCCATCCCCTACATCATATCACAATAAAACTGGTTATTGCTATTATGGTTTCCAAAAAAAAAAAATGGTATATATACTTATTTCTTTAATATGTAATAATATCGTATATTTCTTTCTTATACACTTATACGATGTTTCTAAATACAAAAAAAAAATAAATTTAATTCTACTAATTCTCTCTCTCTACTAAAAAATTAAAGGGGGATATAATAAAAAAATTAGATATTTTAATTTTATTTTTACATATATACATAGATAATATATATAATTTATAAAAAAATTAGGGGGCAGGCACCCCCAGCCCCGTACTGTCTCCGGCACTACAGTCTCTCTCCGTCTCTCTTTTTTTTTTTAATAGCGGCAAACAATAATTTATTTCATGAAAACAATTATACAGAGGTGAAGGCTCGTAAGATACTAGCACCACAACATTCATTAAGACTAAAAAACACACAAATGGACCTAATCTCCCTTCAAACCAACATAATTAAAATCCCATCTGACAACAAAATCGGCCTTTACCTAGATTACAATAAATTCTTTGCTGCCAATTTTGGGTTATAAAGCCAGTCCACCCAGCCGCATTTTAACTTTTTACACCTATTCGAGATCCATAAAGGAAAAATCCAAACTTGGTCCCTTGATTATTTAATTTGTCTTAAAATGACCCCCTAACTCCAAACATGACTATTAAAGTCATCTAACTCAATCATCGCATTTAATTTAAGTCTCATCCGTCAGTTGAATCGTTATTTTAGATAAAACTTGCCTACATGGCACTCATAATGCCATGTGGCTTCCATTTTAAATAAACTAGGCCACTGTTTTTGTACAGGAATGAAAATTTAAACCCAAACTCACACAAATACAAAATTTAGGGACGTAAAACATGGATTAGCTCCAATTGTCAAAATTGAAGATGGTGGAGATTAACCCCAAGCAGATGACAATGTTGGCTTTGAGGGCAGAAGGGAACAACTGGAAACACTGAACGGAGACGGAGACAGACCGGATGGAGGTGAAGGACTGGAGACGGTGGCAAAGGCGAACGACTGGAGAAGGAAATCATACATAGAGGAATTTTGGGCATCACTAAAATTGAAGCCTGCTACAATTCTTTGTGCCTCTTTTCATCGATTTTCGTAGCCGTTCAATGGAGCCACTGACTCATTCGACAAAATGGGTTTGTTCTACGACACTTTTGCCAAAGTAAGCCCAAACCACCACCGACGGGTCAAATTGCTAGCCCACCAATGCGCTTGAGTTCTTAGCCCCCGATATAATCCCAAATCTATGATCTCCTCTCCATCTAAAGTCACTAAGGTGGTTCTAAATTCTAATGAACATGGTAGCAAGAAGGTTCACCAAGAGGGAGCAAAGAAGCAAAAAGCTTGTTCAAATTAGCAACCCTAGGTAGGCCGGCCACAAATACCGTCACCGAACTTGTTGGCGCCATTTTAGATCCAAGGGCTTGAAGGAGAATAAAAAAAATGGAGAACATTTAGGGAAGATTTTGTAGGATATTTGGAGAATAATTGGAGAATCAAATATGAAGGAGAAAGGTGTGAAAGAGAAGGGCAGGAGGAAGGTTACTAACATGAAGGAGAGGGGCGATCAAAATGGAGAGAAGCTCACCAGCAGCAGAGGTTGAGAGGGCGTAGTAGATCAGCAGTGGTTGGCGAAGCGGCAAAGGAAAGTTGCCAGCGTGAAAAAGATTGAGGAATATTGGGTTAATTAACCTTTTAAGTCAAGTTGCCAGTGTGCTATTGTGGGATCCACCATAGGGTTTTAATTGCTGTGTATGCATTTTTCACCATGGATAATGGCCAAACTAACTGGAGGGATTCAAATTGAATGCGATACAAGAGTTGAGGAACCTCATAATCACTTTTAGAGTTAGGAGATTATTTTAAGACAAACTAAATAGTTAAGAGGCCAACTATGAATTTCACCCAGATCCATAAATAATATTTTAGGAAATTTTAGTCGTTATTGATAACACATCAATGATATAAATTTCTTCACTCATGATAATAATGTAAACACGAATGTTCAAGCATTTGCATTTAATGCTTCCATTCATTAAAGTGTTCAATAGAAAAAAGCAGCTACCCGGCTGCTATTTGAATTTTCATGTGCACTGTGTCTAAAATTTATTAGCATGCAAAAAAGAGTTAGATAGAATAAATTAAAAAAGAAAAAGTTACAATTAGCCCCCTAAGATATACCCTAACATATAATTTGCCCCTTTATTTTTAAAAACCTATACTTTATCCCTGGTTCTTTTATACTGTATGATAATAACTTCTGAACTGTAATTTAAATTGTACGATAGTCATCTTCCAGTAATGTCAGTCTCTCCAATATTTTTTTTATAATTAATAGATATTTTAAATTATCATTTTTTTCTTTTTATAAATGTATTTTTTTTCCTGTAAATGTATATTTAATATTTTTTAAAGGTCTGTTAGTTATTAAAAAAATATTGAAATTACTGGAATATAGTTATCAAATAATTTTATTAAGGGTTTCAAAAATTACTGTCAAATACTATAAAAGAAGTATGGATAAATTGTAGGTTTTTTAAAATAGATGGGGTAAAGTGTAGGTTAGATTAAACCATAGGGGACTTTTATAATTTACCCATTAAAAGAATATGAATTCGAAGAACCCTACTTAATACTCTTTTGGTTCGGATGATTAATACGACGGCTACTGCTACCATGCAAGCAGGGGACCTATTCGATTGTACCGCAAGAAGCAAAACTCGGAACTAGGTGGCTCACATTTATTTAATTATTGGGGGCTGACCAGGGAGCGTTTTGGCTAGCGTCAGTTTTCACGTGCGTTGATTTTCGGGCTAACATTTAGCTCTCTAGTCACATGCCAACATGTAGGGTTGAGCATTATTTGAGTAAACTTGAAATTCAAATTGAAATTATTTTTATTGGGTTGGGTTAGATTTGATGAAAATGGATTATGATTTACAAATTGGTTCTATGTATAGAAGAATTAATGATTTTTGAGTTAGTTCTAGTTCTATATTGAACTAACTCGAGATAGAACCGAACTCGAGTTATATATACAATTATATAATAAAAATTATATATATATATATATATTTGAAGAATTATGATGATCATTTTATATTTTTATATTAAATCCTAAAACTAATGCCCCAAATTGAAACAATATGAAAATTGTGAGATTATTCATAAAATTTATTTATATTCACTTAAATCATTTCATTTACTAGACTGATTGAAAATTTATGACGTTAACATATTTCAGATTTTGATACTGAAAAAATGGTAACGACATGTTAAACTCTTTTAAATATGTCTAAGTACATGTATTTAAATGTTGATTTCATTATATTTTATATTGAATATTTCATAAACTGATTATGGATGTAATTTGATTAAATTTTGGTGTTGTCATATGTATACGGTGTAAACCAAAAAACCGAAAAACCAAAACAAAAAAACCCAAAACCATGGTTTTTGTTCTATTCACTTTTTAGTTTTCGGGTTATGTAGAAAATTTTTGGAATCGATGTCATTTCAGGTTGGTTCGGTTCCACTGTAAAACCGAATTAACCAAACTGAATCAACCCGAACCATGCTCACTCCTAGCCACATGTCCTAGTTAAATTATAGGTCTAAATGCACCATTCATCCTTAAACTTTGACAACTTGCACGAGCTCATCCTTTAAGTTTAACTCAGTGTGACTTAATTCCTTAAGTTTCAAAAATTATGTTTGTTTGTCCTCTGTGTAATAGAGTTAGAAATGGTGTTAAGCTTTTTTGTTTGCTACCTTTAACTCCTTCCCTAGCTTATGGGCAAACACACTAGCATGCATCCCATGCTTAGATATGCACAGCAACGTTTGCGGTGTTGCCAAAACAATCAAGGGCCAATTTGTTTGGCCTAAAGATAGCTTAATCTGCCTTCTTATTTTGACTTTTCAAAGACACTGCCCCACCATTCTTCAACCAAAGCATGTGTTTTGTCCCTTCCTCATCCTCACCAAAATAACCAACGCCGCTACTACGTGCATCAGAGGAGAGCATTTATAGCCGGATCTCGATTATGTTCGCCATTAACAACATTAGGAACAGACACCATTCACTGATTTCATCATCTCACCCAAGAACTCAGAGATCGTGAAGAGCATGCTTACGTTCACCAAACCTCCAGAGCCATGACATGAATGTGATACATAAAGAGGATGAGGAGCTAGTAGTTTAGAAGTTCCCATTCAAACTCTGGTGATAGTCTTTTGGATACTATTCAAATCTGCAAATCCAACCAACAAATAAAACATCAGATATTTCTTTAAACAGATGTGAATCGAAAAATAGTAAATGATTTGGTGTTCCTGAATAGACCAACCAAATATGCCACTGCTGCCTCCTAGAGGGCCAACACAACATGACTCTAATTAATTAAAGGTTGATCTTGAAATTTGGGAAATGTTGTAAGCAAACCTCTCAAATGGGTTCCTAATTAGAAGCTTAATACTTTTCTGATACTTATGAATTTCACTAAGAGTAGCTTCTAGGTGGTAACAATGGGGCTTCTTGACAATCATGCTCACACAAAAACAAACCATTTTTCTTGCTCTTCTTGACTCGCTTGAAAGGTATCCATCTATTGTGAACAATCAATGGCTTATACTTCGTCGATCAGATCCTACAACCTGAATTGGAAAAGCAAATCAGGAAAATGATGAGCAATGAAATGAAGACATAGAAGATGTTTCTGATTTCGTTGCATAAAAGCTAATACAATTTCTAAGTTTATTGCACAAAGGACTAACTCACAAAAATTCTAAAACTTAAAGGATTAAGTCATATTGAGTTAAACTTAAAAGATGAACTCATGTGAGTCGCCAAAGTTCAACGATGAGTTGTGCATTTAGGCCTAAATTATATTATAACTATATTCTACAAGCCGTAGGGTTTGCATTGTTCATTAACAATACCAAACATTGTTCATCAACAACGACAATTTTTTTTTTTTGCTTTTTTGCTTTGATCATCTTCTTTCAAGAAAATCATGTCCTAAGGGCATGTGTTGTAATTTTTCAAGTGTCCACCTGTTTCACTTTTTCTTATGGTTAAACTGCAATTTCAGTCCCTAAATTTCTTTCCTTTCCCATTTCAGTTACTAAGTTCAACCTATGTTATGTTTTAGTCCCAAATCTAATAAATATTAACTACTTAACTATATTCTTTCTATGTGCTCTTTTGGTTTTGAATTTTTTTTGTTATTTTTTTATGTATTATCTTCTAGAGCAAAACACTAGTCACCATTAATTATTAAGTTTTAATACCTAAAGCTTTTCCATTTCATCTCTTAGTTCTTGAATTTTTTGGCCACTATTTTCTTTTTTTTTAATCTTTATTAATTGATTTTTGTACAATGAGTTATTCATTCCAAAAGCAAATTTTTCTAGATAAATTTTTCATAATATTAAATATTAGAATTTGAATTGATAGAAGGTGAAATTTGCTTAGTGAATTCTTCTTTAGTGACACAAAAAATATTCATCATTTTAAAGCATGTATATGTGTTATGTTTTGATCATACAAGAGCATGATATAAATAACACCCAATTTAAAATTAAAATAAAGTAAAATTTTAATTTATTAGCATAAGTTTATGGCTAAGAAATTTTTAGTTATGCATTACTGATATTTATTTTAATGATAAATTTAAGAAAAAAAAAATACCTGCTATAAAGTGTGGTAAAAAATAACCTTGTACATGACTATATTTGGAAACATTATTACTAAGACTTATCCTTGATTATATAGAAATTTAAGAAAAAATACCTGTTTTCTATTTGAATTATACAGAAAAAATACCTGTTTTTTGTTTGAATTATATAGAAAATTAGTTCTATATTTGATTAGGCAATTATGCAACGACTATATAAACTGTAAAAGCTCGATTGTTATTCTAACTTGATGGGTATAATAAGACTCGCATTATTTACTATTGTAGCAACGTATTTTTTTGGAATTGCCACAAATTGGTTTCACCTAAGTTGATTGAACACTTTAAAATGGTCTACGAGAGTTTAAAGGGTTCGAGAGTATGGTAACGCTAAAACAACTTTATTCTAACGCAAAAAAATTGGCACCTTAGTTTGATTTAAGTTTTACTTTGCTTCCTTTAATTAATTTAATTAATATCCAAACTATGGATTCTAATCGAACCACCTGGATATGGTCTCCTAAACCTTACTATTTGATTTTATTTGTTTTATGAAATTTTGATATTTCCAAATCATAAATCCTATCAGACCACTCGAATATGGATATTAAACTTAATCTATTTTTATTGAAAATTTTAGATAATTGTTCATCCAAACCATAGATCTTATCGGATCAGCGAGATACGGATCTTAAAATTTATTACTATCCTAAATTCATCCTAGGATTTTATTAAACGCACGCGAAATAAATTTTCCTAAGTGTGATTTTTTTAGATGCATTATGTAAATCAAATAAATTTTTTATTTGTATTATTTATAAAATTACCCATCTGACCTAGTCCTATAATCCTACCTAGTGTTAATCACCAAAACTAATTCATGGTCCTAAAAGAAGTAAAACAAACAACCAAGGGAAAGAAAAAAATATAAATCAATGCTGCCAGTGACCACATTGTAAAATAGAGAAGAAGTAGGCACTCGATTGACCGAAATACAAAGATGAGGGGCTAAACATGAGTTTTACCGAAATGGGTGATTGACTGGAGCAGGCGAATCAGAACCGGGTCGGGTTCGTGGTTGCGATTCGGATCGTTCTCAATTCTCTGTCCTCCGGCTATGTCGCGGCAAATGATAATCTGGGTTTGAATGAGCGGGTGGTGCCCATCCTGTGTGAGGCGAAGACAGCGACCGAAGACGACAAGGCGGCGGTGGACGAGGCTCGGAGCGAACGCGAGCAGCTACGGGAAGCCTTCGGGGACTGCGGTGCAGGGTCGGACGAAGCAGGGGAGGCGAGCTTGGCCGACGGAAGAGGCTGGAAACTTCTGGGTAGAGGGCTGGAAGCTTTGAGGCAGAGAACCAAAGCTTCGAGGGTGGCGGCGGCTTCAGGGGAAAACTAGGGTTTCTGGAGATGAGCTACGAGAAATCAGGGACTGAGGCTGCAGTTTGACCTTTTTCTGGAAAAGCTTATAGTTTCGATTTTTCTTCCCCTGTTCTCCTAATGGTGACCCATATTTATAGTAGAAGATTTTATAAACGGGTTAATAGGGTTTTTGAGAGTTAAAAACTCATCGAAATCCAATTTGAAGTGATTATTATCTGTTAGGATATATCTGGCAAAAATACCAATTTTAATGCCATAAAACTCTTAGGCTACTGATCTGGTCCCTAGTTCTATGCGAATTTTCAATTTGGCCCAATTTTTTCGGGACTTGTCAAATTAGCCTAAAGCTTTGTCAAAATAACCAGATTTTCCCAGAATTTCATGGAATTGCCAAATTTGGCTCAAACTTTATAGGATTTGATAGATTTTCCCCAGAATTTTCAATTTTGCCTGAAACTTCCTAAAAACTTTCAATTCACACCCAAACTCTTCCCCTTTTTCCTAAACTAACCCCAAAAGACCTCTAGGACCCGAAAATTAGTACCTAAACAAAACTAAATCTTATTTTGACCCTAAATGACCATTTTAGACTTCTAAAAATTTATGACACGAACAACGTAACCTAAATATAACTAGACCAACTATCCCTAAAATGACAAGAATGATTAAAATGCCCCTAAAATAATTTTCTTAACCTAGAACTAAACAAAAGTCAGTACCCGGACAAAATTTGGTGTCAACAACTATGAAGTGCGTGTAGTTACCATAAATTTACTTAATATTTTAAATATTAAAATATATTAATAATTTTAATTAATTAAATAAAAAATATTTAATATATTTTAAACTTAAATTTTTAATATTTATAAAAAAGGCTATATACATAATAAAAAAATAAAACACACACTATATATATAAAAAAATAAAATTTAATGTTAAATATAATCTTAATTTTTTATTTAATAAAATATATTGTACTAAATTTTATCCTCTTTTTTTAAAAAAAGTTGGAAACATGAAGAATAATATAAATTTTATAAATAGTTTATAACCTTTATTTATGCTTCCTTGTCATTCTTAACCTATTAAGTATTCTCTTTTGATTCTAAATTTTTTAAAATATTCTATATTAGTCCTTGATTAGATCAAATTTATTAACTCTAAACAATTGTGCCTATGTAACATCATTTTTTAAGTATTTTAAATTGTCTAACAATATCTTGAGAACTAATTTTTTCACAATTAAAGAAAATTTTGCATTATAAACTTTTTTCATATATGAATGGTCATTGTGCATAATATATGCACTTATTATGTAAAAACATTTATTTATCTTAACGAATTGTATCTAGTGGAACTAAATTGTAATTTGTCTTGCAGGTTTGTTCTGTTGGGAATTTTAATCTGTTGAAAAATCTCTCTGAGAATGCAACTTATTTATTATCCAAACGGCTTAATGACCTGTTACGTTCGAATCCACGTGGGAATATGAACTTTAACGAACTCAATTTTTGAAGAAATCGATGAAGGAACATTTGTCGGGGGGACTGCACGTGATATCATGCTGGTTGCATTTCTCTGTTGTTTCGTTTATCCAGGGACCAATATTTCTTGGCAGTGAAGATACAACTAGTTGATTTGACTTTCCTTGTTTTGGGAAAAATTCAAAATTTTAGATCCTTCCTTGCACTTATTGGGTAACACAAATTCATTTTAACTTAAATTAATTAATTTTAAAATAATTTATTTTTATTTTTACATTATTTTTTACCTAAAATTAATTTTAATTAAAAGTTAATATTATGTAGTTATAACAATTTATTAAAAAATAATTTTTGTAATCTTACTAAATTTTTTATGAAATTTTCTAGTTTAAGGTATTAAACAAGAAAATTTCATAAGAATTTAATAATATCATAAAAATTTATTTTCAAGTGAATTATTGTATCTACATAATATTGACTTTCAAATAAAATTAATTTTAGGCAAAAAAACTATAAAAATAAAAATAATCAGTTAATTTAAGTTAAAACAAATTGATCATAAGAGAATTAACGGAAACAACTACTTTTTCCAACCCATATCTTTTGCATCATTTTTTTATAGTCTCAAAACTTTACATCAGTTTTCCTTTTAGTAAACTTTATTCATTCAAAAGACAATTATGCCCTTATTGCCCACAATAGAATTGGACTCAAACACGCCAACCCTTCAACATCCTTTGCCTCCAATTGCGTCCCTTTGATCACTTCCCTCGATCAACCATGACAGCCACCTTATTAGTGCCTCCTTATCCCGATTGGCCATGGACGGGGTGGGAGAAGGAGCATATGTGGAAAGGAGACTAAGCAAGAGACGATCAATCGACGACAATGGACGATGGATGACCGATTAACGATGAAGCTTTGATTATCTATAGGAGGACAGCAAATCGAGGACAGTGCGATCGATGATGGTGAATGAGAATTAGGAATCGTGGATGGAGCAAGGCTAGCGAATCAATAAAGGCAAACGAGGATGGCAAATCGACGATGGCCAACAAGGATGGGGAGGTTGCGAACGACTGATTGGGAGGAGGAGAGGTTGTGAACGACTGATTATGAGGGTTCCGCCAACGCCTATCGCCTATCGCCCTCGCCTTCCTCTGCTGTCATTGGCCTCCACCTTCATCGCAAAAGTGAAATGCCTAAACCAAATCAGACCATAATGAAGGAATGACATACCATAATGAAGGAATGAGGAATGGTAAAATTGGAAAATGGGTAAAAAAACAGTAACATGCCTAAAACCACGTGCAAAGTAAATTGGAGTAAAACTAATGGGATAGAGGGAGTATAAAGTAAGAAAATAAAATATAAACACAAATATTTACGTCATTCTACAAAATATATACATCTATGAAAAGCAGTCATGGAGAAAAAGAGCTAGAGATAGCACCCCTAACATTTGATTTAGGTAAAAATAATGAAAAAAACTATTTGTGGCAACGTGGGGGTTTTGGGGAGTCGCCACCAATCGGTTTTCGCCTAAGTCAATTAGACACCTAAAAATGGTATGCGAGAGTTCGAGGGTTCGGGAATACGGTTACGTTAAAATAACTCTATTTTAACGCCCAAAATTAGTACCTTAGTTGATTTTAATTTTGTTTTGCTTGCTTTTAAATAATTTCAGTTAATTTTCAAAACAAAAATTTTAACTGAATCATCTAGACGTGGATTTTTAAATTAATATAGACTTCAAAAATTTTGGTAACTAATTCATATAATTTTTTTAAAAAAATTTGATATCTCCGAACCATGGATTCTATCGAATCACCCGAATACGGAATTTAAAAAAAATTAGTTTTTTTAATTAATTAAATATTTTAATTAATTAATAATCCATAACATAAATTCTGCTGAATTATCCGAATATGGATTTTTATCCTGATATTTAATTTTACTCATTTAAAAGTTTGTAATTTTCCAAACCATGGATCTTATCGGATCACCCGGATATGGAATTTAATTTAAATTCTTAATTCTTAATTTATTAAATTAATTATTAATTTTTGAAATAAATTTTTATGAAATTTTGGATTTTTTTTAATGATCTTAATGTTAATTTTATTTAATATTATTATTATTATTATATATTTTAATTTAAAATTTTTTAATTTTTTTTTTTTTTTTCTGATTTCTTTTTTATGAAAGATTTTTTTTTAGTATTTTTTAATTATCTAATTTATAAGTCTAAAAATATACTTTAAAAAAAAATTGATTTTTGTAGAGTCGTTTGGTTATGATTTTTTTGGTAATTTAATAAAGGAACCAAAAAGTTATATTTTGTTATTTAAATAAATAAATAAATAAAGTCTTGATATTCCAATATATGTTTTAATTTATTTATTATTTTTATTTGAAAAAAAATTTATTCTTTTTTGTTGGATGAAAGATTTTAAAGTAACTATCTAAAAATAAAATAATTTTTTTTTTTGATATAAATCATTTGGTTATTATTTTTTTTTGGATACTTTATTTTATTTATTAAAAAAAGTTTGATATTTTTTTTCCAAACCATGGATCCTGTCGGATTATTCAGATATGGAATTTAATTTTTAATTTTTAATTTATTGTTAGTTATTTAATTAATTATTAATTTTTTGTCATAATTTTTTATTGGATTTTTAATGATTTTAATATTAATTTTTTTTTTGGAAATTTTATTATTATTATTATTATTATTATTATTTATTCCTTTTTTTAGTTTGAAGAAGGATTTTTTTAATAAATTATCTACTCCATAGATTTTAAAGATATACTTAAAAAAATTAAAAAAATTTTTGGAATCGTCTGGTTATGATTTTTTTTAATTTTTATTTTTAATAAAAGGAATAAAAGGTTAACTTTTTGTTATTTTAAAAAAATAAATAAAAAAATGTGTTCCAAAATAATAAAGGATGGGGGATTTTGTTGTAAAAAATAAATAAAAATGGATTCTTGATTAGCCCTAAAAAAAAAAATAAGTGAAATAAGGTTAATTGTTCACATAAAAAACTTCTTTTTTTTTTATTATTTTATTTATGGCTAAAAGTGAAAAAGGGAAATAAGTTTAATCATCCACATAAAAAAATAAAAAATTGCATAAAGTAAATTAAGGAAAAAAAGTAAATAAATAAAGAAAAGTGGGGCTTTTTACCATCCACTTAAAATAAAATGTAGGAACCTTCCATAAAAAAATAAAAAGTGCATAAATAAATAAATAATTGCAGGAAAATTAAATAAATAAAGAAAAGTGGGGCTTTTTGGCCATCCACTTAAAAAATAAAAAAGTAGGAGGTATAACCTTCCATAAAAAAAATAAAAGTGCATAAATTAAATAATTGCAGGAAATTAAATAAATAAAGAAAAGTGGGGCTTTTTGGCCATCCACTTAAGAAAAATAAAAAGTAGGAGGTATAACATTCCATAAAAAAATAAAAGTGCATAAATTAAATAATTGCAGGAAATTAAATAAATAAATAAAAGTGGGGCTTTTTGGCCAACCACTTAAGAAAAATAAAAAGTAGGATGTATAACCTTCTATAAAAATAAAAGTGCATAAATTAAATAATTGCAGGAAATTAAATAAATAAAGAAAAGTGGGGCTTTTTGGCCATCCACTTAAGAAAAATAAAAAGTAGGAGGTATAACCTTCCATAAAAATAACAAGAAATAAGAAAAAGAAAATAAATAAAACACACAAAAGATTATTGTTAGTTCTGCCAAAATAAAAAAAAGGGTAGTGACTTGAATCAAAAACATGAAAAAAATGAAAGGTTAAAAGAGAGTTATACCACAAAAATGATTTTTTTGAATGCGACAGGAATGATGTTTTCTGGCAAGCGACGGCGATGCACGGCGGCGTCAACGGCGTCAGCGAGGGGGGGTGCGACGGTGGCGCAGCAAGCACAGAGGGAGGCGGCGATGACAGTGGAGGCGAAGGAGAGGTGGAGGAAGGAGGGAGGCCGAGAGAGGGGGCTGGCGAGGCAGGAGGAGAGAGAGGGCAGTGACCAAGATAGGGGGAAGAGAGAGGGAGGAGAGGTGGCGGGATGGCCGGAGGAAGGACGGAGGAGGAAGGGAGGTGCAAGGAGAGAGAGAAGAAGTCGCGACGGGAGAGAAGAGAGAGAGGAGAAGACGCGACGGGAAAAAGAAAAACGAACTGCGACGGGGAAGGCTTGGCTAAACGGCGGCGGATGGCGACGGGGAAGGGCAACAGTGACGGGGGATACGACGGTGACAGGCGACGGTGCCGGCGACTAGAGAGAGAGAGAGAGAGAATAACGGAGAAGAGAAAAGAGTTTGGGTGGCAGACGGAGGATGACGGCGAAGTGGGGGAGAAGTTTAGTATTCTGGGAAAGAAGGGAAGGAGACCAGGGACCTAACCTACATTTTTTCCTTTTTTTAATGAGAAGCTCTAATCTTGATTTTTTTTCTTTATTTATTCACATATTTCGAAACCTATTTATAGTTTAAGGGGCCTTGGATTACTTTAATTAAAAATAATTCGAAATTTAATTAAGAAAAGACCTATCTCTTAATTTGGTAAAATAACATTTTCAGTCCTTTACGTCTCTTTGACTTTTGATATGTTCCTGAAACTTCTGATTAAGACAAATTTATCTTTTTCTGTCAATTTGGGCCAAAACCGTCTGTTTGGCCCAAAAATGACGCGAAAAATGACCAAATTTTCCTGGAATTCCCATATTTTGTCATATTTTTCCAAACTTCTCAATTTTGTCATTTTTACCCCAAACTTTTCATTTTTGTTAATTTTTTATGGAATTTTCTTTTATATTTTATGCATACATATATACACATATATCATTATTATTTTTTGACTAACCCATATAAAACAAAATGCCCTCTAAACTAATTAATTTAGTTAATAAATTTTTAATAATAACAATAATTAATTAATTAATTAATAATAATTTTTTTTAATTAAAGGGAGTTTTTTTACACACACACACACACACACATATATATATATATTAACTTAACAAAATGCCCCCCCTAAACTATTTAATTTAATTTTCTTTTCCTTTTTTTTTTAATTAATTTTTTTAATTATTTTTTTATTTAATTAAATTTTTTTTAAAAGGTCAGACGAAATTGGGTGTCAACATTATTAATATTTACAATACAGCCCACTAACATCTTCTCAGGCCAAATAAATCAATAGCATTTCTGAGTCAAGTTGATTTGCCAATTTCTATTAAAATGAAGTCTCGTGGTTAGAGGAATGTTACATCAAATTGGATAGGAATAAGAAATCCTACATGACCTCACAACCCCAGTTTCCACTGAAAAAGTGCTTTGTTCATCTACATTCCATCCTGATGGTACAAAGACAAATCTAATCTTTGTCGCGAACTAGAAATAAAACAAAGAAACTGCTAATGAGGTGGGGGTACAGGCTTTGACAGAGGTTGAAGATGAAAGCAATTTATCTTCCCTTAGTCTAAATCGACAGCAAGAGACATTTTACGATGTAGGAGGCAATTCAACTATAGAAAGCCACAATAATAGAAAATTGACAAAAAGAGACTTTTTGCTGACCCTAGTCAGCCTCGTTTATCTCTTGAAGCCTCGAAGTGGGGTCGTCCTCTTTTTTCGGCCTGTCCGAATGCCACTTCTATAAAATCACTTAACGAGCTCGCTTATTTTAACTTAATTCAATTAATTTATTTTTATTTAAATTATTTTTTATTTAAAATTAGTCTTATCTAAAATTCAATAGTATATAGATGTAATAATTTATTTAAAATTTAATTTTTATAATATTATTAATTTTTTATAAAATTTTCTTTCTTAATATCTTAAATTAGACAAATTCATAAAAATTTAGTAAGATTAAAAAAATTATATTGACTTTTAATTAAAATTAATTTCACATAAAAAAAGATATAAAAATAAAACTAAATTATTTTATAATTAATTAACTTAAGTTAAAATGAATTTAGTGTAAATTAAGCAAAAAGAGCAACGAAAAAAATGAACCCAGAAACCGACATTGGAATTTTCAGGGTTGAATAAGATAAATAAACTAGTGGGAGGCGGACATAGCTGGACCGAATTGCTTCATCCGTAGCGTCGTAGTCAACTTCCAAAGTCTGGTAATAATCCTACATTACCCCAAAGCAATCAGAACCCATGAACAAACCCAGAAAAAATGAAAATTTTGTTTCATAAATGAGAAGGGTTGGGATGAATTTTCCAGCTTTCTCAGGTCTCACCTTACGTTTGGATATAAAAGTAACCAATTCGAAATTGAGGCAAGAATCGTCTCGTTAGGATTGCTGAAGGTATGCTCGCTAGTCCCACATCATCAATTTTGAACTGGAAAAATGGTCTAGAGCCAAGACAGAGGGAACTACTTTTTATGGATTTTGGCATTCGGATGGTTGGGGCGAGATCTAGTGGAGGAGAAGATAAACTGCTTTTAGTTTGTCAGAAAAAACTAATCAGAATATTCTTTACTCCCGACAGAATATTAACCAATTTAAGGAGTGATGGTCATTTTGGCATGATTTTAAAACATCAGTGGTTTATTTGGCCCAAAAATAACATTAGTGGCCAATTTGGGCCAACCAGAAAATGTTGATGGTTTTTTTTTTATTTTTCCTTTTTATTATATATATTATTCGTAACTTCTTTTCATATAAAATTTTATACTCTTAACGTTTATCAAAGAGCCTAAAAAATATTTAACAGCTATAATATCCAGTCTCTTAAAGACTTACATAAAAGACACTATCTCCCTTTTAGACTCCAAGAGATGTTATACTGAAAATTGAAATTAACTAACATAGAAAATGAGTTTTGTTGGGTGTATTTTTTTGTAGTCACAATAGATAGTATTTATATAATCTAACTAATCCTATATGTCATCTTACATAACCTAAACCTACCAACTAATTGCAAAGAGAAGATATGTTCTTACATAAGCTAGAATTTGAACCCTGGTTTGTTATGTGATATGATACTCTTTATATCAATTGGATTAGGATCCAATTGATACATTTAAAAAATTACTTGATTGTCTACAATAAAAGGAAACTAACTCAAATTTTTCTAAAAATAAGATCATAGATGATTTAAACTTAATAAAGCATGGTTTCAATTGCATAAGATACAATTACCATTTGACTTTTGTCAAATAATTTTAAACCATAGGTCTTTGTGATTGACATCCATACTCAACATATGATATGAAATTGATGCTTGAAATTGCTACAAAAATATGGAGTTTCATTTTTTTGTGTAATCATAAGGACCTAATTTATAGGTTTGGAAAATATATGTTTTAAATTAGAATAGACTTATTTTTATTTTTCATTAATATTATATGAAAAACTTCATAAGTTTGCCTCCTTCATCTAAAGTCCTGGCTGTACCCATTGAAGAGATTTTGATTCTTTTATATCTACGATGAAACCTAATACGAGAATAATACTACTTTGAAATAAAACTCAATTTCAAAGCTCTTGTACACCCTCTCACAATTCCGAAAAATCTCTGTCTAGCCTCTAGATAAACTAAAGAAAAATTGAAGAGTTCATAATGTTTTTCTCATACAAATCTCAATGTGTATCCACCTTGCTAATAACCCTAGAAATACAACATACTCATTCTGTTTCACAAAATTTATCCTCTTTGCTATTCCAAAAAATTAATTTATGATTTTTTTTTTAAATTTTCTTACAAAAATATAAACTTTTTATATGAAAATGGTACCTTAAAGACTAAAGTTTACAAATATAAATTTTAAGATTTTTTACAAAACAAATTAATATGAATATATTTAAGTTAAACTTTAATAAAAAAAGGTTAAAGGGCAAAGTTTTCCTAAACGGGGGAGTATATCTATAGTATTAGCCCACCAATCAAATAAAAAGTATTGCCCTTAAGTTTTAGTAATTTTGTTGACCAGATTTACTTAATACCCAAGCAAACTTGCACTGGAAAAAGAATCTCCTTTGATTTAGTTTTCCAAAAAGTACAAACAATTTCCCAACACCTTGCAACTCAACCTCGGCCTTGGGTTAAAGACAGCTTCCAGACTTCTAGTTTTCCAACTAGTATTTCTTTCAACAGGTTACTTTCTTTGTAAAGTAACACTTGAAACTTTCAAAGAATCGGAGGACAAACAAAACGATGTTCCCTTTTCCTTGATGAGAACTTCAAGATGTTGGAATAAAAAATATAAACCGCTTGGTAAGAAGAACATTACAAGTTAAAAACATATTTTGTAATTGCTAAATTAGGCACAATAAAGGCCCAGAAAGCCCTTTAGCGCGTACATGGCCCAAACAACCTAGGATGGCTCACCATGGGTTGCATGATGAGTGGATCTTGGGACATTAGAGGACCCCAAGGACTTAAGGGTCTGCAAGTTGACCTAGGATATGCTCTCAATCTTGGATATTAGTTTATGAGATCCTAGAAGGGTTTAGGATGATTCAAACAAGGAGAAGATGTATCTTGTGCATTTTTTTTTTTGTACTTCTACACACAATCCACTTATTAGCTAAATTGATCATTGAAGAGTTCTTTTTATATTACATACTCTGCGGCTTAATATTTGTCTTCTTTGCTAATGAAATCTCTGAAAACCTCTCATATAGAGTTGGTCCATTCATTTTTCTCCACATCATCACTATTAATAGTACTATAAGTAATCACTGGAATTAATGATTTATTAATTTGGAACAAATCCAATCTTCTCTCTTGTTTTGATGATAATAAAACTTGTTTGAAAGAACCTTTAGAAAAAGAAAAATTTTATAAAATTTTTGGCATTGTCTCCACCAAAGATTAAGGAACCCCTACATGAAACACAAAGCTCAGAGGTATCATTTTAAAACAACTATCGCAATTGCTCACGTACTGATCATCCTAGAGGTAGCTATGCTCTGCCCTTACTCCAACATATATAGACAACAATACTCCCCTTTGCTCCTTGGGATGCTTCTTTTAACCAATAAGTTAAGTTATAGCAACGTGAAAACAATAACCATTATAGTTTCCCCTTTTTTTTTCATAATAAAAAAGTTATGAGAGGAAAAAAAAATCAAGGCAAATACACTAATAAGCGTAACCGTAACAAAAACATTCATAAAAGTCAAGAATACAAATTCATAGATCATTAACAAGAAGCATCCGTCATCAAAATGAGTAGAAGAAATCCGCAAATAGCTAGCGTTCATGTATACAAAATAAATGGCCTACTTAGCAAGAGAATGGAAGGAAGTAAAAACTTGTAACACAAGTTTCAAAAAATATTGAGATAATGGAAATTGAGTTGGCGTCGCTACAACTAATTGATTTCTTGAACCCAAAGACTGCTGGACCTTCAGAGAGTGGAGGAAAGCTGTGGGGTAATGGAGGGAGGAAGGGTACGACGAGCAGCTAGAAAGGGCTCATGGCCGGTGCAGAGTGAGTGGAGTGATAGCAGGACCAGAAGCTGTACGCTTGTAGTAATTTCAACTTCTTTTTGGGCCACTGGAGGCTTGGAGCTGAATTTCCTGTCACTTTGGCGGCTGGAATTTCTTTTACTATTGTCCCTGATTTTTGCCCATGACCTTGGCAAGAGAGCACTTTGAGGACAAGAGTTTAAAGATGGTCAACTTTGCCATGTAATTCGATCGGCTTTAGACTTCGCAACAGCCGCACTTATCTTGGCCAATTCAACATTTGTTTGGCTAATTAATTCAGCATTTGTTTAGACGTTTCACCAGCTCAGTATGTGTGAGCTCTCTTTCACCAACCTCATCCATATCTTTAGAAATCTCCTTATCAGCAATCAATTGCGGGACCATGAATTTTGACTCGGGGCAAGGGTGGGAGGCGGCTTTGGAGGTGAAGCTGAGAACGAGCGATGCAATGAAGCCGTGGAGTGGAGGACGCACGTGCCGCAGCTGATGGGCATTTGAGGATTTGGGGTTTTGCGGGAAATTGAACAAAAGAACTAAGAGCAGAGGTGAAGAAAGACCGGATTTTGTTCGGGCAGCTCGAGCTCGAACTCAAGTTAGGGTTTTTTGAGTCAGACTTTTTCAAGCTCGAGCTTGAGTCGAAAAATAAGCTCGAGTTTATTTAGGGCCGAGCTCGAGCCTGATAATCAAGGTTGTTAAGATCGGGATCCTACCAAGGATCGTTTTTTGCTGTGCAAGATCGGGATCCGTAGAATTGGATCGTAGATCGTAAGATCCTACATAAAATTTAAAATTTCTTGTCTAAATAATATAGTTTATGTAAAAGACCAATTATATTAAAAACTCAAGTAAAATTTTAGTGTCATAGTAATGGTAAAACCTAATTATTGATATAATATAAGCAAAATTCAAACTTTAATAGAGTATACATCAACATAATCAATAAAATAATTAATACAAGTCTGAAAAAAATTCATGAACAAACACATTATTGACAAATAGAAAAGAGCACAATGTCCATATTTAAATATCAATAATTGACTTCTAATAAATTTAAAATGTATAATGATTTTTTTTACAGTATGTAAATAATTTAAAATTAGTAAATTTTTTCTTCTTGATGAAATAAGTTCAACTTACATATAGGAAAAACTGATAATTTGAATATCCATTAATTGTAAAAAATATTATTATTATTATTATTACATTATACATACATACATACATACATACATACATATATATATATATAATTTATAGTAATACTGTTACTAAATAATTTAAATTATGCTTTAAAAAGTTTTTATTAGACAGCTACCTTAAGTTACGTCAAATTGGGGATCAAAATGAAATGTTTTTAATGAATTTAGAACCAAAATATGATGTTTTTAATAGGTTTAGGATTTAAAGAGAACATTTAATAGACTAGAGATGAAAATAGAATGAAAATCAAATGTTAGGGACCATCTATGTAATTTACCCTCAATAAAAATCAATAAGCGAGTAAGATTGATAGGATATTTCAATCCTATGATCCTAAATCCTAGTCGCGATCCTACTATGATTCTACTATGCATTCGATCTTATAACGTTTTGACAAGGTTTTCTATGTTAGGATCGTAGAATCGTACGATCCTACGATCAGGATCGCGATTTTAACAACCTTGCTGATAATACTAGGCCCTTTAGGCTTGCAGGCCTAACAGACCCTATTTTTTGTCACTTGGCCCTTTTCTCATTAGGCCCTTAATGCCTTAGCCAATTAGCTCTTTAGTCCCTCCCTTCGTCCCACTCCCACGCCGACCCTAATCTGCTTAGTTGAAACCTTTATTTTTCTTCCTTAACCCATTCTCTGGGCCCCCATCCCTAATCTGCTCCATACATGTTACTAACCCAGCCCGCCCCCAGGTTCCGTTCTTGGTGATGCTTCAAGTGGCGGTGACAGTCCCAAACCAAATGCCTTGGGTTAAGGCGAAATAGTAGGACCAACTGTGGAACGAGGGCACGTGGTTGCAACTTGGGTCGAGCTCCAAGTAAAAAGCTTTTGGGTGCCTCAATTTCTTTCTTTGTTCGTGGTAAATTGCAAGGTAACACAAGTAAAGGGTGAAACAGATGAGGCAAAATGCGTTGGGATTTCGTGGGCCAGTCTTGACCGTGATGGATCTATTTGAACATCGCCTCCAGCTTCCCATATCTTCTCTTATGGGCCACCATCCCAGTGCCTTCTGTGCCATGAAAGGGCTAGCCTGTCAGACAAATGGAGGATTTGGGGGCTAGAACAATAGTCGGGTATTGCCATTTCGAATAACGAGGACAATTTGAAGGACGATAACAGAGACTGGACATAAGATGATTCGAGTCATGAAGATTTGAATGACAACGATGATGATTTGAATGACGAAGATTTAAATGATGACAATGGAGATGGGTACGAGATTGGATGATGATGAACTGACCTAAATCAGGGGTTGGGTTCGACCACATATTTGGCTCTACAGTCGATGTATTGAGGAAGATGATGACTCTTTTATAAAGTTTATAAACTTAGGGTAGATCTGTAAAGGGTTAAAAAGTTTGGGATAGTTTCTATCATTTTTCCTTCTTTGGTTAGTTCAGTAAAGAATTAGACATTTTGTCCCCAACTTTCATCTAAATTATAGTTGTGGTACTAAAAAATTATTCACATTATTCAAGCTTGACGAGTTTCCAGGCCGAGCATAAGCCTAAAAAAATTGGGCTTGAGTAATTTGAGCTCAAGCTTAGGTGGTGCTGAACAATAAAGGGGCCGAGCTTGACCCTAGTAGGCTCAGGCTTGACCCGACCCATTTTCACCCATAATTCAGAGATAGGAGGAGATGATGATGTCTTTCTGAAATGCATTTCAACTCCCCAGGAGAGAATTATATACGTAGTTCCCAAAATTTTGTCCTTATAGTACACTGCTCCTATCTTCATATTTTTCCACCAAACAAGATGGAGAAATTCACACCTACTCCCCAATTCCTTACAAAATAACCATATTAGTACCTCTATTCTTCACATTTCCAAAATTCTTGGATAGCGGCAGTAGCTCAATCCCATAGTAGGTCTGGCACAGCAATGCCGTTTGTGTATTCTTTGCTGCAACTTTTCTTTGCACCTTGAAATATCTTCTTATGACATTCCTCAAACATTGTTAAACTTCACACCTGAGTCCTTCAACATAGTCCACACACAACTCAAGATTAATTTTTTTTAATGAAAAATGGTTGAAGACACTTTTTCATGGGGCAAGATGCAAACAGTGCAATTGATTTCATGAGCCTCTAAATTTCAAATGATATGAATTAGATATGGCCAGTGTAAAGACTCGATTTTGCCCTCTTCATCTACATTGTGTTGAAGATGTTATTTCAATAAAAAAATAATAATAATTTGACAAATTTGTTAGTTTTCTGGACATTTAGGTGTTATTTTTTCCAAATTATATAAACATTTCTAGCTGATTGCATTGGTTCTTCTGTAATAGTCTTTGACTTTTTTCAATGACTTAATTCCCAAAGGGTAAATTTCACCTGTCGTCACTAAACTTTATCTCATGTTACTTACCCATCATCAAACTATTAAGTGTTGCATTAATCGTCTTTAAACTATTTAATTGTTGTCATATCATCTTGTCATCCATCACAGCCATTATGTGTGAATGAAAAAATGACATGGCTGCTGACGTGACTTTAAAAGCTTATGTGATTGCTAATGTGGTGTCACTTTTTCACCTATCCTTAACGATTTGATGGATCGCTAGGCAAGATGACAACAACTAAATAATTAGAGGACGATTGATGCAATATTTGATATGATAGGTGGAGTTTACCCATTCTAAATGGTTTTATTATTTTCTATTTCTACAGTTCTAAGCATTTGTATATAAATAGGTGCTTGAGGTTTTATGTATGACACGTGTCTATCTCCTAACCTCTTAAAGTTTGCATGATTTCTAAGTCGTCCTAGCTGTCTTTTTCACCCATTACAATTATAAAGTTTTGGGTAAAAAAATGTGTGCATTGATATCTAAAGTTACAAAATTACAATAACATAGTTAAGCTATTTTATCTTAAGATGGCGTGATAGAAATTGCTGTAAATGTATAACACGAAATTTTCAAAAGTCAGTAGGTGGACCCATAATTCATTCCAACTTATTCTTAATAAAGATTTTTTTGTTTCCTATTTATCTGTATATTTTATGTTATTTTAACTCATTTGAATTGCCAAATACACCCCTCATTCCACTAATCTTGCTTTATTTTCATTTTTGAGTCATCCCAATCTTTACAACATTTTTATATTTAGTAACTTATAACTACCTTTTAGAGTTCAAACTATCATTCTAATATCTATTTTTTTTAATTTTATTGGTTTACGTGCAAAAAATTTAGAGTAAAAGTGAAAAAAAACTTAAATTTTTCCACCTTCTTAATCTTCACTCCATACCAAATGAAGTAGTAGTGATGGAATGGAGGGAGTATGATTCAATATTTGTGCTACTAATAATCTAAGTTTTATATTTTTAATATTTATAAATTTTTTGATACTTTTATGGTGCAAAAACAACACACTATGATTCTTATTCCAAAATTGACATATTGCTTGCAAGTCAATTTGTACATGGGTTAATTTCAATTTCCCCCCAAGGTTTAGGTAATATTACATTTTTCCTTCTCATATTTCATAAATATATACTTTGCCCTTGCCTTTTTTGTACTGTTTGACAGCAACTTCTAAAATCTTAATTTAAGTTGTACAATAGTCATCATTTCTTTGTAATTTTAGTCTGTATTGTATTTGTCTATAGTCAATGAGTGTTTTAAATTTTCACTTTTTCCCTTTTTATAAATGTAAAATAGGTTTTTGAAGAGGGTAAAGTGCAAGGTATAAGACAGAATATATATTTCTAAAATGAAAGGGAAGAAAATGGTAACAACAACTAAATCTCACGAAGAAATTGTAATTAACCCTTTGTACATCAATAGTACATCAAAGCAAGTAACATTGTTGTAGCTTTCTCCCTATATAAGAATATTTACTACAATCGAGTATCTAGCATTAGGTTGTAGCATGATATGAGATGTATAGAGAGGCAACTTTTAAAATTACCATCTTGGTTGTGAATATCATTCGTGTTTAGTTCTTATGTTTTTGCTCACCCAAACAGAAAGTAGGAAAATTCAATAGTGACAGATGACAGATGTTACGAGTGAATTTATGCCGTACATGACTATGGGAACTAGATTCATCTGTAACGTCTGTCACCTGTCACACAATTCAAATCCCAAAAAGTATAGTCATTTGTTGTTATAAAGTAAGAGATCATGTATCGTTAAAGTACTACTAAATCAACTCAAAGGTATTACATCATTAACTTTCAACCAAGATAACAAAAAAATTGACCGAAGGATTTGAATGGGATGAACATTATGATATAGGAGACTTCATAATAACATAAATTAAGTAAAAAATATCAATTTAGGATAAATAAAAAAGCTAAAGGAACATATATAGATTTTACCCAAAGCACAATAATTTCTCAGAATTAAATCGGACGGCGGGAGATGCGTCCATGATGACTGTCCATGACTTTTTTTTTTTTGGGTTTTAGGTATTGTTGGCGGGGCAGGGGTCGAGCGTTGGGGTCAACAGAGTTGTTGGTGCGCCATGGCAGCACAGCCAGCCAGCCGATGGTCTGAATCAAATATTTAAGACCTCTCCTCGTCACTCCTCGCCAAGTCAATATCCCCGTCTCCATTTAAGGGCCGCTTACTTCGCTTTAAGATTTTTTAATCTAATCGACAGAGATGGCCACGGCCGCCATCACCGTCGTCACCATCTATACCTATACCACTGTTTATGGAGACCTGGTCAAGTTATTACCCAACACTGCGAACTACCACGTTTCTTGTTCCTCGGATTTCTCTTTTCTCCAGCTAAAACCTTTTACCCAGTATACGATTCTTTACTTCGCTGTTTTGTTGTTTGAATTCCCTCTCCTCGTCTTCAGTTTCCCTGGTTCTGGTGGTTCCGTTGGAAGATGTTTCGGCATTCCGGCCACTTGCGCTTCCGTGAGATGCCTTCCTCTGGGTCCCTTGCTTTTGCTGCCGTCTTTCTTCTCTGCCTTTCGTCCTCCTCCTCGGCTGTTACATCGGAAGATTTTATCACCGACCCAGTAGAAGGTCTTTTACTCTCACTTGCGTCCACTTGACGTGCTTTTTCGTTCGTTTTTCGTACTCAAATGATCTCGTTCCGAATTCAGTTTTCCTCAGTTGGGAGGCGCAAGCACGTAAACGCCTGTTGACTCATTCTGGAGTAGTCTTGTTCATTGAAATTATTACTATTTATTTGCAGTGAGGGCATTACGAGCCATCAAAGCAAGCCTAATTGATCCAAACAAGAACCTGAGCAACTGGAACAGAGGCGACCCTTGCACAGCAAATTGGACCGGAGTTCTGTGTTATAACACTACCCTGGATGACGGCTATCTTCATGTTGTGCAGCTGTATGTTCCGAGATGCTTGTCAAATCAATTTTCATTTCGGCCGAAAATAAAAGCCAATGTTCACAGCTTTCATTCTGCCCTACGTTGATTTACTTTTGCTCCTCTTTGAGAAATTTAAGCTGACAGTGGTCTTTGTTTCTTTTGCACTTGTTATTTTGCAGGCAGCTTCTAAAGATGAACTTGTCAGGGACTTTATCTCAACAGCTTGGTAGCTTATCCTATATGAAAATACTGTAAGGCTCTCTCCGCGGTTTGAGAAATATGTATAACCTCCACCTGCCGTACTTTGTAATTTCATTATTTTTTACTGTATCTTTCCTTGTCTTTGTAAAAGGGATTTCATGTGGAACGGGATAACTGGAACTATACCCAGGGAGATTGGGAATATCAAGTCCTTGGAACTCCTGTAAGTTCAATTGTTTCCTACTCTTTTCACGCTATGCTGGTCATACTTTTTCATAAATGGCCAAATGGTGATTGCATATGTGCTTGAGTTGCTTGCTAGTTTGGAGAACAACTTGTTCAAATCCATTCTCCACTTATTAAGCTGTGGAAAATTGTCATCCCCTAGTCTTGTTACATATAACAATATGTCCAAACAGTGATGCAGTTCTTTGATTAGCCGCTCATTTGGAAATCTTATTCTCCATGTTTTCAGGCTCCTGAATGGGAACAAATTGACAGGTTCATTACCTGAAGAGCTGGGTCATCTTCCCAATCTGGACAGGATACAGATTGACCAGAATTATATATCCGGATCTATACCTAGATCATTTGCAAACTTAAACAAGACAAAGCATTTGTAAGTCCATTTCTGATTCCAGCCAACAAAGTAACATACTTCTGGATTTCTTTTCTGCCTTTTTCTCTCAAATCTTATGTTTTGATGTTTCCTCTTATACCCTTCTTGGCCAGCCATATGAATAACAATTCAATTAGTGGACAAATCCCACAAGAACTTTCCAGATTACCGTATCTCGTTCACTTGTAAGTTCCATATATTATGCCTTCACTTTTGTTTTTGGCTTTCAATTTTGATCATAAAACTCCATCTAATAAATCAGTCATGATTTGCAAAACAGTTGTAATTGCATTCTTTTGGCCTATTTGTGTTGACAAATTTTGCTTCTGCAGCCTTCTTGACAACAATAATTTAACTGGGCTTCTTCCACCAGAGTTCTTTCAAATGCCAAACTTGACTATCCTGTATGTTCTTTGCTTTCCTGTTAGAATTGTGAATTTAGATTCGTGTTGTGGGTTTATTTAATTTGTGTTTGTATATCCATTTGTTTACATTTCTTGTATTGTTTTGCATTTCCTCAAAAAGTTGATTGGTTGATGAAACCAAAAGCATCCTATTGTTATGTTCAAAAGGCTGGCTTTATGCTGCATTAGTTTCATATAAGAAGTTTAGATTATTGGCAAAGTGATGTTCTATTGCTGTTAGTCCTTTGCTTTGAAGAATAATTGAAGAGCTTTTTAGCTAGTGGTAGATGGACCTGGTGATGCATAGAAAATTTAAGACTAAAACGTATTTCTTGTTTTCTCTCAGAATCACTGTGGTTCACATCAACCTATGGTTCAAACCTGTTTAAGGCATCCTTATTTGATAGCTAAAAATGCTCCCTTGAACCATCATCAGACGCCTTGTGTGAGTGTAAATGCTCTAGCCAGATCTACGAGATCAACTAAGATAATTTTGCAGGAGTTTTGAGATGTCCACATGGAGATTTCAGTTAAATTTCAACCATTTCAATTATGGTGTTCTTAATTACAGTGGTAAAGATAATATGCCCCAAATCTTGGGCATCTTCTGTCCCATCCTTCAGAGGCCATGTTTACTGCAGGTGATCAGCATGTTGGGGACCTCTGTATTGGCAGGGATCAACTAGGTTTTCTGTTTCAGATACCAACTACTTGAGTTCATGACATAGCTATAAAAGTCATGGTTTTCTTTTCCAAATGTTACTTGGTAATACAAACCCAACTCCTTTTGACTACCAACCTGATTATAGAGTATATTGGGTGCTAGTATTTTGCTTTGTTTTGATAGTGAAAGAAGTTTCCATAAATCTTTCTTCTTCTAATGGAAAACATTTAATTGAGAAGGTTATAAATCATCTCCATGAAAATAACATTTCATCATGTAGGACAAAATTGTTCTGTTTCCTCAATTAGGAAAGCAGATCCGTATGATATTAAGAGAATCAACAATTAAACATGAAGATAGAAGTCTTTCTTTGTGCTTTATATGTGTGCCATCACCATTAGAAGAATGGAAATTGGAAACATGCCTATCATCTTGTGGCATAACATTGTTGTATTAACGGATTGGCTTATGGCAGTGTAAGCATATCTTACAGCTCAAATAGCTGAAATTTTATTATCAAGTTCCTTGTTCTTTATGTTGCAGTCAGCTCGATAATAACAACTTTGAAGGCACTACAATCCCGGACTCCTACAGAAATATGTCTAAATTGTTAAAGTTGTAAGTGCTTGCAGCCAATTGTTTTTGAACAGATTAGGGATTAAACTTTACATGTGTTTCTATTATCTTTGTATATGTTGTGTTTATATGCAATATTTAGGCACAAGCATTAATTTATTTGTATTAGAAGTCATTAATGGGGCCTGTTCGGCAATTACTCGAGCAATTATTGTCAACTATGGCCAAAAGCTATCCAAGCGTAGCTTTTGGAATAAATGGTTGGGACATGGATGTTTTTTCCAACTTCATAAATATCCCAAACCTTTAGTCAAAATGGTAAAAATGACATTATCACAGTATGTATAAAACCAAGAATCAAAGTTGAGTGGCACCACCTGAAGGATTTAGATTATTTGGCTGCTAAATGGAAATGAAAAATATTTTTCTTCTATAGTTAAATCCACAAAATCTTACTTTTTGATGAATTCCTGGGTTGCTCACACATTTTTTTACCCCTCAGTAAATTTTAGGGAAAGAGAGAATTAGACGAAGCTGCCCCAGACGCAAAGGTAGATCAAGTAATAACAACTTTGCTTGCACACACATAGCCACCATAACCAATCTTTTGAATTTATTGGATCCAACTCCTCCCCCCTTCTCTTTCTAAAAAAAATTTAAAAAAAAAACAAACAAAAATAACTCTTGTAAAGTAAAAAGTCGAACAAAAAATCAAACTAGTCTATTTGCCTACTGATTTAATGTTTTTTATTTTATTTTATCATTTTTAACGCATCAAAATTGGCAAATTTGCCACTAAAGTTTATGGAGAGAGTAGTTTTGCTACTAAACTTTTTTGTAGGAAAATTTGCCATTAATCTTTTTGAAAGATGCAAATTTGTCATCAATGTTTTGTGTTGGGAGCAAATCTACTATGGACCATTAAAATTGCTTACGTTGCAAACGTGGAAAAATGAGAAAAATGCAAGTTTGAATTCCAAGTTTTCTTTACCTACACCAGGGCGCTAATTTTCTAAATCTATCATTTTCACTATCATCTTTGCTCCAGCAACCCCCTCTTCCTTTCGCCATCCTTCACCCTTTCCACCACCGTCACTACCTCCACTCTCCCACACATCCCAGCATCACTCCTTAGAACATACCTTGATCAAATAGGGTTCAATTGATGCAAGTGAGACTAAAACCAGAGGCACTGCAATTTTAGAATAAGGGATCGATGGCAGCCAAGGTGGAGGGTTGCTTAGCGACAATGAGGAAGGTGAAAATAAGAAGGCTTAATAATGGGAGTGTGTGGTCAAATACAGAGTTTTGACTCATTTCGGTGTTGTGAAAGATTTGGGTAGCTAGGGGTTAAGGAGAAAACTTTAAGAGACTAGTTTAAGAGTTGTTTCATGAAATATTCTTTGAACAAAAGGAATATTTCTGACATTTAACAGTTAGCAGCAAAATTGTCCACAGAAAACATTAATACAAATTTACCTAAAAAAAAAGTTCAGTGCATTTTGCTCTTGCATTTTTAATGCAATTTAACATGTGCAAATTGTTAATTGTGATTTTTCCTGTTTATTTTCATTAAATGCAATTGTATATGAAGTTAATTAATTCTTATTGGTGATATTGATATGCATAATTGTAAGACCGAGTTTAGAACTGGTCCAAACACTCACCATGGCATATGGGCAATCCACTCATACGGCCAGCATCTTCATTAGGGAACAAACGAATCTAGAACCATGCTTAGTAGACGATGGGATAGATTTGGACTGCAATATGATAGATTTGAGCCTCAACCCACATAGAATTGAAAGTAGGAACCAAACTATCAAAGTCCTAAATTGGCATTGATCTCAACTGAGCACTTATTCACTGCATATGGGCAAGATTGTGTGGAAAGAATAAACACTTTGGTGATCTAGTTCTTAAACTTCAAGTCCTATAGACATATTAGACATCACATAGATTCCACAACTTAGAACTAACCATCTCTAGAACCAAACTTGTCCTAACCACGTGGGGTATCATTTGTAGAGAATCAGTGATAGATTTAGAGTCCACACTAGGGCCTTATGAGTACACTAAAAAGACCACAAACTTCCCATGTTCAATTTCAGGTTAGACACTCTTCCCCACTTATGTGTCTGACTTTCTCAATGGGCCACTGACAAATTCAAGTCAATGGCCTTGTAAACGATGGATATGGAACCTACACTAAATAGATTAGGACAAAATTGGATGTCACATGGAATCATAGCCCACACTACAATAGTTCTAGGTGGCTCTACTAACATTTGTCATGATCTAAGTCCAAAATATTTACCCATACCACATGGATTATCCTTGTGGTAGGGATAAAGGTTGGTGTTTTGGTTCTAAAACTAGAAGCTTTATAACCACATTACAGACAAAAACAAACTTCTTGTGTGGGAGTTAGCATGCAAGATTTGAAACCATAGACTCCCTAACATTCTTGTTGGGCCATAAGCAGATGCATAATCATAAGCCTGATAGAAGATGGGCATGGGACTAAACATCAAACAAGTAGAATAGAATCAGGTCTTTGATTGCACCAAATTAGAAGTACGGCCTAGGCAACTGTGATCCTAATTCCTAGGTTGGCTGCTTGTTACCATTTGTCATGACTTGAGTCCAAAGCCCAATCAATAAGCACCCACCCACACCACGAACTCTGGACTACTGCATCTAGTGCTTATATTTCTAATAAAGGATAGCACAAGTGGTATGAATGTGCAGCCATTGTATACAAGAATGCCATTGCCATTTTAATGTGGCAAATACCAAGTTACTTTTTTCTATTGCATGTTAAGCTTCATTGAGTACTTTTTCTCTAGGAACTTTTGCTAAAGATGGCTGAATTTCACTCTGATTGATCTTTTTCTTATTTGCACTTAAAATATCAATTTAGCCACTCAGAGTTTGTTTAATGGGAGATTTGTGGTTTGGTAATTTGAAAAAGGATATATAAACTTTTCAAATAGGATGCTGGAGATTGAATGAAAAGTGTATCATTGTGTTTATTGGAAATAGTCTTTTGATGATGATCAATTTCTCTGACTGCCTATTTGATGGAAAGTAAGCTTTAAATTAAAATGAGTGTTGAATTTGAATAATTATTTTGAAAATTTTTTTTTCTCAATTTTTTTGTGTATGTAAAGAAAGTATGTTGTATTAGTATTTCTAACTGTCATAATAATTTTATCAGATATGTCAGTTCATATTGTTATCGGTTCCTATATTCGTTTAATTTATTTATTTATTTTCTTTTGCTGTTGTTATGTGGACCTCACATTGAACATCTTGTTTTTGTCCACTGCTCAGAAAAGTACGTCTTTTTAATTCTGAGATGGATTTGTGGAGATTATAGGAAGTATATATGATAACCTAATATTGCAGCATTACTCATCAAAATTCATTCATCTTGTTCACGCTTCACTTGCCTTATCAGGAGCCTCCGGAACTGCAAACTTCAGGGATCTATTCCAGACCTAAGCAGTATACCCTATCTTGGTTATCTGTAAGCTGATAAATGAAGTGGTTTTACAACAATCACATTGTTATACCTTGTCTTTTGTGACGTGTGTGTGTGTGTGCGTTTTCATGTCTATACATGCATATACATTACACACACACACACACACACACACACATTATACATACATACATATACATATACATACATATACATAACATATACATACATACAAACGTATATATGTATGGCTTATTCTCTTTGTGGGCTGTACCACATGAATTTCAGAGATCTGAGTTCAAACCTGCTCAGTGGACCCATACCTCAAAATAAGCTTTCAGTCAATATCACCACCATGTAAGATCATCATCTTAAGATCTGCGTCGTTCCTTCTTTTCCTTGAATAAAGAATATGCATCTGACATAATATCCTCGCGGAGAAGGTAAGCTTTTGCAATGCCTTAGGCATGCTGGTTAACTTTGATTCCTTAAACAATGTGCACAGTGATTTATCTAACAATCAATTAACGGGAGGCATTCCTCTCAACTTTTCGGGGCTACCACTTCTTCAAAGACTGTAAGCAACTCTCTATCCTGGACTTTGATTTTCTCCCTGGCGGATATCTTCTCACAACAATTTGTTATCATCTTATTGCACCTTAATTCCAACTAATTTGAGGTTGGTCCGATGCCATTTGTAATGTCATTTATTACTTGTAAGAGTGATACTGACATTATAAATGCTTGCAGAAGTAGAAACTGGTAACTTCTTGTTCCAAGAGAGGGAAAAAAAAGTGGTGACTAGTGAAATTCCAAAGCTGTTATCATCATACTTTTTATCTGTTTTCATGAACAAGGTTCTCGAGACTGCAACATATGAAGATCATTAAGATCCACCAAAACTAAGTGCATTTGGTGTGTAATGAAATGATGCAGGTCTCTTGCAAATAATTCCTTGAACGGGTCCATCACATCCTCTCTTTGGCAGAACAAGTCATCAAATGCAAGCCAGAGTCTTACTATGTAAGCACCATAGGAGCAAATGCCTGCTTTCTTAAGTGTACTTTTGGTTTGCGTTTGTTCATATTGTCTTCCCTATTGTATGCTCAACCTTCTGAGACCCTTGATTTCCTTTCCAAAAGTAACATGATTTACCATGTTCAGCAAATTCTCATTTTGGATAAAATTTTGTAGTTCTTCCCAGTTCAGTGACTAGTTGATTTGCTTATTTTGGCTCACTCTGCATTTTTTTGCACTTGAAGAGATCTAGAGAACAACAAGCTTGCAAATATTTCTGGCTCTACTGACCTTCCTCAGAATGTCACTGTCTGGTTCGTACACTTCCTATCTTTCAGTTGTACACATCCTATATTTCAGAAGTACGAGTCTAAAATTATGTGTTTGTATGACCTGTGGTGTGAGTGGTTGACCATTGCTGGAATAGAAAGTTGCTCCTCTATAACTGTGTTATTGGGAGCCATATAAGCTATGTGTGGCGGGCAGTTCTTTCACCTCTTCACTGATGAAGAAACTTGTTTACCAAGAATGTTTTTGTTAAAAGAAATAGGAGACAAGACTCCGAGTTTTATCCAAGGATGCTTTTTGCGCCATATGCTCTGATTTTTTCTTTTTGACATTTTTACTTGGAAGTCAGAAATATTCATGCTGATTTTTTGGTGAATGTTTTTGAAAATTTCCAGGCTTCAAGGGAATCCTGTGTGCTCAACTTCAAATATAGTTCAGTTATGTGGCTCTCAGAGTAAGGTTGAAAGCACAACTTCATTTGCACTGAACTCCAGTGATCAATGCAAACCTCAGTCATGTCCACTCCCATACGAATTCTCTCCTGTATCTCCCGTACCCTGCTTTTGTGCGGCTCCTCTGCTTATTGGTTATCGGTTAAAGAGTCCAGGATTTTCACGCTTTGATCCCTCCTACAGAAGTGCTTTTGAAAGATACCTGACGACGGGGCTCAGCTTGTATCTTTATCAGCTTTACATTGACTCAGTTGCATGGCAAGAAGGGCCTCGACTGAGAATGTATTTGAAACTTTATCCTGTTTATGATGCTGGTAGCAATAATTCAAACACATTCAATGCAAGTGAAGTTAACCGAATCAGGAGGATGTTCACAAATTGGTTAATTCCTGACAGTGACATATTTGGGCCTTATGAACTTCTCAATTTCACTCTTTTGCCTCTGTATCAAAATGGTTTGTCTCCGTGACCATTTTCATCCTGTTTCCTTCCAATTTATTCTATAGGCAGAGAATTTTGCACACATGAATTGATCCTTAAGTATGTAAGATTGTTTTCTGTTCTCTGTAGCGTGCTAGAATTTCCACTTGTCGAAAATTGGCTTCTGAGTTAGATGTTTTAACATGGTAGTATAAAAGCTGGTTGCATTTGGCTCCTTTTTGTTTTCAATCCCTGTGACAAACAAGTCATGCATTATGGATTTTCTCCATTTATCTTTTGATATTTATGATATGAATTGGGATTAATCTGATTCATTTACGTTGCAGTTTTTATCACCAAATCATCATCTGGTATAAGTAAGGGTGCATTGGCGGCCATTGTGCTTGGGGCTATTGCTGGTGCAGTTACATTATCTGCCCTTGTTACTTTGCTTATATTGAGGTTACGTTTGAAGGACTATCGGGTAGTTTCAAAACGCCGAAAATGTAAGTATCTAATTACACTGCATTAGGATGCGCAATTAGGGTTACAATAGATTTTCCAGGTGCATATATCTCAAATCTTGATGTTATATGCAACCAAATGCATCATTATATTTAGGCTGATACAGTGTGACATGAAGTAATGATTTTGCCAGACTAAGGAAGAAACACAAAGAAAGCTGGTGTTCTATGTACTGGTTTTGAAAACATTCTTATTAGAATTGCAAGCGCATACAAAAGATAAAGGAAGATATACCTGGAAATTTGAACTGTTAGAATGGTAAAATTATTTTTAAGTTTGCCTTTAATAGTTGACCTTATTTCCAGCAGCTGCTAGGGCTTCCATAAAAATCGATGGTGTCAAAAGTTTTACTTATGATGAAATGGCATTAGCAACAAACAATTTTGACATCTCTGCTCAAGTTGGCCAAGGTGGGTATGGAAAAGTCTATCGAGGCACTCTTCCTGATGGTGTGGTTGTAGCAATAAAACGTGCACAAGAGGGATCATTACAAGGTGAGAAGGAGTTTTTGACAGAAATACAATTGCTGTCAAGGTTACATCATCGGAACCTTGTGTCTTTGATTGGATTTTGCGAGGAAGAAGGAGAACAGGCAAGTCATCTCTGATCTTTTATGAAAATTTGTGGCAATCACCTTAGAAAATGCACTCAGTGTAATAAACAAAAGTTCTATCTCTGCCACCTGGGCAGTGATATAATAATTTGCAAAGAGGTCAAATAGACCAGCAAATCCACATAACTAAGGAAAAGTTTCAAGAGCATAGTAGAAAATGCACTCAATGTAACTTAAAATCAGTTGATTTAAAACATATACAACATAAACTTCTATTTTTCTCATTTTACTTTCTGTTTTCTTTAACAGCACTGAATAACTTAGCATGGATCAATTTGAAACATGTCCAACATATGCAGTATTATTTGTGGGAATTTAACTGTATTATGCTTATCTCAATATGGTGATCAACTAGTTATCTAGCTTAAGATGGTATAAACCATTTTTATTTTTACGATTCAAAGCGGCAATACATTAACATGTGGGTAAATGCAGGGACAGGATGGTCTTCTTTCGAAAGTAGGTTACATGAGTGCTGTAGATATGAGTGACCTAAAACATCGGTTTTCACTTTGAAAGTTAAACAAAAATTTTGAGTTTTCGGCATCGGAAGTTCTTTCTTCCCCATTGAGACCACTTCTTCATGTGTTTTTGTAACTGCAACTCTGTGGGTCATCTTCTGGTTACAATTTAAAATACTATTACTTCTACTGTTCTGCATATGCAGATGCTGGTTTATGAGTTTATGCCAAATGGCACTCTTAGAGACAATCTGTCAGGTATCTCTGATTTTCTTGTAAATTTTGCTTATTGCTGGAGTAACTTTTCTGTTTCTCGGGAAACTGATTTATTGCAAGTGATGCGCAGTCAAACATAAAGCACCTCTTAGCTTTGTGATGAGGTTGAGAATTTCTCTGGGGTCAGCCAAGGGTATCCTCTATCTACATACAGAGGCAGATCCTCCTATATACCATCGAGATATCAAGGCTAGCAACATACTACTCGACTCTAAATTCACTGCAAAGGTTGCTGATTTTGGACTTTCACGACTTGCCCCAGTTCCAGAAATTGAAGGGGCTTTGCCTGCACATGTTTCTACTGTTGTAAAGGGGACACCTGTAAGTCTTAATACTAACACTACCTCAGAAATCTAGAACTTACTAAGAGCTTGGGCTGCAAAGTATCAAAGAACTTTTGGAAGCATACCTGCTGCTATTTCAGACTGTAGAAAATCCAGGATTATATCTTAACAATCTTTGGAGATGGCTACGTTTGAGTGTGTACTGATTTACTACATTTTGTGAGCAATGACGGTTTGCAGCCCATTGAAGAGATACAATTGAAATTTGCTGTGTTATGAGTAGTAGAGTTGCTGGCTAATCTATTGAGTAGTGTTAATAAACAGAAGAAACCATAAGCCTGGGGTGCTTGAAAAATAATAATTAATATACGAACAATGTTTTTGCTATTATACCAAATGCCAAGGCGATGTGCTATCTGAATTATTGATTTTGGGTAACAACCACTAAGCTACCAATAGGCCGAAGCTTAGGTTGTAAAAGGATTTGCTGATTTGTTTGTGATGCCTCCTTAAAATATGGTCCCGAATGCGTATATTGGAACAATTCTGGAGACTGTTCTGCAGAAGTTGGTTTAACAAATTGTGTGACACTGACAGAACCAAAAAAGAAACTAATTAGTATCTATGCGATAAGGCAGCTAGAATTATTGATAGATTGAAGATTTATCCTCCACTTGGGTCACATTTACCTTGTATCTTGATTTTACAAGCAATAGAAATTTTTTGTCTCGTACTGATACCAGTGATCCTGTATGAATTTCTTTGCAAATGCAGGGTTACCTTGATCCAGAATACTTCTTAACACATAAATTGACAGATAAGAGTGATGTGTATAGCCTAGGAGTCGTATTTCTAGAGCTTTTGACAGGGATGCAGCCAATTTCACATGGGAAAAACATAGTTCGAGAGGTAAGTGCATGTGGTGTCTTTCTGCATCTCTAATTCACATGTGAAGCTTTTTCTGCATCCTATATGCTGAGATTGGGCATCTGCTTTGGTGCTCGTGTATCTGAAATTTCACATATGGTTTTCTTATCTGAGCTTTTGGTACATGTTGGGCCAGATTAACGTGGCACATCAATCTGGTATGATATTCTCGGTGATTGATGAAAGAATGGGATCTTATCCTTCCGAGTGTGTGGAGAAGTTTGTGAATTTGGCACTGAAATGTTGCCAGGACGAGACAGATTTGAGACCTTCGATGGCAGATGTGGTGCGTGAACTTGAAAGGATCTGGCTGATGATGCCGGAGTCAGAAACTGGGGTGTCAGAATCCATAGACACAACCGCCGCAGAGACAAAGGAAATGCCACCGTCTTCATCATCTGATTTCAGGAATCCTTACGTCTCATCAGATGTTTCTGGCAGTGACCTTGTTAGTGGAGTTGTCCCCACAATCACGCCTAGATGAAGTTAAGCCAGTGCATGTATAAGCTTATTAGATTACTTCGTCAAGATAAATGATTTGCTTTCCCTGGGCTGGAGGTGACACTACGTTCTTGGTATAGTTTAATTGCTGAAGACCTTGTTCACTTGTCGATAATTTCTGTAAATACAACTGCAAATGTGACGAGCCTACTCAAGATTTTGCTTTTATGGCAAACTAGCAACTTCATATAGCGTGAGAAAACCCATGGATATGGATTTGAAGCTGTCGGGGATATTTTCTTGAACACTCTTGCATCCAATGTATCGCCTCTCTAATATAATGTTTGTTTTTGTTATCAGGTACCAAAAAAGTAATGTGAGCCTAATTACTGTAGCTACAGGTCTAACTCAACCAATACTATTGAAAATTTTCGCCCAATCTCCTCAGAAGGTTCCCTCCTCTGCAGAGAATAATACAGATAAACTGATACTTTTGTTTTCATCACTTCTGCATTTAAATGTTCTTTATAATGCTACTCTTTTAATCCAGGACAAAAAGGTTTGTACGTAGAATTTCATAAAGTGATTAAAAGTGTTCGTTTAGTATATACTTATTATTTTCATATTTTTTTTCAAAAACATAAACTTTGAAGATATCAGCAATATATTCTGTTGTTTGAAAAATAATGTAGTTTTTGTATTATCTTCTTGAAAGTGGAAAAAATTATAGAAATCAGTTATTTCAAAAAATATGTTATCGAATGATTAGCTGACAAATAGAATATTACTCCCTCCGTCTATATTCTTTACACTATTCACTTTTCAATAATTAATATAAGATTTTTTATTTTTAACATTTTAGTGTATAAATGAAAAAGATTGATAGATCAAGACATATAATTTCTAAATATATATTTTTTAATTTTTTTAATAAATACTAATATAAATAAATTTAAATCAAACTATGTGCAAAAAGTTAAATGATGTAAAGAATGTGGAATGAAGGTAGTAACTCTTAAATGAGATTAGATTTGCAAGACAAAAAAAATGAGAACACTCATTGTTAATAATATACGTAGAATCATTCTACCAATAGAAAGATCAATTTTATGTATTCCATATAGTATGACAAGTATTTAATTTATAAATGATCAGTAAAACATGGGCTCATCAGCCCAACTACCCTATACATTTTGGATTCAAGTTTAATCCACAGATACTTCCATTATATTTTTCTAAAGAGATTTGAGTTGCATTATTCTGATTTTGATTGATTTAGGTAAAATAGATTTTCAAGGCTGAACTAAGCATTTATATTTGAGTCAACATAAATTGGGTCATGATCTCATTTTAGGAGGACTTTAAACAGTTCAATTGGTTTCCATTCAAGTTCAGCTTAAGTTTAATATGTTTTGATTTTGTTAAGTTGTATGCCCTAATGAATGATGGAAAAAGTATTGCGGAAATTATTTTTTTTTCAATAGATTTATGTCAATTCTAATCATTTATAGTATTTAGGTGGGTTGATAGGAAGAAAGTCTTGCCTTGCCTACAATAATGAAGGAATAGTACGCATAGAAACTACCCAAAGTAGTAAAGGTAACTTAGAAGGTACAGTAATAATGAGTGTCGGCAGACCAAGGTTGAGCAAAGTTCATTTATATTTGAGTCAACATGTATCGGATCATGAACTCATTTCATCAGGACTTTAATCAGTTTATGTGAGTTTCCATTCAAATTCAGGTTAACCTATTAAGTATATTAAGTTTATTATGGTCAGAATTTTTTAGTGAATTTCCAAAGTAGTAAAGGTAACTTAGAAGGTACAGTAATAATGAGTGTCGGCAGACCAAGGTTGAGCAAAGTTCATTTATATTTGAGTCAACATGTATCGGATCATGAACTCATTTCAGAAGGACTTTAATCAGTTTATGTGAGTTTCCATTCAAATTCAGGTTAACCTATTAAGTATATTAAGTTTATTATGGTCAAAATTTTTTAGTGAATTTCAACATATATGTATGTATGTATTAATTATGGAAAGTTTTTTTTTTTTCAGTATGTTCATATCAATCCTATTAATTTATATTATTTAGGAGGATTGATAGAATAGAAATCTTGCCTTACCTATTACTGTGAAAAGGATGGTACGCATAGAAATTACTCAAAGTAGTAGATGTAGCATAGAAGGCATGGTTATGGTAGTAGTTGTGGGATGGCCAATTGTTCAAGTCTATTCAATGTATATATTGCCCTAATAAGGTTCACATTATATTATTTTATCCATTCCAAATTCTTTGTAATATTGCCCTAATAAGGTTCACATTATATTATTTTATCCATTTCAAATTCTTTGTAACATTTACTATTCAGTAATTAATCTATAATTTTTTTTAACATTTTAATACCTAAATAAAAAAACCTCTATACAAAAATGATAAATAAAGACTTATAGTTTCTAAATATATTTTTTTAAATTCTTCTGACAAACAATAATATTAATAAATTTAAGTTAAATTATTTGAAAAAGTCAAATGTTTCAAAAATTATGCGATAGGAGAGTATTTTGATTCAAATTGATTCAGGTAAACTAGATTTTCACCTTTATGTTAGGTTGGACTAAGTTTATTTATGTTGATTCAATACAAGTCAAGTTATTTTCTTATTTCAAGAAAACATTAAATGAGTTAATTTGGTTTTTATCCAAGTTTAGGTTGACTCATTAGACTTATTAAGATAAAAATTTTTTTAGTGAATTAGTTGTTTTGTATGTGACTAGAGATCATGCCCGTGCTTCACAGCGAAGTTACGGTGTAAGTTGATGGCTGGATAAAGCAGTAGATGATTGGATTAAAGGCATTGAATAAAAATGTTTGATGGTGGATGCAAGTATTTAAAAGCATTACATCTTGTGACCATTTATTACATGGAGCAGTGGATAAGTAGGACACAGGCGTATGACGCTGTTCTTATTGTTGGTCCGCATTGATTTGGCAGTTATTTTCTCGTCTAGTTGCTTTTCTATTTCATTGACTTGATGGTTGGTCGATTTAGACAAATTGTAAGGTTACAATACAGCAAGCCTCAATTGCAACAAAATTAACTTATGAATGCCTTTAATGGATTTAACTCAATTTACCCAACTCTCAAACCAATTCACTCCCTGAAATTTGTCATGTGACATATAGAGCCACGTCAAATCCCAAAGAAACAAGACGATAATGAACAACCTAAAGTAAACATAGGTCTCCAATCTACAATGCAAACACCTAGTGAGTTCTCAACCAAAAAAAATCAGGGCTCACAAACATCACAAAACTACAGATTTCATCATAGGTATAATTGCTACATGTATGGGATCAATGACCTAAATGCAAAATAATCACATGTGCAGGGCTGCATTTAAATAAGAACAGTAGAACCAGGGCAAGTGTCCTCATTCTGAGTCGGATATAGCTGCCACCTTCCAAACCACAGTACAAAATCTGGCACAACAAAATAACTGTGAGGAACAAAGCATACATTAACCCCCAAAACTCAAAACATGTGTCACGGCCTCGACGCTCTCTGCTCCTTTAGTTCTCATTGAAAAAAAATATAGATATAAGTTTATTTGAATTTCTTATTATTATTTTTATCAAATTATTATACACCATAATGACCAACGGAAAAATGTAATTTAAGAAAACCTTCAATTCTATAAAATTATATATTATTATTTGATATAAAGATTTTAAAAAATTATATTCAAAGTTCTCATAAAAAAATATAGATATAATTTTATTTGAATTTCTTATTATTATTTTTATCAAATTATTATACACCATAATGACCAACGGAAAAATGTAATTTAAGAAAACCTTCAATTCTATAAAATTATATATTATTATTTGATATAAAGATTTCAAAAAAATTATATTCAAACTTCTCATAAAAAAATATAGATATAATTTTATTTGAATTTCTTATTATTATTTGTACTAAATTGTTATATACCATAATGACCAACAGAAAAATGTAATTTGAGAAAACCTTCAATTTTATAAAATTATACTCCCTCTGTCTTAAATTCTTTACTTCATTTTAGTTTTTTTAACTTAAATATGACTTAAATTTATTTATATTATTATTTTATATAAAAATGTTAAAAAAATTATATTAAAAAAACTATAATCCTTATAGTTTCTAAATATATATTTTTTTAAAAAAATTAGTAAATAATAATATAAACAAACTTAAGTTAAACTTAAGTCAAAAAACTTGAAATGAAGCAGAAAATTTGGTACGGATGTAATATCATTTAAGGGAGTTGACTAGATGAAACTTGTTCTAACCGTTGTCATGTAGAGACCGTACAAGTAAAGATTGCCGAGTGCAGGTTGTGGAGAAGATAAGGGTATAATGGTTCTTGGGCAGAACAAGTATTGGAATTTGGCAACTTTCTTCAAATTCACTTCAAATGCTAAGATACAATCATACAAGCAAACCTCAATTTACTCATTTGTGCATTTGCAAAATCATAGTCAGGTAATAATAATAATAATGTATCCTCTTTTACTGACTACATGACATTTTTGTTTTTAGAAAGACATTTTATTAAGGAACAAAAAGATAAAAGATGAAACCATACTACATCCGAGATGGGTGTACACCATTGAGTGCAAAAACAAGTAAATTGGCCATTCCTCTTTCTTAGAAACCTTTTGTCACATGTATGATTTTATAGAATTCTAGTAACAAAAGTTCAACCATGTTTCACAATACTCCTGATCCTGTCATTTCAGGTAATTAAAAAAAAATCCTTTTACAATATTTATCGGCCGTATTAAGAGCCAATTAATCGTTAATTGCAAGATATTCACCATGGTGAATAACATTCTTGCCAATTGTTACATTTGCTTAAACCGACTGTTCCAATATCTCTATTCTAATCTTCTTGGCAACATCAGGCTTGTTCCTAAAACAAAACTTTGAACGGCCTACAAGGCACTCTTTTATGCTAAGTTACAAGGCTAACAGTTTTCCCAGTGTCATGTTCCCATCTAATTCATGGGCTGAGATTTGTGGGTCGAGTACCCATGCCTCTGCATGGCAACAACAGGCTCCCCGCATCTTGTACATTGGAAAGATGGAGTTGCAGCACAACGCGTCCGAAGGCAATAGTAACAATATCTGACACAACAACACAAGGAAATTGGATTTGGAAGCAAGTCCAGGAGCTACATAATAACTACGTATCCTTATTGTTGTGGCATAATTCTAATTCCTAGAGAAATCAAAACGTTTAAGATGAGGCAATTTTCTTTGAAGAGAACATGATCTTTTGATCAATCAACTAAGTTACTAAGACTCGATCTCAACTATTTACGCCTGGATACATGAGTATTGTCTCCATTCAGCTTCTCTGGAGGCAGTCTCTTCCATAAGCTCTAAAAGAGCAAGAACATTTTCTAACCAAATAAGTTTAAGTCTACCTTTGCTTCTTTTCCCACCTCCTAACTGACCTACTAATCTTAACCAAACATGCATCTAATTGGTCTATATTGGACATGCCCAAACATCTTCCCACTTCTAATAAGAAATCATACACAATAACAATCGAAAAGAATGACATGAGACACTTGGGCTCCTCCTGACAAGGAGCATAAGCCATTTCAGGCCTGAGAATATCCACGTAGACCTGCTAGTTTTGGCATATTAAAAAGTCCCTAACATTCAAGCAAACGCTTCATCAAGAATTGCTTCCAATGGATTTAAAGTGAAGCAGATAACTTGTACCTGTGCTGACAAGGCAGAGCAAGAAATACAGTTGAAGGAACTGCCTGACAAATAGGACAGGAGGAGTCATCCTCAGCAGAAGGTGAAGATTTTTCCTTTGAAAATGGAAGAAGAAAGTTTCTAACGGTTGATGAGTTGAGAAGGGGAAGAAGAAGCAACAACATCTCCTGCAATATCAGCAAAACAAATTAGCAAATCACTTGGAATAAAAGACAAATGATGAGAAACTGCATGCTTTAGCGCAACTCTGGGAGGAACTGTTTTCCAGGTCATAAAAAAAAGTACTACTTCGAGCCCATGCAACATGGGACAGCGTCAGCATATGCTGATGGGGCAATTACCCTCACTTAGGTTGGGAAGCTTAGTTTTTTAAGTACACGTATTGCATAATATAAATCAATTTAAGCCTTCACTGTTTAACACTCTGACCAGACTAGTAGAGTAGTCAACATTCCATATGAGGAAATCTGATGTACCCAATAAATGTGGCATTACTGTAGAAGTTACAGTGTTTCAAAAGTCAGAAAAGGGCCATTCTACATTAGAGACAGCACCTTTAATCATCCTTGGGACAAAAGTATCAAAAGGATATATTCTGTCTAGTGCAAGAGTAACAGGCATGGGTTTGCAACCTGTTCAGATGAGAGTATTTCTTGTAACTCAGGGAGCAACATAGAAATAATAACTGATAGTGTATGTCCAAAATTGTATCACATGGACAAGAAGAGTCATGTGCATCTAAAATCAATACCCTTTTTTGCTGCTATAAGAAAATGATTAAAAATCAACCTCCACCCTAGAAATATCAAAAGCAGTCATGTAGACCCTAAGAACAGCCCTGGAGAGACATGGTCTTGCCACATCAGATGCTTTCATACAGGTCAACTCACAATAATCCCCAAGTGTGATGGATGAAAGATATTAGCTTTTCTATCATCAACATCATTCTATGCACCAAATCATGCTTCCATACAGGTCAACTTTCAAAAAATTATGCACCAACATAAGAAAGGTATCAGAAGGGAAAGGCAGTAAAAATCAAATCATATAAATTAATGGAAAACAAGAAACAATTGCATGACAGGGAGCCAAACCTCAAAACAAATTGCATTCTCAAGTGCTTGATCTTAAGAGGATAGTTATCTGTTTTTTTGCTTCAAAATATTTCACAGATATGCTCAACTAAATCATATTTTACTTCAGGCACGTTACTATTGAGAGACGACTCTCCACACGCAACAAAAATATCTAGGTAAACTTGAGGAGAACTACAGTCGAGACATCATCTTATGCAAGAGGAAAAAGAATTACCGAGAATTCATTCCACACTAATTGGCGATTCATATACTCAAAACTGACAGCTCTATTCATGTTAGGGCTACCATAGACCAGCCTTGCCCTTAAAATTCTTTCAATGAGGTTCCTGTACCTGCATAAGGACAAGAGCTGAAGAACAAAAGCTAAGCAGGAAGGTAGCTAATATTATCACGAAGACAGATTAAAGTATAACAATCATACTTCACAGGTTAATTCCTATCGGACATGTAATCAAGCTGCATTTTGAAAAACATGCAAACTGAACAACCAAAGGGTTTAACGCAATTATTTTGATATGCAGAGCATGGATGCAGCAAGGAACCAAGTAGTACTCAATTACATATTGTCCACAACTATCTCATATAATGCTTTCCCTTTTCTTTATTCTTTTTTTTTTTGTTCTTTCATCACTCTGGAATTCCCAATTATAGTTTAATCATTATCAAATACAGAATGACCTTTATATTCTACAGCTCATCCATTATCTCACAAAAAGCGTCCAAATCATACCTTCCTGAGTAAAGAAATAAAAGTAGGTTTCCAAATGAAGCAGCCTTGTAGAATCCTTCAGCACGTTGGATCAAACCCCAAGCTCGCACTGCAAAAGGCCTCTAGAGAAGAAAAGAAGTTTCTTCAGAATATTTTAAATAGCATTGGTTTTTTCCACCCAAAAAAGAAAATGAGTGGACAGTAAACAAGAACCTGCTCTGAGTCACCCCACCGACGAAAAGCAGAAAAAGACTGCAAACGGGCCCAAATATATTGGCCACCCACAGTTGCTATGCAATACCAAATCTTCTGAGCAACAGTTAGTCCAGGGCCTTCTAAACCTGTTCTAACTACATCAAAGACAATAATTGGGAAGTTACAAGAAATGGAAAGGCTGCAGGAATAAATGCTAATCAATGCTACCACCATGAAGCTAGCCCATAAAATCAGAAAGATGCATTAGAATAACAATAACAACTTGCTCACAATTCAATAACTTCCACACGCCAGTTATAAAATTCGTAGGGTAAATAATGTGACAGCCGACTCATGTTCCATGGAGTACTTGTTGAGTTTGCAATATCAATTGTGACGGAACATGACTATAGAAACTTCCTCACTAGCCATCTCCTGATATCTTTTCATGTGGAAAAATATATGATGAGGTTGGTCTTGAAATTTCATCACACAATTCTTTTCAAAGAGGGTTAACATTTAATTGATGCTATGAACTTCATGCAACTGACCCCAACATAGTGGGACTAAGGTGCAATATAATGGTGGTGATGATGATGATGATGACAATGACAACAACATCATGTGACAGCCAATATTTTCTTCAAAGGATCTACTTTTAGCTGTAATATAATAGGAAAACGTTTGCAGACTGTTGTTTAAAGCTAGAGACTGAAAAGCTCCATACTTACTATCATCTCTGAAAATTTGTTTCCTTACTTCTAATTATCAATGGTTATTAACTTCTAAAAGGAGACATGTGTAAACATACTTGTAAACAAATAACTTGGAAATAGAAATCCTATTCATCATAGAGCATATTATCAAGACAGTGAGTCAATAAAAACCAAGACACTTCTCCACTCATTTTGCATGATTACCACAGGCCCAAGCTTCTAACACTTATATTAAAAGTACAAATACAAAAGCGCTCACCTTTATCAGTACTTTCCATAGCACGTTCATCTCTATACCTTAGATTCATGAGAGCATTTCCAGGAGTAGGTTTATCTACCCAAACTGAGAAACGCCAAATGAGGAACTCTAGGAAAGCATCAAGTTCTGCTTCATATTGAAATAAGATTCCTGGCTAATCCCAGCAAAAGAATCAAAATTAGATATAGAACAAAGCAATATCAGTATCTTCTTCATAAACTGATTCTAGAAATCATGAGTACCTTCATCAAAGAGAAGACTTTGACCAACTGCTCTTTTAACATGGCTGACATTTCAATGTCTAGCCTCGCTGCATCAAATTGATTAACTCTAGAAATCGACAACGGTATTGTGGAAAGCTGAAATATTTCAAGGAAAAAAAACACGTCACTGGTTAATGACAAACAGCAGTACAGATCCTATTTAAGAATCACTAGAGCAACATGCTGCCAACTAGTTAACATTTCACTGAATAGCAAGCTTGCGAGACATACTGCCACAATGGATGCAATGAGAAACACTATTTACCCACCAACTCATTCCCACTAAAAAAAAACGGACCGAGATGAAGTAACAGTAAATTCCCACGCTAAAAGTTCATAAAAAGAAAAACTCCAATAAGCAGATAACAGGGAAACAACGGAAGGGCAAATTTTCTCCTGTTCGTCCTTTTACAATTTCTTATTCTCCTGCTCCACGAGTATTAACTGAAAAAGGCGAGAAAAGAGGACCTGATTTGAGAGGGTGAGAGATTCCCATCGAGGAAGAAGCTTTTGGCAAGTGATAATCCAAGCATCTTCACGTGGTACTGCCAGTGATAAATTGGCGCTACCACCGCCACTCATTTGAACCTATTCTTCGTTATATGATTTCAGTATAAATAACTAGGGTTTCATGTTTCCTCGCCAGAATCCTTCAAAACAGACGATCGGGGATGGTGACGATCTCTGTGGGCTCTGATCTGCAGAATTGAAGTTCCTAAATGAGTAGGGAGTAATAGAAAAGGGAAACTTACAATTACCCCTTGAGGTTTTCCCTAACTTACCGTTTGCCCCTTATTGTTAGAAATCAACACTTTACCCCTTTATTTTTTACACTATCTGATAACAACTTCTAAAATTGCATTTAAACTATACGATAGTTATCTTCTAGTAATTTCAATCTCTTCAATATTTTTTATATTTAATATAAATTTTAAATTATTACTTTTTGTTTTCTGTAAATGTATTTTTCTTCTTGTAAATATATATAAATATTTTTTAAAAGGTCGGTTGATTATGAAAAAATATTAAAAATCTTGAAATTACTGAAACATTATTTTCAGATAGTTTAAATTAGGATTTCAAAAGTTACTGTCAAACACTGTAAAGCAAATAGGGGTAAAGTGTAGATTTTTTAAAATAGAGGGGTAAAGTGTAATTCATACCAAACCACAGGAAAGTTTTTGTAATTTTCCCTAATAGAAAAGGCCTATTACCCTACGGCCCCTAAACTTGGATGACTTAAACGAGTTAGTTCCTTAACTCGAACTTCGTTTATGTTGGTCCCCAAACTTGCAACTTTTTTTTAATAATCAGAATCTATTACAATCTATTACAAGAGCAATGATAAGAGTAAACTATCCTAAACCTAGGGGTAAAGGAGTTTGCTACATAAAACCTGAAACACGTCGACTATAATTTGTGTAGGATGTGGCATCATTCCCCAAACTTGGGCTTGACCCCTGGGTGTCCCTCTTATGCATTTCAATTCCCAAAATTATTAAACATTTGAAAAAAGCTAACAATGTTATGGTAAATTGAAATTGAATAAAGTAAAAATTGGTTTAAGTTGGATGTCAATTATTTTAATAACTGAATAAACTAAACTTTTGAATTATTTTGGTTATTTTGACATTATTTTGATTTTGAAGTTATGTGGGTAAACCTTAGAATTAGTCATTCATTTCTTGTTGTACAGATTTTTAAGTCACCCATTTTTTTTTATATAATGTTTCAGTCTCGTCACTAAATCTGGATAAAATATTATACTCCATCTATAAAAAAAAATTTTGCTTCATTTATTTTCAACAATTAATTAATAATTTTTTATTTTCAACATTTTAATATATAAATAAAAAATCTTTATATATGAATGATAAATCAAGACATATAGTTTCTAAATATTTATTTTTTAAAAAAATTTCTAACAAGCAATAATATGAATAAATTCAAGTCAAAATAAAACAAAAAGTCAAATGGAGTAAAAGTTTTGGGACGAAGAGAGTATTAGTTATTTTTTATTTTAAATTGAACTGAACTGAAATATTTCAATTTAAATTTCCTTTGGTTTCAGGCCCAATTGGTTTTAGGTTCATGTAGATGTATTTGTTGGGTTTATTGATTCAAATTTAACAAGGTTGAGGATTTTGATTTTGTTTGAGATTTGGTTTTAGTTTTCCTATTTGTTTAGGATTAGTTTTTCTGTTCTGATATAATTTGGGTTTGTGTATGACCTATAAAAAGACATGTTGTGATGAGGTTTTTGGTATAAGAAAAAAACCAATTATTACAAAGAGACAAAATGTGAGAGTTTTAGGAGGAAAGTGAGGTTTAAAGGCCAGAGGGCTATGACAAAAAGTCTTTTATGATTATAATATCTTTTAATAGTGTGATGGCAAAATATTGGGGTTGTTAGTAGTATATAGAAGATTCATAGCCTAGTATGAGCATTAAGGACATACCTCAACCGTAATCTCTATATTTTGTTCTAGTAGATTTCTTTTATTCATAAATATAGGCTAGATAAGAGTCAAATCATGTTAAATTGTGTATTTGTTTAATCATGTTTGTTGTTCTGCTATGCATGATGAATGTTTGGGGTATTTTTTTCCAATAAATGGTATCAAAGCTTGCAATTTGGTTTTGGTTTTAGTAGGGTAAAGCTTGTGGTGCGTTCATGGTATGGTGTAGTTTGTGTTCATGTGCTTTGATGTTCGTTGTGTTGTTCGTTGGAGTTATGTTTGTGTTGTTCATAGTCATTTGCGTTTATTGCTGTGTTTATGTTTTTGCGATGTTTGTGATGTGTGTGTTCATGATCGTGATCGTGTATTCATGATGTTTATATTCATGGTAAAGAATTTGAGTTAAAGTGGAGATTGTTGGGTTTGTTAGCTCAATTTAATAAGGTTATGGATTTTAATTTTGTTTAGAATTTGATTTTAGTTTTTCTGTTTGTTTGAGATTAATTTTCTTATTTTGGTGTGATTTGGGTTTATGTATAGTCTGTAAAAGACATGTTGTTGTAGGGTTTTTGGTATGAGAAAAAAACCAATTATTATAAAAAGACAGTATGTGAGAGTTTTAGGAGGGAGGTAAGGTCCAGACGCCGGAGGGCTAGAATGAGAAATCTTTTGTAATTTTTATATCTTGTAATTGTATGAAAGCAAGATATTAGGGTATTAGTTGTGTATAGGAGATCCATAAGCCAGTGTGAGCACTAAGGACATACTTTCACTATAATATCTATATTTTGTTTGATCAAATTTTTCTTATTCATGGATATAAGCTAGTTAATATCTGAACCACATTAAATTTGTGTGAATTTGTTTAATCGTGTTTGTTGATCACTACACGTGATGGGTGTTTGAAGGATTTTTTCCCAACAATATTTATGTATTATTGGGCATGGGCATGCAAACCAGTCATAAATTGCCCCTGTAGTTGGCTAACTATACAGGCAGATCCAGTATTCCCATCTTTCAAATCCTAGCACAACAGTCCCTCAGTTTTTTGCAACCTGCCACCACCCAACCAGAACCATCCCAATCCTACCTCTCAATGCTCCTGGCATCTACCGATCGAGCATCTCACTATCTGCTATCCACCTAATGCTTCTGATTCCAGTAGGATAATGTGTTACAAAGGCAAGCCTGTTAATAGGTCCAGAACCGATTAGATCATGCACGAGTATCACCTGGTCACCTCTGAGACCAAAGTCAGTATGTAGTTCCTTGTTTCGCATTTGATTTTATTTGTGTTTTGATTTTCTCTATTTATATTGATGATGTATGAGAAAATTGTTGCAGAACTCTATTCTTCCTCCAATGGGATTGGGTCCATTGCAGCATATTCTTAAAGAAAATATACTGTAAGAACAAAGAGGAAACTCCTCAGTCTTTTTGTGAAATTGGGAAATTGGGATTCCTATAGTCAGGATAAGCAAGCCAATTTTTCATGATTTTATGACCAAAGTTAGAAGCCCTGAGTTAAATTTGGCACCTTCATCTTCATCCTCTAGCTCCAGTTAAGCCATGGAAGCAAAAGAGCACAAACAGAGCAATAGTTGCTATAGCTCCCTATACTTTCAAAGAAAACCTTAAAATTATTGATCTATTCAACTAGTTTCTTACCAATGAATTTGGACCTCTAATCAGGAACTGATAAAAGGGTTGTGAACAATAGGAAGACTGAGGGTTGACTGTAATTACTGCAAGTTCAGGTAGTTTTCCATTTTGTGGTTTCATGTTAATGTAGTCTGGTTAAAGCATTTTTGCGTTTGGGTCAGGTTGCGTCTGCAACTCCAGCGAGCTCTACCTACATTGCTCTAATGTTTGCCCAGCTGACAACTTCCTCATCCCAGAAATTTGAGATTAGAAGATCTGTAACCTTTCAATCTAAGAGGCAAATACATAGACCCAGCCTAAAGCCACAATCAACCAAGAATCACAGAGCTAATAGATTACCAAAAACCAAAGCCCCAAAACCCAAGATTTAAGCAGGACTAAAAGATATTCAATCACGACCTTCTGCAATCTTGACCACCATCCTCACTGCCTTGGGCTTGCATTTACATCTGCCGGTGGAACCCATCTTCCTAACGTTTGGTTTGGAAGTTCACGAATGTTGTGCTCTACCTATCTTCCTCATGTTTGGTCTGGAAGTTCTCGAAGGTTGTGCTCTCATTGCCATCACCAAAGTTCCTCAATCTTCAATTCAATGAGTTTGAAGGGCAAGTTTAATTGGCGCTCTTCAACAAAGAACTCGACTTTGTGTTTTTGAATGAACAACTTGTTTCAGTTTGAAATCTTGGAGAATCTCAGGAAGTCCCCTATTTCCATTATTGTCTTGGCCAACAATAATCTCGGCAGCTGCATTTTTTGTAGCATTGAGAAGATGAATTCAACATTTGAATGAGATCATTATGATGAATGACAATCTCATCACTTGTTTGCCGCCACAAATTGGAATATTTTAGAATTCTTGTCCAAGTAGGTGGGGGCTTAAAGGAAGCATGTAATTTGGGAGAACTTAGGGGACAAAAGTGGTAAGAAATCACTAGACCCACACTCAGGCAGGAGATAACGCATTAGCCCATAGCTGTTAATGTTAGCCAAACAGGCAATTTGCTGTCAATCCTTAATTCTGTTAATTTTGTTTCTCACAATAAGAAACGAAAAATTGAATAATAAAAAAAAAGAGTTGATTCAATTTTAATTGAATAAACTGAATGATTAGCGCCACAAGGTATATACATTCTATCACTAATTTTTTACATGTGCAATCGCAAAGCAATGCATAACCTTGACCAGATCTTTGAGTTATTAATATATTTATCTGTGAAGTTTTCAAATAAAATCTTGTTAGTTTAGAATATCTTTCAATTTTTTTCTTATGGAATTTAGAAATGATTAATTCAAACAATTATTTCAAACTCATATTTTTTAAACTACTACTTTATTTTATCTATAACTCGTTTGGTAAGCAAGGGACATGCTTCCAAAGTTTTAATTTCTTGAGTTCGAGCCCAATGGACAGTCCCTCTGAACACCTCATTCCAAGTCTCTCATCAACCCTGTAGCATACAAAGCTCCTCAAGATTAAAAAAACAGGCAAATTCAGGGTTAACTGCACCTTTGGTTCCAATTTATAATCACCATTACAAATCAGTTAAGAACTTTATAACATTGCATATTGGTCTTTAATCCTATGAGAAGACTAATTTAGTACAGAATCTTTAATTTAAAGTGATTGTAAAATGAGCTAATTCAAGCTTATGCAAGAGAAAGTTTTGAATTAATGAGTTATAAAACTACTTTTGGGAAAATAGCCCCAGTTTTGGCCTCAATTTCGTGCCTTTTACCACTTAAGAATTGCAGTAAAAGCTTGCTGTTTAATGTTGTTTCGAGGTCTTGTTTTTGGAGCAGTTTAGGTTTGACTTCAGCTCTCCTGACCTGCACTTCAAGCACAGAAGTTGCTGGATTATGTGGCTGGTGAGAAGGCTGGAAATCTGCAATTTCTGTGCAGCAAAGACTACTATTCTGCGCTGAAAAATTTGCATTAAGAGAGGTGGGAACTGCTCTGATTGGGGCTGTGATGCTGATCGGGAGTGAACTGATTTGAGGATAAGACGCCAGAGATGAACGGAATGATGAAATAACTGACAGTAACAATAACCTGAGGATGAATGGTTCATCATTTCATAGTCTGGGGACTGATAAGTAAAAATACACAGCACAGGAAAGCAACGGCATCAGGATCAGGATTCTGCTGCCCCGCCCCTGCCCCTGCCCCTGCCCCTGCACTAGTAAATGCTTGTGAAGTGACACACCAAACTGCTCGCTGGCCTGCTTCCTCTGCTTCTCCACCGCGTAGCCGAAAGCTGCGATAGAGACGGCTGAGACAAGCAAGCACAGAAAGTGAAAGTGAAGAAATGAGAACATTTTCGGCTCAATATCGTAGCTCATTACTACTTAATTCGCCCCATCTCGGCTCCTAATTCTCACTCTTAACCGATGGAACCCGACCACCTCGATTTGGGGCACCGATACGGAATCCAGACGGCAGCCTCCAGCTTCCTGCGCGCTCCCTTGGCTTCCATTTTGGACTACTCGGGTCTGCTGGGCAGCACCGCTACGGCCGACGATCAGCCCCAGGTCTCCATCCGTATCGTTGATGCCGTCTCTTCCAGCTCCGATGTTGGGGAGTCGGAGATGGAGATGGAATTGGGATGGCAGAATCATGATCGGGACAATATTTTCGATATTCAGTGCTTGACTCGGTGGCTCGAGCACGCGCTCCCTTTTACCCTGCTTCTTCTTCTTGTTTTCATTCGAGAGCATCTGAAAGGTACCTTTTCACTGGCTATATCTATATACTTTCTATGAACTAGTACTTGATAATAAAAGCATAGGAGAATTCAAAATTCTCATCCCTTCGATCCTGTTCGAACACGAAAATTCACCCATGTTCAAGAGCATAGGAGTTTCTAGACCATATGCAAGAGCGAAACAGAGCAATGCCCTCAACTTGAAGACTTCAGTTTCTTACGGCGCCTATAATCCGTTTAGCTTGCATATGATTGCAGGTGTCCTGGCCATAGTTTGGGTTGCTTCCATCATGTTCAAATCAAATGAGATTCTGCGGAAGCAGACTGCTTTGAAGGTGCCAGTGCCACCCTTGATTTCCGGAACCGCTCAAAGTTGGAGCAATTTATTTTAGGCAATCTCGCTGTTCTACGTGCTCCCTAAACCTCTTTGCGTGCTATTCTTTGCAGGAGGACAGGAAAATCTCGTTTCTTTTGGGCGTAACTTTTGTTTCCATGGTTAATGTCACCGCTGTCTATTGGTGGCATCAAGGCGATCACCTTTTGTATCCATTGTTCCTACTTCCTCCAAAGAAAATTCCACCTTTTTGGCATGCATTTTTCATCATAATGATGAACGGTGAGCTCCATTAAATATTTGTATCATCCAAATGCTGTGAACTTTTCCAGCTACATTGTTAAGATTTTCTTTTTCATTCATTTCTTGCTCCACGTCACAAGTTTTACCATTCAATTGCATATTGTGACGGTTTCAATCAACTGAAATGACCATTTCTGCGTTCTATTTGTGTTGATGGTATTGCTCTTAAATCTTCACTTGGATTAACCTAGGCAACTTTTTTTGTTTCTTCCCGTGGTGCATTAGTGCATAGCTGAGCTATGGCCAACCTGGATAACCTGAATATGCATGAATTTTCTCGAGCATTTTCCAGAGCATTGGTAAACCCAGAAAAGTGTCCCCAAAGGCCAACACTGTAGGGGGCTTTTTCTCATTTGTGGTGGAATGAATTTTAGGTCCGCATTTTGTCATTAGCATGCTGCCTCAGCAATGGTTTTCTACTCTTTTTTCTTTTATCAGACACCATGGTGCGGCAGGCAGGAATGGCCGTCAAATGTATACTTCTGATATACTACAACAATTGTAAAGGGAGGAGCTATAGGAAGCAGGTTCATATTTGACCATAAAATCTGCAAGTCTTTGTAGTCTCCTTTTTGTTTGAGCTCCATGGGAACTGAGGGTCATGAAATTTACAGGGTCAGATGCTTACTCTTGTAGAGTATTTTCTCTTGCTATACCGGACATTGATGCCAACACCAGTCTGGTATCGGTTCTTTCTGAACAAAGAATATGGGACCTTTTTTTCCTCTTTAGTCACGGGGTTATATTTAACATTTAAGCTCACATCAGCAGTGGAGAAGGTAACTTGTTCACAACAAATATATATGGCTATGGACTTTGGTGTCTACTGCCTAGTTCTTTGTAAAGCGCATTTGGAAGATCATCATTAACATGTCGAGTTATCACTCTGATTCCCAGGTTCAATCAGTCTTTGCTGCATTGAGGAACTTGTCCTGTAAGGAGGTGCATTATGGATCCTTGGCAATGTCTGAGCAGGTCGGTGGCATATTCAGAAACTATTCCTTATCCTCTCTCAAAGCAGGTTTGCACCCTGAATAGTTTAGAATTAGTTGCAGGTCAAGGCGGCAGGGGATGTCTGTGCCATTTGTCAGGAGAAGATGATTGCTCCAATCCTACTTCGGTGTAAACACATATTCTGTGAAGATTGTGCATCGGAATGGTGATGTCTTATTTGCTCTCTCTTCCTGTGTCTCTCTTTAAGAAGATAATCCAGGGTCTGTTTCTGAAGGCCAACCGTGATGCATTCATTGTTTTATTATGTTCTAAATTGGGTGCACTGTCATTCTAGGTTTGAGAGAGAAAGGGCATGCCCGCTGTGCAGGGCCTTGATCAAGCCGGCAGGTATCAGAATCAGATCATATGCTGACGGTTCGACGAATCTATCCCTCCAGTTTTTCTAATCTGCAACTTACCAAACAGTTATTTGCAAATGCTAAAAGGAAGCTACATATCAGATATTCAAATGTACAGCAGCTATAGGCCAATGTTGGGAGTGAAGGACAATGTTCTCAGCTGTTTGACGTGTTTACTGTGTCCTGTATTTTTCTTTCCACGGTGGGAATTCTGCCAATTTATACTGCCCTGTGACATGTATAATCATCAAGTGTTGCTTTCTGCCAATAGAAATAAATAAATAATAATAGAATAAATAAAAACAGGTATTTCTGAGAGAAAGTGATGAAATCATATTTTGATTTTGATATAACTAAAATTACTCTCCACGTCTCATAGTGGTCAACAGTTACATTTTTTAAAAAAAAATCAGGATGTAATGCCTGAGAGGCATATCATACATTTTTTCAATATTACCTTCACCTAATCACATAATTGCAATTAAAAGTATAAAAATGGAAAAAGATGTATAAAATTGTATACTTTAGTAGGAGTAAAAAATGGAGGGAGAAGCATGAAAATATAAAATGTCACTTACTTTGAACAAAACTTGTTCTGGAATCACAAAAAAAAAAAAAAAAAACAATGCTTGTTGCTTGGTCCAAATTGACCATTATTCTTTTTTTAAGTAAATTTTATGAATGGTCCTAACCTTTAGTCATTGTTTTTTTTTAGGACCAATTTGTTTTAACTTAAGTCAATTAACTTATTTTTACTTTTACAGCTTTTTTTTACCTGAAATCAATTTTATTTGAAAGTCAATATTATGTAGATGTAATAATTCATTTGAAAGTAAATTTTCAAGATATTATTAAATTTTTATGAATTTTTCTTTTAATGCCTTAAACTAAAAAAAATAATAAAAAATTTAATAAGATTACAAAAATTGTATTTTCAATGGATTATTGCAATTACATAATATTGAATTTTAATTAAAATTAGTTTCGGGTAAAAAAGATGTAAGAATGAAAATAAGTCATTTTGAAGTCAATTGACTTAAATTAAAACGAATTGATTGTTAGTCCCTGGCCTATTAAATGTTTTGTTTTAATCCTAAACCTATTAAAACATTTCGTTTTAGTCCTAAATCTATTGAAAACATTTTTTTTTGTCCCAAATTGATGAAATTTGTTAACTCAAAGTGTTTGTTCGATAACAACTTTTTAGATCATAATTTAAACTATCCGGTAACTGTCTTACAATAAATTTAATCTATATAATAATTTCTTTACAGTTAATAAAAAATTCAAATCACATTTTTTTCTCTTTGTAAATTGAACTTTTTTATTCAGGAAAAAAAAATTATTTATTTAAATTGTCTATTTATTGTTAAAAAATATTAAACTATTTAAATTTATTGGAAGACAGTTACCGAATATTTAAATTAGGATTTTCAAATTTTTTGTTAGACAATTATTTTGATTTAATGAATTTCATCTGGTAAGGGATTAAAATGAAACAATTTTAATAGATTTAGGACCAAAACAGAATATTCAATAAGTTAAGGACTAAATGAAAATAATGATCAAAGGTTATGGACCATTTATGTAATTTACTCTTTTTTTCCTGCTCAAACATATTACTCATGTTTTGAACTGGGCAAATTGACAACTCTTTGTCAAATTCAAAAATCAATTTAAAATTAAATTGCTACTTTGATGTGTGATAGTAAGGAATCACATCTAAAGTGCATTTCTTCAAATTTTGAATGTTAATTTCTACACAATTGCCCGGTTCTACCTAAATTCTTACACATTTAACAAGATGCAAACCCCTAGTTTTTTTTGCTAATTTTTAATAAGACATAACCATTTCACTCAAAATATTGTGATCATGCTTAACTTTTTTTTTTAACATAATATACCCATTTCGCACAAAAATATTTTCATGTTTTAACTAAGAGGCTAAATTGTCCTATTTAGAAAATGAGTGGTATATTTGAGTAGAGAAAAAAAAAACAATACTTGTCAAGTTGGACTGGTGGTTTTTTTTTTTAGTTCTTGTGACTGATATGTGTCATTAATTATGAGTGTGAGGGAGAATAATTTTGGGTAGTCCCATTAAAACATTGATGCATTTGGTAGGTAATTTCTAGTTAATGTACCATATCACCCTCATTTGAACATAGTTTAAAAATTAGTATAATATAGTGCTTACTTTTTAGAGGAATTTCAATTTGGTACGATTCAGTTAAAAATTTTCAGTTTAGTCCTTACTTTTTAGGTTGGAACATTTGTTACAATAAGAGCGTTCATGCATAATTGATGAGATTTAAGGTCAATTTGTTTTAACTTAAGTCAACAGACTTATTTTTATTTTTACATTTTTTTTACCTAAAATCATTTTTATTTGAAAGTCAATATTATGTAAATACAATACTTTATTTGAAAGTAAATTTTCATGATATTGTTATTTTTTTGTGAATTTTTCCTTTTTAATGCCTCAAACTAAAAAAATTCATAAAGATTTAGTAAAATTATAAAAAAATTATATTTTCAATGGATTATTGACACTACATAATATTGATTTTTAATTAAAATTAGTTCTTGATGAAAAAGACATAAAAATAAAAATAAATTATTTAAAAGTTTAAAACGAATTGGATCTTAATTAGGGAACCATACGATGGTTTGGAATTACAGGTGCGATTATAATGTGGAAGAAGAGCTGCATGAGCTGGGAGAAAACTCGTGCGCATGAAGCGGTGGAACGATGCCTTGTTATTGACAAGTGGTGGAACGTCGACTGCCTTTGAAAGATTCAACAGGGTGGATTGGAGGTTGGATGAAGAAAAAAAGGAAGAGCCGATCAAGCAATTGGGACGGCAACCAGCCTATAGGTTGGAAAATGTCGGAGCAGTAATTAATCAGAGGGAAAGAAGAAACAAAAAAGGTGAAATAGTAGTAATAAATTAAGATGGCGGATGGTTTGGAGGCGGAGTTGGAGAAGGAGGTGGCGCGGCAGCAGGAGGAGCTGGGCGAGGGCGACGAGTCCTCCTCCGACTCTGAGATCGACAAGTACGTATCCCTGCATTCTACGGCCAAGAAGCGCCTCTTTGGTCGTGACAAGCCTCTCCATGTCGTCCTCGGCGGGGGACAACGTCCGTACAGCTGTTTAAAACTCTCATCATTATCTTCTCTTAATCCATATTAATTTCTTAATTGGTGCTTGCTGATTTTATTAATTTCATTGCCAGCCGCTGACATTATCCTGTGGCGAAACAAGCACATCTCAGGAAGCATCGTTGCCGCCGCAACTTCCATATGGTTTCTTTTCGAATGCGTCGGTTACCATCTCCTCACTTTTGTTTGTCATTCTCTCATTCTCTCCCTCTCTGCGCTCTTCCTCTGCTCAAACTTCGCCTCCTTCTTCAACGTGTAAGTCAATGTTAACACTGACTTAATCTTAACCTTACTCTATCTATCAATATATTTATATAATTATACTTTTGCCTCCAGGTCTCCCCCTGAATTCCCAAAAGTTGCAGTACCAGGACAGCTCTTGTTGAGTCTTGCTCGTTCGCTGTGCAGCAAACTTAATCAGGGTGCAAAAATCTTGAATGATGTTGCTTCCGAGAGAGACTTGAAGAAATTTCTGCGAGTATGTTCCACATGCACCGATAAAAAACACCTTGGCAGCTCTTCTCCTATTTTCCGTGCATGCTTTGCATGCATGTCAATATCTCCACTCCATTATCATTTCTCTCTGGAACTTTCGCAGGTGATTTTGGCACTGTGGCTTGTGTCTGTACTGGGCAGCTGGTTTAGTTTATTAACCCTCTTATACCTAGGTTTGCATCTGCCTGGCATTTTCTTCAAATGATACTGATGACTGATTTTGAGCTCCCCGGTATAAGCTAACCCATAAAATCACGATGTTCATTGTCCTGATCTGGTTGCTGCAGCACTGGTGACATTGTTGATAGTGCCAATGCTGTACGAGAAACATGAAGACATGGTGGATGCTTATGCAGGCAAGGGTTTGGTTGAACTGAAGAAGCAGTATGCAGTCCTGGAAGAAAAGTATCTTCAAAAGCTCCGTACACGTCTTCTTCACAAGAAGCAGCACTAGCCCACATAGGTCTGCACTCTGTCTTGCTGTGCCAAGCTCCAATTTCTTCCTGATCCAGCAGTTGTCAGTGACAAAGATAAGATAATAGTACTATCTCTTTCCTTTGCTACCAAACGTCCTAGTGATCAAAATGTAAAGCTCTTTATTATGTCCCCATTATCAGTTCAGTTGGGACAGCTTTTAGCTCTGATTTGGAGCTATCTAGGCAGATTAGTGATGCTTTCCAATTCCCATCTTAAGAGGAGAAAAACTGTTCCCCATGGGTTTCCATTGTATGTACAGGGGCGAAACGCGCATTCACGCAATTGCTCTGTAAACTGACGTTGATTTGACTATGGATTTTTTGCTTTTTCCCGTTTATACTCTACTATCTAAGTGTCACCTGGCTTTGCTTATGCTGTGTCTTTGATCTTTCGCTTGCTCCTTGAGAAATGACGCGACATTGGGAAAATTTGAAATGTTTCTACCAGCTCCTGGCTTTGTACTGTATGCAGATTTCACCAAGCCAAACAGCTTTTCCGTTCAAATGAAACAACTCGTGAAATAGCAGTAGAAGAGACTACATGAGAAAATGTGGTAAGCGTAATCTTGGGAAGATTCTATACTCTGGCTTCTTTAGGTCCAGTCGGCAAGAAAGGTTCCCACCATCCAAACTCATATTTCGGGTAGGGCGCCACCCAATTTGCTGGTTTCTCAAATTCCAGAGAGGTAGGATTGGAGTCCAAAGCTTCTTCCAAGCTTTCAGCTTCAAAGCTATCTGACAAAACTCTGTCCAATCTCAATTTCATGAACCTGCCATGGCAAAGTAGGGCGTCAACAGCTTCTGATGGCAATGGTTATACATGAAGAAACTGGCTGCAGTAAAGGCTCAGGTTGTGGAGTTGATAAGACTTACGTAATCCAGGGGCCATTGGTTGAGACCAGAGCAACAGCGGGTCTCCTTAAGCGCTTGGTAAGGTTAGGGAACTTATCCAGGAATTTGGGCTCTATCACGAGCCAGAAGTCCAGTTCTTTGTTACGTTCACCGTAGTTACGCAGACGCTCAAACAGGAGCTCCTTGAAATGCTCCTCTTCATCCAGCATGAACTTTGCATTTGCAACAACAAAGTGGTACTTGCAGTCTTGCTCCTGTTGTTGTAGAACACGTGTTACTGATAGGCCACTTGTTATATTCATATTCATATTCATATTCATATTCTCGTCCAGATAATGCATCCATCAAGAAACATAGATATATAGTAGTTTCAGAGACACATACCGTAGTGGTTGTGTTCATTTAACAGAGATCGTGTTCATAGAAAAGTTCTTAATGCACCTATACTAAATTGCCCCATTATTCATTTGGTCATCACCACGGGTGAAAAGTGTGACTTGTTCTCTTCTTGGTCCTATACGAGAGCATTTCATCTCACTCCTTTTAAAAGTGACTTTCTAGGATGATGTCCATGTCTGAGAGCAATAAAACCAAGGAAGGCAGCTGCGATGCTGGGCCAGGAGCAAACACATCCTTCTCTGTACAAATTTCATCGCACACACTTCCGAACAAGGACACAAAAGGCTCTTATTTTTTTTTCGGTAATTATTACTGGATTTTCCCTCATGTTGGCCGTTGGCCCAGACTAATTATTAAGAAAAGAGCTTTCACACTCTAGATTCAATTCTGGAATGAAGATAGAATTTGATGAACAGAAGAACAATAGGAGTGCCTGTGGATGTGGGAAACAGAAGATGAGACCAGACATACTATTTGCGTAAACAATTAGGGAGAAACCTGATGGGGAGAAAAATTGTCGGAGTCGGCAGCAGCTACGCTTATCCTGAAGGACGCCGCAGCTCCGAGAGCCAATGAGCTGCCACTGCTACTGCCATGAAAGCGACTCTGCAACAGCGGGGTCAGCGCCCTCTGCCTCTGCCTCTGCCTGCTGCAATTTATCATAGCCCCGCCGGCTGTCACACCTGCGCTAGAGCTCAACACTCCCAACATTCTTCTCTTCCTTTCTCTTCTCCTTCTTCCAGTCGCGAAGCTGGGAGGGTAGGATAGAAAGTGCAGAAAAGGTCCAGTTGATCGCTCCCTACCATTTACCTTATCTTCTCCAGATCCATGAGGTAAATTTAGGCTACATGCCACTCAACTTCTCCTTTTGTTTCTTTAAGGCATCCCCAGGTACCACTTGCATCATTTTTTACATCCCCCCCCGAAAAAAAGATAAAACTGCGATTGGATTGGATGCATGGAGGGCTCAAGTATGTATTTTTTTAGGATTTGCCACATCTATAGCATGTGCAAATTCTTCCATTCATTTTTATAACAGGTTTTACTTTCGAACTTTTAGGATATAATAATTACATGTCTACAAATTATTATTTTTTTCCTGTAGAAACAAGCCCTTTCGACCACCGTAACAAATTTCCTAATTACTTGCCTCTCCTAAGTAGGGGTGAAAAAAGGCCGGGTTTTTTTTCGGATAGCTCGAGCTCGAGCTTGAATTGAGACATTTCGAGCCAAGCTTATTCAAGCTCGAGCCGGAAATTAGGCTTGAGCAACATTCGAGCTTGAGCTCGAGCTTGAAGAAACCCGGCCCTAAAGCTCGCGGGCCTCAAAGGCCTCATGTTTATCTTTCCCATCGCATCCCTAAATTTTCTTACACACTTACACGCTGGTTGGACGTAGCCCACTTCCCCCCTTTGCCTTACCTTGCTCAATTACTGCCGCGCCATCGCCACCTTGGTCGATTAACAGTGCCACCCACCAGAGAGTGAAGCCGCGAGGACAAAGAAAGCCACTTCGACGAAACCCTTTTTTGTTTCTTGATGGTTCTTGACGTTGCCACAGCTATTGCTGCAAAATGCTGTTACAGCTCACTTAGATTCTATTGCTATTGCTGCTGATGCTATTGCTAGCCTTCAAATCTTGTAACTCAATTTCCAAGGCTCAGATCCGCCGCTGTGATAGGCCTACCCATTGTCCAAGCTACGCATCAGATGTCAGAGATAGAAATTGACGTCGCAACTAGACGATGTTCGACCAGAAGATCTAGTTGGGCAGCTCCAGATAGAAATCGCCATCTGGAGGAAGGTGATGGCTTCTTTGTAATGTTTACAAAGTTAGGGTAAACTGGAAAAGGATTAGAAAGTCTAGGATAGATTTTGTCATTTTTCTAGTTATCTCTATAGAAAATTACAAGTTTAGTCCCTAGCTTTTATCTAAGATGCAAGTATTGTGCTAAAGTTTTATATGTTCTATTCGAGCCCAACTAGCCTTTGGGCCGAGCTCGAGCTTATCTCGAGCAGAGCTCAAGCCTAAGAAAATTGGGTTCGAGCAATTCGAGCTTGAGCTCGGGTAGTACCGAACAGCAAAGGGGCCGAGCTTGAGCTCAGTGGGTTCGAGTTCGGCCCGGTCCATTTTCACCCCTACTCCTAAGCCGAAGCTTTGATAACCACCACAAATTGAATTAATTCTAAAGGGTTAGTTACAATTTGTTCCCTGAGATTTAGGTGAAATTACACTTTACTTATTCTATTTTAAAAAAATATACACTTTACCCCTTGCTCTCTTAATGCAGTCAAACAACAACTTTTGAAATCTTAATTTAGATTATATGGTTATATCTGTAAGTAATTTTAATTTGTATAGTATTTTTTTTATAATTAATTGACATTTAAGAAATAATGTTTTAAAAACTAAAAGAAATACAGAAAGAAAAAACTGATAATTTAAAATATTTATTAACTATAAAAAAATATCATATAGATTGAAATTACTGAAAGATGATTACCGTAATGTCTAAATTAAGATTTCAAAAGTTTCTGTTGGATAGTATTAAAAAGGTAGAGGCAAAGTGTATATTTTTGAAATAGAAGGTAAAAGTGAAATGTTACCTAAACTTCAGGGGAAAGTGTATATTTTTTAAATAGAAGGGGAAAGTGAAATTTTACTTAAAATTCAGGGGATAAATTGTAATTATCCCAATTCTAACCCCCCCCCCCCCCCCCCCACCCCCCCCCCCCCCCCCCCCCCCCCCCCCCAAAAAAAAAAAAAACAAAAGAGCAAAGAAAATGATCGGCAGGTAGTAAGGAATCTGTGTTCCGGCCTGGTCTAATTGATCCGATATGGGATCCCAATTCCTTTAAATAAAGAATCCCGGATAAGATGCTCAAATGGTCGTCTTCCCAATTTCTGTGGAACCCCAAAGTTCTTTAATGGCCGCTCTCTTCCCTACCCTTTTCCTCCTCTCTCTCATTTTTTTCTGCCCAATCTCCGTCTCCTCATTCAACAATCAACAAAACTTCATCGTCCACGTGTCGAAAACTCAGAAGCCCGCACGCTTCTCCTCCCATCTCCACTGGTACTCCTCCATCATCCAATCCCTCCCTCCCTCCTCCCACCCCGCCAAGCTCCTCTATACCTACCACTTCGCCGTGAATGGCTTCTCCGCCCGTCTCACCGCCTCCCAAGCTGCCTCTCTCCGCCGAATCTCCGGCATCCTGTACATCATCTCCGATCAGGCCCGTCAGCTCCACACCACCCGCACTCCCCACTTCTTAGGGCTCTTCGATGGTTCCGGCCTCTGGCAGAACTCCAACTACGGGGACGGCATCATTATTGGCGTTCTGGATACGGGAATTTGGCCGGAGAGACCCAGCTTCTCCGACTCCAATCTTTCTCCTGTTCCATCGAGATGGAGAGGCGCTTGCGAGGCCGGACCAGATTTTCCTGCCAGTGCTTGCAACCGGAAAATCATCGGCGCGAAGGCGTTCTACAAAGGCTACGAGACTTATCTCCAACGACCCATTGACGAGACTAAAGAATCTAAGTCGCCGCGCGACTCAGAGGGTCACGGCACGCATACTTCTTCCACGGCAGCCGGGTCCCTCGTCCAGAACGCTAGTTTATTCGGATTCGCTGGTGGAGAAGCTCGTGGGATGGCCACAAAGGCACGCATAGCCGTTTACAAGATCTGCTGGAGCTTAGGCTGCTTTGATTCGGATATTCTCGCGGCGATGGACCAGGCAATCGCCGACGGCGTTGACGTTATTTCCCTGTCCGTCGGAGCGAGCGGTTATGCTCCTCAGTACGATCATGATTCGATCGCTATCGGTGCATTCGGAGCTGTTGAACACGGTGTTTTAGTGTCCTGTTCTGCGGGGAATTCAGGCCCGGGTCCTTTAACGGCAGTCAATATCGCCCCGTGGATTTTAACTGTCGGTGCTTCTACGATTGATCGCGAGTTCCCGGCCGATGCGGTTCTTGGAGACGGACAAATTCTCAGTGGTGTTTCTCTCTACTCCGGTGACCCACTGCCGGATTTTAAGCTTCCTTTGGTTTACGGGGGCGATTGTGGCAGTAGATGTTGCTATATGGGCCAGCTTTCTCCATCAAAAGTTCAAGGGAAAATAGTACTTTGTCATCGAGGAGGAAATGCGAGAGTGGAGAAAGGAAGCGCTGTGAAGCTCGCCGGTGGGTTAGGTATGATTTTGGCGAATACAGAGGAAAATGGCGAAGAATTGATAGCCGATGCGCATCTCCTTCCGGCGACAATGGTAGGTCAGGCTGCCGGGAACAAGATCCTGAAATACATCAATCTGACCCAGTACCCAACGGCCACGATCATGTCCATGGGAACGGTAATCGGGTCGGATCCACCGGCTCCGAAGGTTGCGTCCTTTTCTAGCCGTGGTCCCAACCACCTAACTGATGAAATTCTTAAGCCGGACGTTATCGCTCCGGGAGTCAACATCTTAGCCGGATGGACGGGAGCCGTCGGACCGACGGGCTTGGAGAAAGATACAAGGAGAGTGGAGTTCAACATTGTTTCTGGGACTTCCATGTCTTGTCCTCATGCCTCCGGAATCGCGGCTCTTCTTAAAGGGGCGTACCCGGATTGGTCTCCGGCTGCCGTAAAATCAGCTCTGATGACAAGCGCCTACAATTTGGACAACTCGGGGAAGACTATCAATGATCTGGCTACCGGAGAGGATTCGAGCCCGTTTGTCCGTGGAGCAGGTCATGTGGATCCGAACAGAGCTCTCGACCCAGGCCTGGTTTATGACATGGATGTTGGCGACTATATTTCCTTCTTTTGCTCCATCGGCTACGATGCAGACCGAATCTCTGTGTTCCTGAGGCAACGGGCGAGCTCCAGTATTTGCAATGGGAGCCTGGAGAGGGCAGGGAACCTGAATTACCCTTCATTTTCAGTGGTTTTTGAGAGCAAGGAGGAGGTTGTTCGGTTGAGGAGGAGGGTGAAGAATGTGGGGAGTGTGGTTGACAGTGTTTACGAGGTGGAGGTGGAGGCTCCAGCAGGGGTGGAGGTGAGCGTGCAGCCAAGCAAGCTTGTGTTCAGTAGGGAGAACCGGACATTGTCGTACGAGATAACGATGGCCAGCAGTGTCAGCGTGGGGTCAGAGAGCTTCGGGTGGATCGAGTGGAGTGACGGTACTCACCGGGTGAGGAGTCCAGTGGCTGTTAGGTGGCACCAGGCACTGGAGGACTCTATTTGAGGTATTGGGGGCTAATGTCATGTTTGGCAAATAAGATGGAGGCATGTATCTGAGCCTTGAAGGGTTGGGATAAAAACTAGTAGTATATGATTTTGATGGCATTGTTTTTGCAACTTTTGTCTCGTAGAGATGCTTTTCTTGTTCATGTTTCTCGACCAACCATCTTAATCTGTATAACGCTGCCAATTCAATGTTCTGCTGAGGAAGTTCTGGGGGATGAGAAAACTGTATTGAAGCCATTAGAGATGGCAAGGGGATCTACAGTCTAAGGATACATACACAGGTTCGATCGTGTAATGTAAGGCCATATGGAACAATCTGAGCATGCCGAAACAGAGGATGATAGCTTGGCTTGCACAAGCAGGGGAGGGGCTTATATATTGCAGCAAGAGAAGAAAGGACCCAAACCTAGGGCATTCTATTCATTTGGTGCAACTCATCTTGCATAGGAACGGTGAGTCATCCATTTTTTTCCCTATAGTTTCTCGAAAGTATGGGTGGGCTGAGGATCCTTAAGGGGCTCTTACAGATGCAGGCGATAGATTTGTTAGTTTATAGTAAAAATGAAGAAGGGTGATTGGTCCTTTTTATATATGCAGCGTATCTAGACTGATGTTTGCTGTAGCTGTGTATCACTTGTGAGCTGGAAGAAATTCCTAATGCTTTCAAGACCTCAATGGAAAAATTTTCAACCTTGTTAAATTTGATGTCCATGTGTAGACTTATTTCATTATGAAAAAATCAGTCAGTGGAAATTAATTATTATGTAATCTTAGCATTATTTAGCTAGCTGGAGTGTTTTTTTATTTTCACCCTCTGCCTCTGGGTATACGAATATATGAATGTATCTATTTTCACCATTCTATTTTTTGGGTATGAGCATGCACAGATCTATTAATAAAGTAGCAGATTTATTGAAATTTTCAACTTCTTTTATAAATATTAAATATTTTTAAAAGGACTCATTGAAATTTTTAAAAGGACCTCATTTATCAAGTAAAAACTAAAAGAAATTTCAATAAATAATTATAATTATTGTATTTAAGATTTAATTGGGAGTGAAGTCAAATTAGCACTCTAAGATTTAATATACCATTTTATTTGATTTGACTGAGATCAATTATATAGGAGTAAAAATCTTCTAGATCTGTAACTGTTATGAAATGAAAATTTTCTTACCAAAAAATAGAGGTACCACGAGTTAAAATTGTCGAATCTATGCATACAAAAATAATTAGATGTATGATGAGAAAATTGCTTGTGCTAAGATTGGGTTTCCTTGTTCCTATAAAACAAAAGATTGGTTTCCTTGGCAATCGGCGATTGTGGCTTTATCTTTGTGTCAAACACTCTGTTCAGGTGGATAAAGTTGATTTCTAGCAAATTAATTTAGGCCTTTTGCACGAAACTGTAAAACAGAGAAATTGATTAATTAACATGAAGGACAGATGGTATTAGAGAAGTATCAATGGTCATGACGATGCAAGGCGTCGTCCAAGTTGAGTTCCAAAGAAAGGCGGTTGCGTGGAGAAATGTTGGCGTGCAAGGATGGGTTGCACTTGTTTTGGAGCTCATTGAATCTTTGGGCGTCGAAATTGCGGAGTTTGAAGAGCTTCCGCTGGCGGGCGAGGAAGAGCCTCTGCATGAGGTCCTGGTAGGAGGGGTCTCTGGCGGTAAAGAGGAAGTATGCGTAGCCCATGAGGATGCCCGTGGTGGTGGTGAAGAAGGTGATGGGCTCCATCACGTCCCAGGAGAACTCCCAGAAGGTGAGCCGGAAGAACAGCCCCACCTGAACTACCGCCAGCCCCAGCCCGCCCCAGAGTATCCTCCGCACCTGCTTGTGCGCCACCGCGTCGATCTCTTCCTTCTTTTTCTGCAGCTGCTCCAGCTCATCTCTTCTCGGGTCGTCCTCCCCACTCAGTGCCAGAGGAATTGCTCTTCTTACAAGCTCCGCTACCTGTGTGTGGAACGTATACAGGATACAATTTCAGTCTTCGTTTCTTTATAAACAACTCGATCCAAGACACGCATACCTGTACATATATACCTTGTCTGGATGAAGGTGGACCTTGTCACGAAAGAGAAGAACCACACCGGCCTCATCCAGGGCACGGGCCAAGGTACTGGCTTCGTCAATAGACCTTGCCACTCCCGTCTTTTGACATGCATCGAGCAGCTCCGAGTAGCTCATCACCTCCTCGTGTTCCTTTCCTAGTTTTGTCTTCAGCGCTTCCACGTTCACTAGCCTCGTCAGTTTCTTCACCTCCGAGAACGTTATGTTCTGCCCTCCCTCGGCCGATTTTGATTTCCTACTGCTGTTTCTATCATCGGATGACGATGAGAACCAAAACAAGGATTCAGGTGTTCCAACGCTACCCCGGGGCCAACGTAGAGGTCTTCTCCCAACAACTAGTGTTGACATGCCTTTTCTTAATGCCGCGTTGGACCAAAAGCTCTTCCACATAATTGTTCTTCCTTTAATTTTCTCTTATATTTTTTTTTTTTGTTAATTGCAGATATTATTGATTCAGGCCCTGTGATTCACAGTACTTTTCCTTGCCGCACTTGATATCGGTGGATGAAATGGAGAAAAATATAATTAATAAACCCCGCATCATATTGTTGGTCAAAAGAAAGTGTCGGGAAGGGAAAGCGCAGGAACAATTAGAGAAAAGCTAGGCTAAACTCTTGATACGAATAGTGACCATGGAAAGGTTCTATTCTCCCATTTCTCATCCCATGTCCGAAGCCCACTCGGTCGCCTTCTACTCTTGCCACAATTTTCATTCTTGCTTTTTTTAGCATGCCCTCAAATATTTCCAGTCAATTTGCTACCTGATCACAAACTTATAGAACAAATGAAAATTCAACACAAATCGTAAAATTTTAAAATTCAAATAGAAAATGTACAAAGTTTTTAGTTCCCGCCTTGGGGAGGATTCTGGATTCCAATGCTACTGAATTATTGGCTATTAAAGAGGTTGTGGTGATCATTTCAAACATAACAGATCTATCTTTCTTAAATGTAATGATTCAAAGCAATATATAGTGACCATGGGTTGAATAACTAATAGGCAAAAATAGTGAAAATCCACTAATGCTCGTCCTTTGGCTCAATTATGCTGGTCAAAGTTTAATTTTTCACATTGACAATTGAATTGAAGAAGTTGGCTTAATTATGTCACTCTCCTTAATTTTGCTAAAGATATATGAGCCAATTCGTTTTAACTTAAATCAACATAATTCAAAATAGTTTGTTTTTATTTTTATATTTTTTTTTACTTGGAATCAATTTCATTTAAAAAAACTAATATTATATAAATATAATAATCCATCTAAAAGTAAAATTTCATGATGTTATTAAATTTTTGTAATTTTTTTAATGCCTAAAACTAGAAAAAAATCATAAAAATAGTAAGATTATAAAAATTATATTTTCAATAAATTATTACACTTACATAATATTGAATTTTAAACAAAACTAGTTCTAGGTAAAAAAAGATATAAAAGTAAAAATAAGTTATTTCGAATTTAGTTTACTTAAGTTAAAATGAATTGGCTAATAGTCAATTATGCAACTGTTGGAGTGTTCAAGTCACAAATTTAAACTTTAGATGACTTATGCCAGCATTAAGCTGATTCTCTCATCCGTTTTTAACATAAGCCCGATTGCTGCCAATCATGAGATCTTTTTTCAATTCATAAAGGGGAAGCACAATTGTGTTGATCAATGGCACATGGACCTATAGGATGTCTGAAAATAAGCAATGGCAGGATCTAGGAGGTTGAGATCGCTGACGGAGTTGAAAGAGATTAAGGACATGTTCAAGCTTCTTCAATGATGTTGCTATCAAGGGTCAAGCCATGTTAATTTCAGTGGAGTCAATTGCTCTTATTGAGTTTTGATAAAACCTTACTTTTGGTATAACATATTTTATGAAATATGCAACTTAATATTTTATGTAAGGGTTAACTATTGCCCTGATTGAGTAATTTTTTCTGGCTCCACCTCTAGTTGTTATTGTCGACAATCAATCCAAAAACTAGCAGGAGAAGTCCTGGAGGTAGTAATCAAAGTAGGCCTGGTTGAGGGCGAGGTCAACAAGAACCCTTATCATTGATAGTGTAGGTGAAGGCGAAGAAGCTAATGAGGGCGACAATAACAAGGAGGTTGACGTGCATGAGGAAGGTGTTATAGTAGTAGATGTCAAGGATGTGGATGAAGAAGAGGAAGGTAAGGCCAAGTCGGCGAGGATATTCATCTTTTTGGCTAATTTTAAAACTTAAGGCACATGATCTTGAAATTAACTAGATAAGGTATGGGGTTGTAATTTTTTTTTGTACACATCAACTTCATTGTAGCAGAACATTCCAAAATTTAATAGCATACTCCACTTATTTAACAGTTCAGTGATGACATTAATACAATTCAAAGATTATGAGGGTGACTTCCATATTTATTACCTTTAGTAGTTTAATTGGGCAAAATAAAAGCTGAGTGGTATAATTGAGCCAGAGGGTAAACATGAATGGTTTATTTAGTTTATTTGCCTAAATAATATGATGACTAGGCCTTGGAACTATTTACTCTACTTTAGTGAAGACTTAGACAACAATCAAGAGTTCATACTCAATAGCCAAGTTTGTTAACATAGAACGGATTGAGAGGAACTTTGATTTATTGTTGTGGAGTTAGGTTTTAATTGTTAGTTTGGATAGAGTTTGTCTATAAGCGTGTTTAGATGTTTGTTTTCAGGTTGGTGTCGTGTAAATGTATTCCTCCCCTTAGAATAAGCTGAGTTCATGTTCTAAGTATACTAAATGAGTTTATGCATATATAAAAAATTGTGTTTCTTTTCAATGATTCAGCTACACTTTCTAGACCTTCATTATTGTGCTAAGTGCAGACAATCTTCCCTCCCTTATAATAGTTGTTCATTTTCTCCAAAAACTATGGGAACTGGCACAAGTAGTTACTTTGCAGGAAGCCTTTAATCATGATGCACTTTGTTATGAGGAAGGACAAATTATAAATCCCTTGAGTAACCGATAAACTTTGGAGAGATACCATCCCACACACTGCTATTCTACCATGAGTTCACATGTTCAGTAATGTTGCATCAAGCATGTCCCTACCTACACAATCAAAGTATATGTCAATTCTTTCAGAGAAATGTCTGTCCAAAGTGCTTAATGTTAAATTTGGTTAAAGCCACTTGTGAAAAATAGTTAATCATAAACATGAAAAACCTTTTGAATTTGAGAAAAAAGGAGGATATGATATTTCCATTCCATCTATAGAAAGAAATGTGTCAAATTTTAAACAGAAAATTTTGTAAAAAACAAGAAGAACTTCTATAAGTCAGTTGCATTAGAAATTGATATTTTGATTCTTTTTGGAAATGAAAACATTGCAAAAAATGGCCATGCCAAGACTAAGGATAATTATACATGTGTGGAATGAAAACCTATATAGACAAGACATTGTGCATCCTTCTAGGTTTGCCAAATGTATTTCAGATTGCTTTGTGCATAATACAAGCTAATTGATCTAGCTCATACATAGTAACAGATGCTACAAAATTGAGTAAGCAGGAAACATTATGGATAACGTAGCTTAGGAGGAACTAAAACAACAAATTCATATTTACTTAGTTTTATTGCACTAAATCCATTAAATTTATTCAAGAATCAACTACATCAAGTAATCGAACTTGATGAATTTAATGCAATCCAACCAACTAAATAAATGTTTCATCAACTAAAGGAAAAACATAGACTTTCTCAAAGCAGCATCAAAGTCAAATTGTTCCTTGTAGTTTATAGCTTGATCAAATCTTAGCTTGTTCATCATAAAGTAAACTAGAAACCCGTAACTTTCTATAGTGGGAAGGAAATTGTAGCATAAGTATACATACAATATAACACTCTAATTTTGTTGTACAAAATAGAGACTTTGGTTGAATGAAGCTTACCTTGTGGTAACTTCTAGCACTCCCAACTATTTAACAGTCATGCAATTTCGCCAGTTGGCTAACAAGCGGGCCGATGGCTTTTGACGCAGTAAAGATAAAAACACGTGCCTATTCTTTAAAACACATGCTTCATGGAAACCTGCATAAGTTGTGAAGCCAAGTATACCTGCAAAAGGATTTCAATAATCGATTAACAACTTTTGGTGAATAAAATAGAAATTCAGTATTAATTAATGTGACAAAATTAGGCAAAGGTTCAAAATTTACTAAATGAAAGAGGAAAAAGGAAAGGCTTTAAGGAGGAGAGATGGTGCCGAGAAGACTAACATAGAGGGAGAAAGGGATGGAGAGATCGAGGTGAAACTTTCACAATTGGTAGGTGTTGTTGTGAAAATGAATCAATGAGTAGTCCTGCTAAGGGATTAAGCAAAAAATATGGTCTCCATATTAGAAATTAGAAAGGTCAGAGTCCACAACTCTGGCCACACCAAACCCTTCAATAGGCTGTTAACTAACTTGCCATAATTAGTGATGAGCTAGTTAAAAATGACAACCAATAGGCAGAATATCAAAGAATCTTGTATATAGTACTAGTAACAAAACTTAGTAAAGTATAAACTATATCTGACCAATAAAAAAAAGGATATAGGAGCCGTGGAAGTTGTAGATATGGCCATTAAAAGGTCGCAAGAGAGGTAGAAGGTCTTGACCAGGATAATGGCAGTACCTTTAGGAGAATAGGCCTCTGAGCTTGACACTCTGACTTCTCACTCCTCACTTCTAGATCTCTTTTTGGGGGTATCCCTCCATATAACCCTTCAGGATCACTGGCCTATTCTTTACCATCTTCCACATCACCACTATGTTCTAATACTCCTTAGTATTGTACTCTATTCCCCTCAATTTAAATATTCTTCACTCTCCTTCAAAGTAATGGGGCCCTGGCGCATGGCCTACATACTTAAAGTTCAAACATAACTAGGAATAGAAAGATGTTACATCACTATGCTGATAAGTAAGTAATTAGAATTCCATTTGAAAAATTAAGTATTGTACCTCCAGCTTGCAAACTTACCATCACCATATGGTTGTTCGAACCACCATCTCCATTAGAAAAATGTTCTAGTTTCTGTTACTAGTATTTTACAAGGAAATTACTTGCATAATATAATACTTACAAGAAAAGAATTATCAAAAGCCAAAACCACGTCCTGAGTAAATAATTGTTATCCCAAGAAAGATTGGCAGACACTGTCTCAAGTTAAACTTTCAGCATCTTGATTTGACGTTCTGGAGTATCGAACTTCTCGTGCAGCATGGCCAACTTGGTCTCGCTTGTATGTTCCAAAAAATAGTTAGAATAAGGGAATGAGATCAACGAATTGAGAATCTATACAAATGAATCGAATAGATGGAAACTGCCCGCACTATTGGTTGGTCAGAAGTTTGAGAGAAAGAGAATTGAAAAGGGACATACACTATTCAACTCTCGATGGAGAGGTGAATTCGTTTGCAACACCAATTGGGGTCAATGCCTCAAATCTAAAAATAGGCACAATGAGGTTGACAACGAAGGGCTTTCTCAGATTTCAAGTAATAAATTTTAGCTGCTAGGCACTGATGCATTACAAACTATAAAATGGTGTAAGGCCTTCTTTTTGTTTAAGATAAAGATTAAAGACCAGAATATTTTTCTTTTCATTTCGGATATTGAAGGCATGCATATTCTTTACCTTCCACAATTTTACATAGAGGCTCTGTACTACAATTGCAAAATGGCAAACTTCTTAAATTTGCAACTAATGTTTAGGCGTGGGCTTATATATGCCATAATAGTTTTTTTTTTTGCCCATTCTCTTACTAATATTTTAAAATAGGCTCAAATTGACCACTAACCATTAGAAATTACAACTTTTATAATTTTAGAGTGATAATATAATGTTTAACAAATTTTAAGAAGTTTAAATAATTTATTTTTTTTCTTTAATAGAATCCGACACTTGCCCCACAACCGCTACCTTTGACAACCGCTACCTCTAACACCCATTACCTCGTGAACTGTGCCATCATTTCATGAACTAATGACCTGATAAAAACATCGTCAGAGGTTGACCCGATTGATCCCAATTCGACTAAATAATCTTAAAAGTGCAAACTCCAAGGATTTGATCAAGAAGGCAAAGTCGGCATATATCAACCTAGTAAGTTGTCAGAACTCAACTTTGATGACAATGAGTGATCCTACTCGTTTGTTGGGGAGATGGAATACGTAGCACCGGAGGTCGTGAGAGGTAAATGCCACAAGTTGGTCATTGATTGAAGGGCCTTTGCTTTACAGAACATCAACTTTTAAAGGGAAGAATAGGAAGGAGATGTTTTGCAATGTTTTGATGAAACATTTGGAGTTTAGAGGTCCACCGATGGTGTTGACTAATTTGATCAAGCGATTACTTGAGAGGGAACCAATGAAGCAGTCAGGATTTTGGTGGCAGGTAACAGAGATCAAGGAGAATATGTTTTTCAAAGGTGTGAGGTAGGACTTCTTAATGGAGGTCCTCCAATCGCCATTTATTCTGGCGAGAGGTAGGTATTGGATTTTATTAAAGAAAAAATAATAAAATACTTTAAGTCCTTAAAATTTGTTAAACATTATATTATTATCTTGAAATTACAAAACTTGTAACTTTTAAATATTAATGGCCAATTTGAACCCATTTTGAAATATTAATGGGAAATTAGGTTAAAAAAAAACTATGATGGCAGATACGAGCCTGCACCTAAATATTAGTAGCAAATTTGAGACTTTTTCCGTTGCAAAATTATTTAGCAATATAAGGAGGATGATCTTGTGGCCTTGGTAGTCGTGGAAGTTTAGGATTTGAAATTAGTGACTAAAAAAGTTAGGAACTAAAGTATATTTTAGGATTTTGCTAATGGTTCTTTAAGTTTTATATATTATGTTTTAGGCATCATTTGTTTTATTTTCTAAACCTTTTCAAAAAGGTTTTATATTTGTTGTTAATTGTATGAAATTTATTAACTTAAAGTAATTGTTTATATTAAAATTTAAAATTTTAATGAAAATTTTTAGGTAATTATCTTCAAGTAAATTTAAATTATTTAATAATTTCTATAGTTAATAAATTATTTAAATTATTGGTTATTCCTACGTGTAAGATGGGTTTCATTGCTACACCTGTACTTATGTGGCAGCTTCCATTTAGGCTAACGATTTCCATGATGTAAGGATGAATTTGAAAATAAATATTATGTATGTGTAATAATCCATTGAAAATAAAATTTGTGTGATATTATTAATTTTTTTAATAAATTTTACTTCTTTTAGTCATTAAAAAAGAATAATTTATAAAATTTAATAAAAATTATAAAAATTCCATTTTCAATGGATATTACACATATACAATATTGACTTTTAAATGAAATTGGTTTTGGGCAAAAAGATGTAAAAATAAAAATAAGTCATTTTAGATTAAGTTGACTCAAGCTAAAATAAATTGAGTGTCAATAGCTAAGAATTATTATTCTTAAACTTGCACATAATAGATTTTTTATAAATAAAATTTGTGGAATCATTTATCTGAAACAAATCTTTTGGTGTTATATTATCTTGTTAAGTTTGATGGTTAAGTTGCATCAAATTAAAGTTTAAGAGCTTAAATGTTATTATGAATCAAGATTAGGTGCTAACTGTATATTTTAAGCTTCTTTTTTGAGTGGATGATGTGGCCTTTTCTGATTGAGTAAACAATTGCAGTCATAAAAAGAGACTATAGTGTGACAATTTTTCAATGTTGGCAACCAAACTAGAACAACCTATCCAACCTTGGGCTCTTGGCCTTGGTGTTAGTAAAATGGGTTTTCATTCACAAGTACTAGAAAATGAACCGGTGTGTGTACCTACAAAAGATACTCAAACACTAAAGTACTTAAGGATCCAAGGTAAGAGCACTTAAGAGAAAACAATCAATACCTCATTTATGAATACTAAGGCATTTATATAAACCTTGGGAGAGGAGCCTCATGCAACAAGGATCGCTGGATGAGGCGATGGATCTCTGTAGCACACGAGCCATTAGATCTAGAGGACAATTGTCCTGTACAGGTCCCAGATTATGCTTAATAAATTGTAAGTTGTTAAGCTTACATAAGCCAACTTACTTACTAGGCCTTGAAATGCCTTTGGGCGTGAGTGGTCCTAGTGGATCTAAGCTTGAGTTGAATTATTGGGTCCGATTCTCTCGGGTATAGGTATCACCGGAAAGACCAATGAAGGACAAACTGAAAAGGTTAGGGACCACAAATGTTTTTAGCCCAAAAAAAGTTATACGAAGGTTTAGAACCAAAAGGAAATAATTAATAAGTTGAGGATGAAAGTGAAATATGAATTAAAGTTTAGGGACCTCTTGTAAAGTTTACCCTTGGGAACCATAGTTGAGATCTCATTGATGCACCAAAGTCATTTCTATCGGTGATGGTGGAGTAAGTGTATATTTTCAAAATAAAAGGAAATAAGTGTTGTTCTAGCCAAAGGTTAGGGTATTTTTGTGGTTTTCTGTGGACGAATTGTTTGGGCGCTGGAAGTTTAGAGGTCAAAATAGAAGGCAAGGGACGAACTTGAAACAACAGGCGTGAGTTGAAGACTGAATTGGTGTAATTTTACTCCAGATTTTTGGTTTAAGCCCGAGAACGCAGCAGCGCAACGGGTTGCCGGAGCATCATCTTCCCTGGTATAGATCACCGGCGCCGTTCTAACAACTTGTCCCGTCCTTACTTTTCAAACCATCACCATTCTTCCATTGCTCTTTTGATTCAAGAAACCTCCGACTCCCAAAAGTCAGACTCGTCTTCTTTAGATCCAAGAAAGGCGAAACCGCTGTTCTCCTCTGCCGATTCAGAACAGAATTACACGAGTGAAAATTGCTGCTAGCCCGAAGATTTCCTTCTGATTTTTTCCTCTTTGAATCTGGTATGATGCCTCCTCTCTTTTCTCTCTTCCCTGCTTCTTTCGGCCGGGACGTTATTACTTGTACTAGTATGAGTTTGGGTTTGCGCTTCTGGGGTACATGTCGTCGAAAACGTTAAAATTCAGTCAATTTCTCTAGTAAAGAGGGTTTTCCTCATTTAGCTCTCTTAGTGGACTGAAAAAAAAAAAAAAAGAATGGATAAGTAGTTTGCCAATGATGGTTGTCTTTATTGGTGTTCAGTGCTGCTTTGGAGTTGCGATCTTTAGCAACTGACTTACATTGCCTTTTATCTTCTGCAGGGATGGTGCGGCCATCAAGATGAGAACCGGCGTCTTTCTGTTGCAGCTCTTTCTTTTCCAGTGAGTCCTATATTTTGCATATTCACCTGTCAAAGTGAAAAAAAAATTTCACATTGAATCTAATAAAACGCGGGCACTGTTCAGGTTTCTTGATGGCAGAAAATAGGGCAGGAAGAGTAGTTCGCTGGTTTTAGTAGTGTGGGTTATATGCTGCTAGTTAGCTTGGTTTAGGATTAGTTGCTTAGTATTTGCTCCCTACTAATTGAAATAGATTATTGCAGTCTTTTATTGAATAAAGAAATTATTAGTGCTTGTTAGGTAGCTGTTCTTTAATGATCTATAGGTACTTATTTGCTTGTGACATCTGTAGGCTATTCTTTTGAAGGATCCTGGAAAGCTACTGAGGTCATGCCTACCGTGAAGAAGGTATTGGATTTGGACTGCCTTATTTGATTCTAACTCACCAGAATTACTGTTCTTTGTTCTCTTAGGGTGTGGATTTTGTTCATGTTAAATTAAGGTGATTGACAGCTCAAAAGTACCTGCCTAGGCTCTGGACTTACTGTTGTGGCTATATCTGGCTCACACATGTAGTCTGAATGCAATAAACATGCGACTGTAAGAATCTTCCCACAATTGAGTTATGATTTAAGTATCGAGAAGAAAAGACAGCCAAATAGTTATCTGTGGGTTTGGGATGAGTTGTGGCATGATTTGCAATCAAAATTAAGTTCAAAACTCTACTTGCATTTTCTTCTTTTCCTACCTTTTTGGGCATGTGGTGACTGGTGGAACTAGGGCTGATGGAAGAACCTTACAATCTAAAGAAGTTGCAATTTTGGAAAATAATCAGCATAGCTTTTGTTTGCTATTCATCGTTACTACACTTAACTGCGCCCATGTTTATGGGACATGATTAGTATCTGAAAAGTTCCATGTTTATATGATAGATTGCTGCTTAGGTGACAAAGGCACTTGGATGAATAGAAATGAAAGGAAGTACATGGTAACAAAACCATGGATGAAGTAGAAGCTGTTTGCTACACTACTTGCTCCAATTATTGCCCCTTCTTGCGGCCATGACTACTTACTCATGTAGCACTGTAATTACTGGTCTGTCTTAGGGAAGCAATATATGTCACTTTAAGCAGGAAATTTTTGGAATGAACGAATATTAGATTGAAAAATAGAAAGGGAGGGAGGCTGCTGACCTTTTGAAAGGCTAGAGTAACTACCCGTGCCATGATTATTTTAATGTAATTTATTATTAGAATATATTACAAGGATTTAGGCAAAGATTTTTAGAAAGTGATTATAAATGATCGTTTTCATATCTTATTATCTTTTGTAAACATTCTATATCACTTGAAAAATTAAAAGCAAGCAATTCAAAAGCCATGGAAAGCAGTCTTAAAACATATATTTTCTAAAAAGCGATTAATTTTATAATTTTTTAGTATAGAAAAAAAAACAATTATCAAACTTGAATTACTTTTTCAACAAATGTTCTCCAAGTGCATTTGAGGCAGATTGTTTATTGACTTTCTAATGACTGAATTTTCATATTTATTCCATTATTATCATTGTAATGAAAAGGCAACTTCCTTCACTATCAATAATGTTCCTTGGTGCATTTCAAGTTTTCCTGTTGGGTTTAAATATGTTTTTCTAGAAGTCTTTCCATGTCTCATTTTTCTCTTTGCAATTTTACATTGGAAGATATTCTATCATATGTGGCATGTTCAAGGACATGTCCATTATTGTACTAGTACTCGTTGGAATTTCCAAAATAGTGCTTAAGGTTGTTTTATGATCGCTCTTGTGGTGCTAGACCTATTGAACTGTTGTACTGATACTGCACAAGTATGCTTTTAGTTTTACTTGCGGCATCTTATGTAATGATTGAGTCTCTTAATGTAGGAGAAGGATAAAAAAGAAAATTAAAAAAATAAACACAGATAAATATTAGAGGTCTAGTTCAATTGCTTATTAGCTTATTTCATGTTTTTCAGAACTCTGATTGCAGTCACATCAGCTATGCGTTCACCAAGCTGTTGAAGTTGATTGGAACTCCAGTTGACTTTGAACTACCTGATTGGTTCAATAAATGGAAACCAACGCCCTATAGATGCATAAAGCGCAGTATCCACTTAGAATGAGTTTCAAAATGCTTCTCCTGTCTGAAATATTTATCTCTCATTTAGAAATATTTCTTGCAGTGATTACTTGTCTTTTGCAATCTAGCTGTTATCCTTGCCCTACACACATATAATGTGGCTACATTGGTTGAGAAATACTGCCTGGTCATTGCCTTCTCCATACATGTGATTTATCTTGTGTTTGGCATATTATTTAGTAGTTTCTTAGTAGCTGCATTCTGTGGGCTATTTTCTTTTCTTTTTTCTTTTTCTTTTTATGAGAAAAGAGAATAATGCATATAAATACCAAAAATTAGGAGCAAAAGAATAGCTCCACAAGGTCTACAACCTCTAAATCTTTACAAAATAACTTTCTTTTTACCTAAAATCTGAGGAAATCAAGCCATTTTAGCCTTAGAAAGGAAAGTGACCTTTCTTTACCCTCGTAAACTCTCAATTTCTTTCCCTCCAAATTAGCCGGAAAAACTGCTAGAGGAATTAAGGAGATAGACTTTTTGTTCTCCTTTTTAGTTCTAATCCCATGCCAAGCTGATAATTCTGTTTGAACAGATCCTCCTTGCTCCCGGCTAACACCGATTTGAGACTTTGCTGAATCCCACAAATCTGTATTCCACTTATAGAAAAGCAAGAGGTTGTTAACAAATCGGGCCAGTTATCCATCTGGTTGTATAAGTCATCAATTAGGAATATATTGTGGTTCTGGTATTTTTGGGTCTTAACAAATTTAAGACATATATCTGACAAAGAAGATTAAAAGAAGGCTAGAGGATGATGGCATCTTTTGTTCCTGCACGCCGTTGCCCGGGTCTTCTGCTGTGTGTGGAAGAGATTGCCACTGTGGGTATGCCTCTATCTCCCCTTTCTGTTGCGTTTCCTTTAATCTATCCTTTTTTGTTGTATAGGTGGACTTGTTTTTTAACAACTTGCAACATACTAGTACTTTTTACATTGTTTGCTGTTGTTCATGATAAATCTAGTATTATGAGATCAATAAAATTCAAACTGCATCAGTTCCTGAAATCATCCCATCCTGTTCCATGTAGAGCAATATATCACCTATTCTTGATCCTGTGCTACATTTTTCAAACCAAATTTCCTAAAGAACCTTGAAGAATAATTCTACCGCCTTCACTTCTGTCTTCCTCATGGCTGGTGGCACTGAAGAATTAGAAATTGAAGGTGCCTCTGAGCAGGTAGGACGAAAAGTTAGAGTCTATTTGTATACAAGATTAAATCTTTAAATTAGTTTTATATGAGTTATGACATTCTATATGGATGGTAACTTTGCTGGAGTGTATTGGGCACTTATTGCGCTTCACTATTTGTATACAAGATTAAATCTTTAAATTAGTTTTATATGAGTTATGACATTCTATATGGATAGTTACTTTGCTTATTTCACAGGATGCTCCTGTCTAGCTGCTCCTCTGGATGTAAGTGTGGAATTTCATGCCTTAACAAACCATTCCAGCAGCGACCTATCAAAAAGATGAAATTGGTGCAGGTAGGATCAAAGTACTTTTTGGTTGAGTTTTGTTGCTAAGTCGATAATTGGTATGATTTGGGTCATCTTTGATGAGGTTTTGCAATAGTCTAGTCTTTGCCCTTGTCTAGAACTGAAAACTTGTCTTATAGATTCTGTGTCCAAATTTTTTTGTTTAGGAGTAATGTAGCACTAGCCAAAAAGAATTGTTAATTGAGGATACTTGTGCAGCTGAAACAACAAGAACTTAGTTACAGTTAGAGATGAATTTATTTGGTGGAAATTTGTGAGTGCAAACATCATGACTAGCCCCTGCCGTTAGGTTTATCACCTAAATGGTTTTGTTGCTTGATATAATTTTTTCCCTTGTAGATCATTTATACTAGATTGATTACCATATGTTAGTGTGTAGGTGTTGTAGTTGACGAGAGTAATTTTCATTCCCGTGTTCACAGTGTTCATTTCATAGTAAGGGCTTAATTTTGGTATCTTTGTTTATTCCTTCATACTCTCAAAAGTAATGGAAATAATTGCTTGTAGACCGAGAAATGCGGGGCAGGTATTGTGGCAGATGAAGATTTCAAACAGGGAGAATTTGTGATAGAGTACGTAGGGGAAGGTAAATTAGTCATCCTCGTGATTAGATCGCCGCTAAAGTTGAACTTCATGCTCTTTCAACTGGTTTTGATTGTTATTTGTTATTTTTTCAGTCATTGATGACAAAACATGTGAGGAGAGGCTGTGGAATATGAAACATCGTGGAGTAACCAACTTTTACTTGTGTGAGATTAATCGAGACATGGTGATTGATGCCACATATAAGGGGAATAAGTCAAGATACATAAACCATAGTTGCTGCCCAAATACTGAGATGCAGAAATGGTTCTCCACTAACCTTTGTTGTTATTTCATCAGAAGGGCTTAAGTAATGTGCTGATAGCTTGATTTGTTTTCTCTATGTCTAGGATAATTGATGGTGAAACAAGAATTGGCATATTTGCAACTCGAGACATAAAGAAGGGCGAACATCTGACCTATGATTATCAGTATGAGCATTTGCCTGCCTGCCTATAGTTCCTGCATTTCCCTCTACAATGAGTTCTATAAATGTCACTAGCTGCAAAATTTTTTCAGTTATTATTAGTCTTGAGATGATCTTCTACAGAACAAAATAAGAAAAGAAAAAAATAAAGTCTCCTCCATTCCCTGGTTAAATTTTTAGTTTTCCATTATTTTTTGTATTCTTTTAAGTCCCTTCTAATAATTCTAGCAGATTTGTCCAATTTGGTGCAGACCAAGATTGCCACTGTGGTGCGGAAGGCTGCAGGCGAAAGTTGGGCGTCAAACCTACCAACCAAAAGATGTCATCTGATGCTGCTCTAAAGCTAGTTGCATGCCAAGTTGCTGTGTCCTCTCAGAACTTCAAATCATCTTTTCCACGGAAAGATGTATGTAGTTAAAATGCCTTATATTGGGAGACCTTGCATTGATCTGTATGCTCTTCTCTTGTTATTTCTTCTCCAAGCAAATTTATGGTTGGTGTGTGATGATAATTTATGACCACGACCAGACCATGATATTCATTTGTGCGGCTAAGATAAATTGACCACCTAAGATAAATTGATAATTGAATTGTTTCACCATTCTTGGACTTATCCAGCAGATGCCCTTGTGATGGAATATTTTTGTGAATTTACCTACTCTTTTGCCAAACACCATTGGTCAGGTATAGAAGGGTTTTGGAAGTCTGAGGTTTGAAGTGACTGTTAGGGTTCTCATTAACAAAAAAGGGGGAGATGAAAGTACCACTGGCTGAAAATTTTCAATTGCTTCAGACCTTTTATTTGACAAACTCAGATAGTGATAAACATGAGAATTCATATATTTCACAAGACATGTGATTGCTGAGTTGGCTTTTTCTACAGGTTAAAAATTTTTGTCTTGTAAATGTTATTGCTAGGGTATGTTTCCTCTTCTAAAGGCTGCTTGAGACAAATTTTTTGAATTTTGGAGGAGTCATGTTCATTTTTTTGTTTTTTTCTTTTTGGGTACATTTGAGAGGCCAACGTGGGGTAAAGGGGAGTTGATCTGTGGTGGACCCTAAGTAACAACTACAAAGCTTTAATCACTAATCACAGCCTACGCTTGAGTGGTTGAGGCATATTCATTCTTAAATCTTGGCACTCATTATGAACTTTTTGAGAGACATATTGTCGTGGCTTGAATGAATGTTCCTCCTTTGCCAAGTTAATTACCTTACATCTCACAATATATTGACTAAATTTTATAATTTGTTAAAAGAAGGATTCTCTTTGAAACTTCTTACACTGATGGCCATCATTTTAGTTTGTGATTTTGTTGAAGCAGTGGCACATTATGTTCTTGTACTTATCTCCCTGCACCTGTAATTAACCTGTAATACTAGTGCATCTCAAATAATTAGCTAATTGGTGGATTATCTTTGGCTAGGTTCACCAGAGTGGAGTTTTGAATGTGGGTTAGTGAACTTCTATTTTCATATTATCTGGAACTTTGGATTTCAACATGTCAAGCTTTGTCTTTGCCAGTCATTTGCTGAATTACAGTTTCTTCCAGGATATTCTCTGCATGCTCTTAATAAGCCGCGGATTAGCTCTCATTGTTGCATGGGCGAACTCATCATAATAACTCGACCTATGAATAAAAGGTATCCATGGCCCATTCAACTATTGTGAAATTCCCCCTAATCATCTCTGTTCTTTAAAGACTTCTGTTGAGCAATATCACTAGAATTGATTTTAACTTTTAATAAATTCAGACTGTGTGTGCCCTTGTACATGTGTGCCCCTTTTTGGCAACGGAAAACTTTGTCATGTAATCTGTTAACTTTTTGTCCTTTCATCCTTTTGACTCTTTTAGGCCTTCAGTGTTATTTACTTGGAAGATCATTGTTTATATGGCCAAATATGCAGTGTGAAATCTCAGCAAGATCCTCTAAAACTTAGGAAGATAAAGATATTAATGGAATTTTTGTGGTGTATGATATTTATAGATGATGCTGTCCTGATTGATTAAACTTGAAACTTTCTGAATAATAAGTTAGAACTTAGAACTGTAATAACTTAGAATCTTGGGGGTTTATGTTAAGTAAATAGAAGGCGTGATATATGAATGGCAAGTTTCATAATAGAGTTAGTGTTGACAACATTGTTCGGTTCAAAGACTAAGAAATCGCCAATAGTGAAGTCCTTTAAGTACATGAGACCAATTTTCCTTGGGGGGAGCAGTTTGAACGAGATGTCAATCATAAAATTGAAGCAGATTGGACAAAATGGAGAAGTGTTTCAGGGTTCTGTTAGATAAAATGATCCACTTAAGTTGACCAGGAGATATTATAGAACAGTCAGTCATCCCATGACCAGGAGATATTATACAACAGTCAGTCATCCCATGCTCTGAGGTACCGAACGTTGGGCAATGAAAAAAATAATACACAAACAAGATTGAGTGTAATAGAGATGAGAATGTTGCATTGGATGGTTAGATATAGGCTAAAGGACAGGACAGACCGAGAATACATTGGAGTAAGGTAAAAAGTAGTATCTATTAAGAAGAAAATTAGTAAATGTCATTTTAGATTGTTGGGGTACATTCAACAGGTTTGCTTTGTCTTGGGTTTGATAGAAGATAAAATGTCGACTGTTTTCATTTTCATAAGATTGTAATCATTTTCCCGGTAGCTTGTGTACTTTGTTATTGCCCATTCCAGTTATACTCTGCTCTCCTGTTGTGTGAAGATTGCAGTGCTCAATCCTGTAGGACTCCTAAGTAATTTCTTGGTCATCTTTGTGATTTTGGCCAGTTCCAACCCCACCCACCTTCTGAACCAAAAAGGAAAAAACCATCTGCACTGTGCCTCTCTATTTTTGGATTGGGGCTGGGTTTTTTTTATCCATTTGGCAAAGGCAAACACATTGGTTGGTGTCTATAGAAAGAGATGTAAAGTTTATTAAAGTGTGTTTGTCGCTTCATGGATTACAGAGTTCTTTTCTTGAAATGCCTTTGCCCTGAAATGTTTTCACCTTCGCTCTCTGTCCTGTGCATTTCAGATCATTCGGGATTATCAAGCGCTTTGATAAGTACACCAAGAAGCATTCAGTAAGATTTTTTTGCTTTGATAGATAGACTTCTCTTTAATATCTTCCAATCTTCCAAGTATTTTTTGTTTTTACCTTTGCTCTCTGACCTGTTGATTCTTGATGCAAATATTGTTTTTGGTTGTAGATCATGTTTGAAGATGGAGTCACTGAATTCCTAGATATGTCAAAAGAGGATTGGGAACTTGTAACTTTGTGAGGTCATCAGCTAATTAAGGTGGTCTTCAAATCATCAGCTAATTAAGGTGGTCTGGGACCATATAGACTGCGTTAGCTTCTGTTTGTACGATTTGAGAAAACTAGACGAGCAGCTATTGAATTATTTGAGAAAAAAACTGTATTGTCTAGTAGAAGATCATGGCCAAGTGCATGTTGAGGAAATGCTGAGAAAGGAATTCTGCAACATCTAGGGAGTTCCAAAAAAATATATATATATATTAGTGAGGTAGAGCAAAGATATTTATCCTTGTGCAATTCCATGATCAGTGGCAAGTTCGAGCATTTCTTTCAAGGAGCATTTATGGGTTGGTTCGTCCATCCTATCCTTGGACCTTTGAGACAAGAACCTGAGTGGTTAAAGAAACCTGTGCATTGGATTGCTATGATATAGACTGTAAGTTGGGATCTTGGATGTGCTGTTGCTGTTAACATTTTCTGTGTTGTTTATGTTGTTGCAGTTGAAGGGCCGGGTGCTGATGTTGATGCTGAAAGAGTGCAGTTACTGCCCAGGAAAGTTTCTTGAGGAATGGAATAAGCCTCCTTTCAAGGACGACGAATATTGTTGTATTGTATCAATTTCCTGAGCAAGGATTATATGCCCTCAACAGACTTCATAGAGGATGTTATGCTGTATCTCTCATTGTTTTCCATTCTTTTCCTTGACAATAAAATACGTGTGCTGTAAAATGAGAAGGCAGTTTTCTGCTTTGAGATTAATTAATTGTTTGCTTTCCTGCGATTTGTTGTAAACTATACCATAACATTTGTTTATGTGACTACCATCTCAATTTTGAATGGACCCCTGACCATTTGGTTGTTCCTTCTTAAAAATGCTAGAGATATGATCATCGGTAGAAATTCCAAAAAGTTTGTCATTGAAGTCAAGGGTTCAGGGTGAATTTTGCTTTTTTTTTTTTTTTTCAAATCCGTGAGTATATCTTATGTCAGCCCGGCTTATGCCTATAATATAGAAATTGACAATTAAGCCCAGATGTTTATAAATCAATTAATTACATCGCTGATTTAAAAAACTTTTACAAGTTTCCTTTTTTTTTTCTTCTAATTTTTGTCTATTTTCCTTTCCTTTTCTCTTTTTCTATTTTTCATCAATCAAAAATCCTTTGGGCACTTTTCTATTGGTTTTTTTTCCCAATTACTTCTTACTGGAACAAAAAACCTCTATTTCTTTTTCTTATACTATCTTCTTTTTTATTGCTTATATTTAATTATGCATTTTCTTATTTCATTAGTTTGCTCTGAATTCAGTTGTTCACCTTGAATTCAGTTTCACTCTGATTTTCTTTATTTGCTTTGATTTATAATTTTTTTTATAATTTTATTGTTTGTTTTTATTTATATTTTTTTTCCTTGATTTCATCATCTGCTCTAGTCCGTTTTTCCCTCTAATATTTCCTGAAAAGAAATTTGAAACTTAACACAAGAAGTCTCAAAAGGAAGAAATCATGCAGTCAATACCAAAAAATTGAGATTTTATTCATATTTTTATCATTACTTATTTGTTCTTTTGTTAGCAATTGTTTGTTCTTTTATAAGTAGTTGTTTGTTCTTTTCATAGCAGTTGTTTGTTTTTTTTTTTCAATTTCTACTTGTTTTTTTATATAAATTAGTTGTATATTTTTTTATTTGTAGTTATTTATTTTTTAGTAATTTTTTATTATTTTACTAATTATTGCTTGTTCTTTTGATAACTAGTTGTCTGTTATTTTATTAGTAGTTGATTGTTCTTTTACTAGCAATTGTTTGTTCTTTTATCAATTCCTACTTATTTTTTAGATATTATTTGTTTTTTTATTAGTAGTTATTTGTTCTTTTATTAGTAGTTGTTTGTTTTTTTTATCAATTTATGTTTGTTCTTTAGATAAATTAATTATATTTTCTTTTATTAATAGTTATTTATTCTTTTATCAGTAGTTGTTTTTTCTTTTATCAATTACTACTTGTTCTTCAGATAAACTGATTGTTTGATCTTTTATTAGTAGTTATTTATTCTTTTATTAGTAGTTCTATCTATTTATTCTTTTATTAATTGACAAATTTGAAAAAAAAATGAACAAAAAGTAGATAATTTTTTTTTAAAAAATAATAATTTAAAAAAACAAGTGATTTTATTAATTATAGTTCAAATTATCTGGTACCGACACAAATATCGTGTTTTATTAATTATAGTCCAAATTATTAAGAAACTAAATAAAAATAAAAATAAATCAAAAAATGGGACATTTTCCTAAGCTAGCTAAAAAGGTTCAGACGTCTCGAGGCCTTAATTGCCTGGTGAGATGTGACCGATGAGCATCGGTTAAAAAGTCAAGCTTACAGTCACTGATCCTAGAAAACTAGAAAAAGGGTAAGAGAGCGGGGGACTAGATAAGTAAACAATTTCAATTTCAAACAAATTATGCCACCGTTTTTTTTTTCTCTTAGGATAAACATAAGTAAACAGCAAGAACTTAAATGTGTAGACAGTTTTACCAATTATTCAGACAAATACTTGGTATAACTAAAATTAAACTATGGGGAAAAAAAAGCGGAAAAGATATATATGGAGGAATAAATACGAAGATACAGATATGGACGAGACTACACTTTTATACTAGGAGAAATATAGCCTCTTTACTTATAGTTGAAGCGAATTAACAAAATAAAACCCCTACTAAAAACAAAACAAAATCTCAAGGGTAACTCTCACCAATTTGAAAATCGAGCCAAAACAACCACCAACTATTTTTTAGGCATGAAAACTCTTAATCCGTCTTATTTTTAAAATTATCATTGGTGGATTATAACCCGTCTTGCTCAAAAAATAGTGGATCATTAAAAAAAAACCCGTTTCACTGGAGCTCCATCGGAGCATGACTCCATGCCCATCCCTACTTATAGTAGTAGTAACTACTACTAGTAAGACATAATTGCACTAGAAAAAAAATTTAAGGTTTCTGAAGTGTTCAGGGACCGGGAACCTTAATTCAATTCTAATCAAATTGAGAGGTTAGTTCAATGAATCAAATGCAAATTGAGTGAGTTGTGATGTAATATCCTTTAGGAATCTAAACTTGTTAGAACTACTGCCATTTGACAGGACATCGTTTGAGAGCAAGAGTAATATGCAAAACAAGAGTTGCAAGCACTAACTATCAGGGAGCAATCCATGACGGTGAAGGGCCGGTTGACCTTAGAGGCTGTAGCTTCGTGGCCATGGACCCCCTCCCCCGGGCCCCCTAGACCACCACGACTCATGGTGTCTTTGATGCTAAGGTTGCACCGTGTTGGAGGAGTCGAGATGGGACTTACTGAGGAAGATCATCGAAATAGTAAATTTGCAAGGTCAGGGGCCTTGGAGGCTAAGACGCAAAATTTCAAGGACTAGAAAACATTTTCAAGGAGATTCGGATGGTAAGAGAGTGTGAGAGAGGAGATTAATGATAGACTTGTTTCCGTACCCAAACGAGTAAATTGCAGAAATAGGTCATAACCTTTAGTTATTGTTTTCTTTTTGTCCTCAACATATTAAAATTATTTTACTTTGGTCCCTCATCAAATAAAATTTATTAGCTCAGAATAATTATTTGATTGAAACTTTTGAAATTCTAATTTAAATATTTAGTAACTGTCCTATAGTAAATTTAAACTGTTTAATATTTTTTTACAGTAAATAGACAATTTAAATTAATAATTTTTTTTTCTTTCTGCATGAAATAAGTATCAATTTACAGAGAGAAAAAAAAGTGATTTAAATTTTTTATTAACTATAAAAAATTATTATAAGAATTAAATTTTATTGTAAAACAATTACCAGATAGTTTAAATTATGCTCTAAAAAGTTGTTATCAGACAAATACTTTAAGTTAATAAATTTTATTGAATTAGGACCAAAATGAAACATTTTCAACAGATTTAGGACTAAAACAAAATGTTTTAATAGGTTTATGACTAAAACAAAACATTCAACAGATTAGGGACTAAAAGAAAATAATGACTGAATGTTAATGACCATTAATGAAATTTGCACGTACCCAAATATTACAAAGGGTTAATACAATTTGCCCCCAACACTTTGCTTCCTCTTGTTTCAAAAATCTACATTTTGCTCTTTGGTTTACACTTTACCGTCTTAACAAAAGCTATTTACATTTATAGAAAAATATTAATAATTTAAAATATTTATTAAATATTAAAAAATATTATATAAATTGAAATTACTGGAAGATAATTACCGTATAATTTAAATTAAAATTGTAAAAGTTGTTATTAGATAGTATAAAAATGAAGGGAGCAAAGTGTGATATCACCTAAATCTAGGGGGCAAATTGTAATTAATCCATATTATAAACTCTTGCATTTCTACTTGATTTGTGTCATTCAATTGTGCGATTTTTTCGAGTTTAAGACATGTTTTACATGGTATGGACGAGTTCACTAAATTGAAATTCGTTTAGCATTCATTTTGGTTCAAAATGAACCATCAAAAAATGCAATTGGAACCCCTAAACCTAATAAAATTATAACTTGTCTCATTGAATATCAAATTAAAACTTATAATTTGCCTTGAATGTGAGCATGTTTTTTGTAGTATTTGAAATCAACATTCGAACATTAATTTAAATTATATAACATTTGTCTTTTAGTAAATTTAAATCATGCAATAAATTTTTTATTATTAATTATAACTGTTTAAATTATATTGTTTCTCATCCATTGAAATTTAAACAAACTTTTATCCGTATTTCAATGGATAAAATATAGATCTATGGAATAGAAGTTCACAAACTATAACCTCACCAGAACCTTATGAGATTTATTAAACTAGCACATAAATTAAAATGCATGGTAATCATGTAAGTTTAATCGTAGAATTATTTATATAGACTCTTGGAAATGAAGAGAGTGAACTTAACATTTAGGATCCTAAGAGAGAGTCCTTGGCCATCATGAACTATCGGCTTTTGCTAAATGAGATAAGGCACACGTGTAAAACACTTATCCAATGGTGTTCTGTGATCTGTGATAGTGATTATGAACTGTGACTTAGTCATTTCCTTATTAGTTATGTAATGAATTATTAGAGGAATTATACCGATGGACCTAAACTTGACGTAAGACTTGTGTGCACCTTGTGTATGTGTGCATCAGGACACATATTACTTATTTATAAAGCTTGTTTTGACTTCGAATTGTTCTATGAGTTTGGTGCAGTGGTAATTGCACTGTTTAAGATTTTGACTGATAAAGGTTCGATTCGCAATTTGACTTAAGTGGCTTTAATCTTCTTTTCCAACTTTTTCTTGCTTCTTTTATTTTTCGCTTCCAGCTCTTTTTTTTTTCAAGTATTCCATTTTGTTTTGTTCTCTTTTTTTTTGTGTGCTTGATCTTTTGTTTCTATTTAATTGTTTTTTTATGCTTTTGCTATCCTTTTTCTATTTTTCTCTTTTTTTTTTGTCCAGGAGTTTTTTTTTTCATTTTACTCCTGCTTATTTTTTTGTAACTGTTTTTTTTTCATCTTATTGCCCTTTTTTCCTTTCATCATTTTTTTCTATTTAACTTTCTGGTCTTACCCCTTTCCTTCTTTCATTTTTTTTCTTGTTATTTTTGTTTTTTGTTTCCTATTTAATTTTTTTTTGTCCTTTTCCAATTTTATTCCTTTTTTTATTTTTGACATTCATACCAAGAACAATACATAAAAGAGCAAATTAATAACATTAAATAAGCGTATTGAAAAGTACTGACTAATAACATTGAAAAAAGAGATTGATCTCATTAAAAAAAATAAATTAATAACGTAAAAAAACCAAATTGATAACACTAAAAGAACATATTTGTAACATTAAAAGAACAATTTTTTTTTGTTCTTTTTCTGTTATGTGTTTGTTCTTTTTTCAGTTCATGTTTGTTTCTAGATGAACTTGATACCTGTTCTTTTAGTAGTAGCGATTTGTTCTTTTATTTGTATATGTTTATTCTTTTAATGGTTCATATTTGTTTCTTTAGATGAACTAGTTATCTGGTCTTTTATTAGTAGGTATTTGTTCTTTTATTTGTAAATATTTGTTCTTTTATTAGTTCATATTTTTTCCTTTAGATAAACTTGATATTTGCTATTTTATTAGTATCTTTTTGTTATTTTATTTATATGTGTTTGTTCTTTTATCAGTTTCTTTTAGATGAACTTGTTGTTTATTCTTTTATTATTAACAATTGATTTTTTTATCAGTTTCTGCTTGTTCTTTTAGAGAAAATAAATTTTTTATTCTTTTAATACTAGTTGTTTGTTCATTTATTTGTTGCTCTTTGTTCTTTTATTAGTTCATATTTGTTCCTTTAGATGAATTTGATATTTGTTCTTTTATTAGTATGTTTTTGTTCTTTTATTTGTATATATTTGTTCTTTTATCAGTTTCTTTTAGATGAACTTGTTGTTTATTATTTTATTACTAACAATTTGTTTTTTATCAGTTTCTGCTTTTTTTTAGAGAAAATAAATTTTTATCCTTTTAATACTAGTTGTTTGTTCTTTTATTAGTTCATGTTTGTTCCTTTAGATGAACTTGATATTTGTTCTTTTATTAGAATGTTTTTGTTCTTTTATTTGCATATGTTTGTTCTTTTATCAGTTTCTTTTATATGTACTTGTTGCTTATTCTTTTATTAATAACAATTTTTTCTTTTATCAGTTCCTGTTTATTCTTTTAGAAAAATAATTTTTTATTCTCATAATAATAGTTGCTTATTCTTTTATTAGTATCTTTTTATTTTTTTCATAGTTCATTTGTTTTTTTTAGTTCATATTTGTTCCTTTCGATGAAATTGATATTTGTTCTTTTATTAGTATCATTTTTTTCTTTTATTTGTACGTATTTGTTCTTTTATCAATTTATTTTAGATGAACTTGTTATTTTTTTATTATTAATAATTTATTCTTTTATCAGTTCCTACTTAAACAATGAAAAGAGAGTTTATTACATTGTCTTGTTTCAAATTTAATATAAAAGAATATTTGTATGATGAATCCACACAAAAAGAGATAGAAATAATGAAAAATAAAGAATAAAAAAATGGAAAAGGTAGACATATGACATAAAAGAACAATAGGAAATAAGAATAATATCATAAATCTAAGTAAAAAAATTTGAAAAAATTCTTTTAAGAAAATAAGGAATAAAACTTGAAGTAATACTAAAATAAGAAAAATAAAAAGGGAAAACTGGAAAAAGATGAGAAAATAAAATTGGAAAAGGCAAATATACGACAAAACTAAACAAAGAAAACAAAAAAATGAAGAAAAAAAATGAAAATAAAGAAATAGAAGAATAAAAGAAGAACAAGAAAACAAAATTTAAAAAAAAAATTGAAAAGGGGGATCGGTGGGATTCGATCCATTGCTCAGCTTCCCTCAAAACTAAAGCATCAGCCATTCTACCCATCCAAATAGTTTGTCCTGAGCTTGCAGAAAATTAAAAGTCCATTATATTTCACAATTCACAAGGGCATGATTGCTTACTTTTATAAGAAACGGTGTCAAAATGATAATTATTGAATTTTTCAAGAATGACGCACAACATAAGCCGGTCTACACAAAAGTTACTCCTAAACCTTTACCTATTTTCTATTAATGTCTTAAATTTTTATCCTATCCTAAATGAGTTATAAACTTTTCACTATGTAATCAATTGAGAAAAAAAATGACAAATTATAATAACTATCTGACTCGATTTTTTAATTCTAACTTAAAACTTATTTAATAATTATCTTTTAGTAAATTTAAACTGTGGAACATTTTTTTTGTAGTTAATTGATTGTTTAAATTGTAAATTTTTCTTTCTGTAATTTCTATTTCTATTTGACAACCATCGATCTTTAAAAATTTTCTAATCATTTTTTTAATATTTTAGCAAAGTTTTAATACTCATTTAAAAAATCAAAAAGTTTTGAAACTGAAATAGAAAAGGCAAACAAGATTTATAACTAAAAACTACAATGGATTTCTTTTAATGGGAACTGTATTGGATTATATTCATTATATATGTGTGTGTAGAGTATAAAGTAATTTCATTCCAATATAATTAAGAATGTATTTAAGTCAAGGAATCAATCATCAAAGGGCCCTCAACGGCGTCCCTGCAACACACACAGCAAAACTAGAAGAAAACTCGTATAATTAAGAACTTCATGTATCATGCGACACACACAGCAAGAAAACAAAAACATGAAAGATTAAAAAGATCAATAGATTCACCCGTCAGCTCCCTAACTCCAATCGCTACCAATTGTCCCACTGGAGACAAAGATTGCCAACCAACTATCGTAGTCGTATTGGCGAGACAACCAAATCCGATAGTAGCCAGAGAATAAGGAAAACCAACAAAATTCCTTCAGAGAAACAAACAGAAGAAAGAAACCAAACATATCTAAAATCGACAAAGAAAAATTTTGTAGCTATACTTCGGTTGACAGTTGATCAGGTGAAACCTTTTAATGAGAAAGGTAGAGAGTTTTTTTTTTTTTAGAAAGGCCTTTGTATTTGTGTGTGCGTATATATGGAGTATTATTCCTATTATGCAATATATATTATTAATGGCATTATTACTGTTACTGTTAGTTTTTTTTTATACAGTTACAATACATTTATAAGTGACATGTTTTTTCAGGATAAGGAAATAAGGCGGATGTTGTTTTTCTTTAAAAAAAAACAAACAAAATCTTTATGAGGATTTAAATCTTGACTCTTGTGCCAGTAATAATAATATTAGACTTATCACTTATCACATGGTTAGAATTTAGTTGTTGATTATTATTATGCAAGACTCTGGTTTTTTATTTAAGAGCATCACCTAAATTAGTACAACAGAAAAAAAAACTAAAGGTTTAGTCGCAAAAAAATGACTAAATAACAAATACAGTATTCAACCGTAAAAATCCTAATCGTTAATAAAAAGTGATTGAATTACGACTGAATGTGTCAGCTACTTTTTATGGAAATACTTGGGGAAAAGTGACTAAAATGTCAGTCACAAATTAGTTGCTATTTCCCATATGACATTTTAATGAAAATTTTACAATTTACGTAAATTACACAAAATTACATAAATTACATAAAATTATTAAATTTATTAAAAATTACAAAAAAAACCAAAATTACATCCAATTACTAAAATTATTAATATGACATAAAATTAATAAAATTACAACTAATTACTAACATGCCCCTAAAATTACATAAAATTCACAAAATAACTAAACATCTTTAAAATCCTAACACTATATAAAATTCCTAAAATATTAATTAATAAAATTACATAAAATCTGAATTAATAAGAAGATAAAAATACAACTATAACAACAATTCAACAGAAAATTTTTTGAACAAAATGTGCTTAGAGAGAACATTCAAGAAAAAAAAAACAGAAAATGAAGCATATAAGGGAAATACTTACAAAAATTGAAGAGGAGAGGTTGACTAGAACTGAATGTTGAGAGTAGAAGAGAAGTTAATTGGAACTGAAGAAAAGAAGGAAAAAAATCAGATTTGGAACAAATAGGGCGGCTGCTCAGGATGTAGATGTAGTTGGGGCAAAAAGAAGAAAATGATGACCAGAATGAAGGAAGAGGGGAAGCAGATGAGTTTTTGTTCCAAATCTAAAAGTGACTGTTTAACAACTAAAATAAAGCGACTGAATTGTGACTGACTTTTAATTTTCTTTTTCAATTTTTGACTAAAAAGCGATTGAAGCACTTCAGTTACAAATCAGTTTCAATTTTTGTGAGCACCACACAAAAGTGATTGATTTGCGACTGAATTAAAAAGCAACAAAACTTCGGTCGCTTTGTTGTTTTTCTATTGTAGTATTAAGTTAACAAGTTGAATATAATAAAATTTCAGAAGCAAAACTAGCATATTTGTTGGCCAAAAAATAGATATGGTACAAATTTACCACCAACATATTTTGAAGTATAAATTTATCACCGCATCATTAAAGTAAAGCGAATTTGCCACTAACAGTTAAATTAGCTACTCTAGCTAATGATTGTTCTAATCTTAATTACGCTTTGAATGATGACCAAATGATTGGGTTATTGTCCATGAACATGGTAAACCACTTTATACTTTAAATTGAACCTCATCTTCTAATGGCTTAAATTGAGCTTGTTAGAGTTAGGGTTTAGTAAAGTATAAAAATTATTTTGGGCTTATTAGAGGTTCCCCTTCTGAATAAATAATAATAATAATAATAATAATAATAATAAGGGAAAAGTACCAAAAAAGTGACTAAACTTACCACTTCAAACATATTTGGTGATCATTCTTTTAAGTGGTGCCAAAATGTTAACTGAAGTTTTGAGAGGGGCCCAAATTGATGATTGAAGCGTTAGTATTGATGATGTGTTAATGGAGAGGTGGGTTAGCAGTTGAGTTGGCAGTGATCATCCCACCAAAAGCAAAGGTTAGGAGTCTAGGGTGTTAAACCTATTGGTTTGTGAGGAAAATCCCTAGTTTGGTGTTCTGGGAGGGAATGTTCTTCTGGTGAAGGAGTTGAAAACTTGTTTCCTGGTTTATGATCACGGTAAAAGATGAGACAATGGATGAAAGAACACTATGTGGCAAAGAGTCCCTAAGGTATGTATGGTGGGAAGGAATCAGTTTGCTATGCTATTAGGTGTGATGAAATAGATCATAATGAATGGGTAGAAATGTAGGGAAAAACCAAATCGTGCTGTTTAGACACAAATTTTTTGTGATAATGTGCTGATTATGGTTGCATCTATGATAGGGTTTAGTTTTGGTTCGATGGGGTTTTAAGCTCAGAAATGGTTTGTGGCATGATTAAGTGTTTTGATGGTTGTTGTCATGCTTATGACTTAGGGAAGATGATTCTGGATTTTGATTACATGAGCATTGCATTGTTGTGCTTACAAATTAGTTTTTGATCATGAATGCAGATTGGCTGATGGGGAAACAATGGTTTTCAAATACTATCTCCATGTTGGTGGTAGATTCCATTATTTTCCATTTAGGTATGATGATGGCAGAGAAAAGATTTACGTAGGGGCTGATTATTTTTCAAATTGGATTGATTTTCAAAATTTCATTAAAATGAAAGGCATTGACAATGTGAAATGTGTGTTCTTCCAAAAAAATATGGTCAGTTGTTAGGGTGTATAATGATCTAAAGTTGATTTGTGATGAATATTCAATTATTAAAGCTTTACAACTACTTTACAATAAAGGCCAACTTCATCTATATACAGAACATAATGTGTCTAGTGGGAGTGAATGTGGTGATGTAGTGAAACAGAGTGGAAACGTGAGGGAGAGGGAAATAGGTAAAGATGTTAATGATGATGTATTAAAAACAAGTAAAGTGAAGGGTAAAACCATAGAAGTTCATTTGGAAAATATCAAGCAAGAGACAGGGCTTTTAAATGAAGGTATATAAAATAGGGACATTGGTCAAAAGAATGAGGGTATGGGCATTAAAGTTCATGGGGAGGGGGGGGAATATGAGTATAATTGTTTTGATGACAATAAGGGTGAGGAACCTAATGGATCAGATGGTGAGGAAAATGATGAGGACTTTAATCTTGAGGCTGAAACAGGAAAAATGTCAGATTCTAAAATTGAGTTAGATACAAAAGATCTTGAAGGAATGGATGGAATAAATGATAGAGATAACACTAACTGTTTAGAATCTGATGATCCTGGTGAGGAGGGTTCAGATTCAGAAGACTTTGAGGATGGGACAAAGGGGAAAAAGCTCACCAAGAGGAGCTTGTTCTCAAAATTCAATCCACAAAGTGAGGCTATTTCTAGTTTCAGTTATGCATAAAGTTTGATGATGCTTTGGAATTTAAAGCTGCAGCAATTGATTATACAGTTCAAAACCACAGAGATATTAAGTGGAAAGTTAATATTGGCAAGAGACTTGAGCTTGCGTGTGCAACAAACTGCCCTTTCATATATGGGTGTTCTACAACAAGGCTCTTAAATGTTTGCAGATTAAGAACTTGAGGTTGGATCATAACTGTGCCGAGAAATATAAATTGAAATTAGTAAGTGCTAAGTGGTTGGCCAAGAAATATTAGAGAACTCTTAAGGAGGACCCAACAATGAAGATCAAACATTTTCAAGGTAAAGTGAAGCATGAACTGAAGCTAAACATTAGTGTCAAAATGATTAAGAGGGTTAGGGAGATAGTTAGAAATGAAATGGAAGACAACTAAAAACATAAGTGTAGTTTTATGAGAGATTATGTTGGTGAGTTTCTAAGGTTAAACCCAGGGACTACTATTAAGTTTGATCTGATTCCAAGTCAAGACATGTCATGTGCAGTGTTTAGAAAGATGTGTAAATGTTTTGATGCTTGCAAGAAAGGGTTTTTTTGCAGGTTGTAAGAGGCTAATTGGAGTAAATGATTGTTTTTTAAAAGAATTAGTTATTGGGGAATTGTTAGTAGCAATTAGCAAAGATGCCAATGATGGCATGTTCCTAATAGCTTGGGCAGTTATAAAGGTAGAGAATATAGATGGATGGACCTGGTTTTTATAGAGGACGTTTGATGATTTAGGAATTGGGGATGGCAATAATAGGGGATTTATATTAGACCAGCAGAAGGTACTTTCATTTCCCACTCAATTAAGTTTCAATGTTTGATGAATTTTATGTTTATAATATATGTGTTTTAAATCAAATGCAGAACCTATTACAAGCAATTGAGTCACTAGCACCAAATGCAGAGCACAGATGGTGTACAAGGCACATTTGTGCAAATCTAGGGCAAAAGTATCTTGGAGATGTCCTCAAGGCCCTTTTTTGGGCAGTTGCCAACAACATCTCCCTTAACTAATTCCAACAGTCTTGAAGCTCTTGATTCATATGCCCCTACAACAAGAGATGATATCTTGATGATAGATCCTAAACACTGGTGCAAGGCATTTTTCAACAAGGAAATCAAGTGTGACTCGAATTAAATAACATTTTTAAAGCTTTTAATGGTGTAGATCATGTTTTGACTGCAAGCATAAACCTATATATTCTATGCTTGAGGAAATTAGGAGATACATTATACATAGAATAGGGGAGAAATGAAGAGAAGTAGAAGGTTAGACTAGAGGATATGGAAAGATAGTTCTAGAAAAATTAGCAAAATAGGCGAAAAATCATCACCATTGGGATGTTGTATGGAATAGGGAGGATGGGTTTGAAGTTAGCTATGGGATGGATAAATTTGAAGTGAAAATAGATAAGAAAAGTTACTTTTGTGAATCCTGGAACATCTCTGGTATTCCATGCTGTCAATGAGTTAGTTGTATATTATCAAAGGGTGATTATCCAAGGGACTACCTTTTCTGAATGGTTCAAGAAGGATAAATTCAAAGCTACATATCAATACTCATTACAACCTTTAACTGATCAAAATGGCTGGAAATAGTTCAACTTAATACCCATTGTTTCCCTATAGTCAGGAAGATGCTTGGAAAACCTGCAACAAAAAAAAAAAGGTTAATAAACCTCCAAAGACTGGCAAATTGTCAAAGACAAGACAGAGAAACACTTCCAATATGTGCAAACAACCAAGACAAAAAAAGACCATATGCCCTAACAAGACAGGTTCTGATAATGGCATAACTGAAGTAATATATTACATTACTTTAATACATGTTCATCTCAACTTGTTCCTAGGAATGATTGTTGTTTTTTGGAATACAGGACCAACAAGTACACAAAGGTGAAAGACCTACTTTGAAGAGACAAAAACTACTACTCAGATGTAAAGACTGCTTTACTAGGGAACCAGTAATGTTACACAAAAAGAGAGAATAGAAAGATTGGGAATTCTGACTAATGTTGACACTGGTTTCACAATATATAATGTATATGCACCTAAACACTTGTTCATTTGAACTATTTATTACTTAAACAAACAGAATCTTGGTTTAACATTAATGTTTGTCTTTTTTGCAACCTGGAAGGCAAGGCCAAAAAATCTTAAGTTATGGGAGGTGTGGGAGGAAAGTAACTGGTTTCTTGAGCCAACCATAGTAGAGTCAAGAACCTATAGTTTAAAGATACTTTTGTAACAAGACGAAGCAGAGTTGTGTTGCCATTCATTTTGCACATAGCAAATACATAATACTTTGTCAAATCTTTTATGCAGATAAATTTTAGTGCCCGTGATGTTTAATGCAGCTCATTTTAGTCAAATATGCCATATTTTGTAATTGCACAACTGCTTTGTCATCAATGAAACAAAGTTTATATGTCTCATTTTTTTGTTCTATCAACTCTTCCTATGAAATGTTCAACATAGCTACATTTATCAATCAATAATTCTTAATCAACTCTTCTTGTATTGCTTAAACATTGTGCTAGCTACAAGCATACCAAAAGCATCTGAATGTACTTTGCATTAATCAACAGTTTCCTTGTACAACAACAAAACACAGCAAATGTAGCATTGATGTGCATGATCACAGGCAAACACATTCCGCCTGTCCCCCCAACAAAAACAAAGGCAGCAAAGATGTCACATTATCATTGTCTAAGCTAATTCTTATAGCAATTGACTACAATCCATGACAATAAACCCATAAACATAGCAATAGCTGAAGCTACTTTCTTAGCCACACCTCTTTCCAGCACAACCATCTCTTGCTCCAGCTTCATCATCTTTGCCTCCAGCTTTGTCTTCTCTACCTCCAACATCCCCTTTTCTTCCTCCAACTTCTTATTCTTCTCTATTAGATTCAGCATCTCTTTCTTCACTTTCACAAAGCCAAGTTTATCTTCTTCCAACATGTCTTGAAGAACAGTTGCCTCTTTAGAAAGGGTGCGATGCAAGAAAGACAGAAACCTTTTTTGATCACGCAATGCATTGATTGTTTCATTGGCTTGAACTGGGAATTCACCATTTACCCATTGCCAGAACCTGCATGCACCCATTCCTTACACAATTCCAAAACCATAAACAATGACATTGCAAAAATCAGTACATATCAAACACTTTCACGGCAATAAATTACTAAATGAAGACTTACATCATGATTTAGGCACAATACAAAGTGTCACCCAGGATTCCTATGCATTAAAGAGGTCTTCCATACAACTTTCAATCCACATTGACAAAGGATGTCAATTTGGTCTCCATCTTCGATTCTGGACAAGAAAACTGACGATGCTCCTGTTACCGACAATGCACTCATCCAAATCCCCACTGTAATTTTTTTGAAAATTTTCAATCACGTTCGTTCATAAATCAAGAATTTGAAGTCATAAACCCTAAACGCATAAATCCCTATATGTCTTAAATCCCCAAAATCCTAAAATTGCCACATAAGCCTATCATTTTGCCTATATGTCACGTCATTTAATCCTTTATTGCCATGACATCTTCCTTTCACTGCTACATAATCTAAACTTAACGGAATATTCTACAATTTTATGGAAATTTTCAATTGTCAGTTAACTTTGTCACCTACTTCATCCCATTTCAAAGCATTGATACTTGAATTGGTACTAAAAGTTATTTTCACTAATGCATTGGTAACCACTTAAAAGATCAGTAACTAAATATGTTCAGACAGATAAGTTCAGACACTTTTTTTTTTTTTTAAACTTTTCCCTAATAATAAATAAAATAAAACTGGAGGTATATCGTATTCATGCCAAAATCAGGACAAACTAGTGCGAGTGAGGTGAATCATACTTCAGTTTTACAGGCGAAACGCAGCTCATGCCATGAGATGTTAATAGGAAGGCAACCTTCTGCTTCACCTTGTAGTCGTCGGCGAACAACACCTCGCCCTTCCTCTTTTGCACCCACTCTCTTTCATCTGATGATTCCGCTTGCTCTTCTCTCTGGGATCTGAACTGCTGCCGATTCAGATGATCTGTGTCTGAATTTTACTCCTTAAATCTGGTATAACTTCTCTTCTTCTTCTGTCCATCTTGTTTTGTTCTTGCGGATCGATTGCCCTTATATAACTTCGGGCTCCTGTTCTGCTGGTTGCTTATAAGAGTTCTGTGTCTGATCCCCGTGTGTTTCAGGGTTCAGTCATCGTGCACAACCTTGCCCTTTTTATGGTTTTGGGTGTATGAATATGTTCTAACTTTTTCTTTTTTATCAACTTGCTCAGGGAAGAAGACAACCCAGTCCAAATTATGAATGCAATTTGTCGTTGGCACCTTAATTTCATCCCAGTCCAGAGCTGTAATGTGACCTCTTTTACTGATTATTCTATCAACAGGGTTCTGCAGTTTATATTGAATTGAGATAGTTATTACTCGAAAATTACATGGCAGGCAATGGCCTGCCGTCTTTGGGTCGTATAAGGCTCAGTGATATTGTACCATCAGAAGGCCTTCCTTTAGAGTCCTACAAGCTCTCAGTCTCTACCTTGTCACAGTCCCTTGCTCAATATTCTGCCGCCATTATTCAGTTCCCAGCTAGTGATGGAGCTCTCTTGAGATCTGGTTTAGATTCAGCCCGCCTCTACTTCCATCAGAGGGCGTCATATCCAACTGCTGACATGATTCACCCCAATGATTCTTGTGAATGGTGCAAAACATCTGGTTACTATGCAGATCCTCAACAATGGACTGAAACTTATGATTATAGACCTGGTCTTACTCCAACGGAGCCTAGTAATGGGTTGGAATTTCCTCCAGCTGGTTTGCCTGATATCTTTTCTCTGCTGGGCAAGGCAGCTCGTGATATTCTGGATGCTATCAGTTTCTATCTAAACTTGCGTAGCTCTCCATTTTCTGAAATACTTGATAATGTTCCCCTTAGAAGCCGGGAAATCTCTTCCTCAGTTTTATCAGTTTGCTGTCATGCAAGGCCGTCATTTCAGGCAGCACAGCACCATAATTTAGCCGCCCAAGAGGGTAGCCAATTAGTTATGTATCCTGCTAATGAGCAACAATTTGATAAGAGTTTGATATCTCTGGTTAAATCAGACAAACCAGGCTTACATGTAAGAGATTTTCAGGGACGTTGGATACTTGTTGATGGGGATCTTGGTCCTCAAGAAGTTGTTGTTTTCCCAGGACTTGCCCTCTACCAAGCAACTGCTGGCTATGTGAATCCTGCACTATACAGAACAGACACTAGTAACATACAGGGGAATATATATGGGAGATGCGCTGTCACCTTCAAACTTATGCCTAAATCTATGACGAGTCTCAATTGCTCTGAAATGAGAGCAGCTGGTCACGGGGTTGAAGCTCAATTCCAGATTCCTGTGCCAGTGGATGACTTCATGCAAAGATCGCATCCAATAGATCAGCTGTTTAACAGAACCACTTTTCAAAGCTTCAGTTTTACAGCAGCCCAAGATGGTGAGCAATATGTTACCTTTGTGCATTTAGTTATGATATTCCATATCTTAGCTTTAGAAAACCCAGGAACTGATGCAAAACTGATTATCCTCCCTTCTTGAAATCAACAGTGATAACTATAGGTATTTCTATTTTGATCACACATCTATTATCTGGCTCTGATTGATTCTGCTAATTTCAACTTGCAAGATACCGATGTTTACCTGTGTTCCTTTCTATTCGGCCATTCTGAGAACCAAATATATTCCTTAGTCAAACTTAAACTTCCATACTGTTCTGGTAGCCAAATGGACTTAAGCTGGTTTGTTATTTTCCCTTTTAATGGCATTGCTATCTGGACATGTGAAGCCACAGAAGTCTTTTCCTCTAACTGCTTATCAATTTGAAAGACTGCATCTGTAGGGTTATCATGTTCAAGTAGGTGATCTTGGCTTGCTAGCATGCCACCTATTTCCTTCCAATATTGCATTTGCTGGTCTGTAATGTCTTGTACACTGTTCAAAAGGGAAATAAGACTTTTCAATGAATCATACCAAGTATTATTGGAAAACAAAATTTAAATACTCTGTCATTAGTTAGGTGAGACTGTGATTGATATTTCTGTGAACATTGAAGGCTTGAAAGAACCTTGAGCATCGAATCACTGACAAGCATTAGGAGATGTTAAGCTTTATTTTTTCCCCTGTGACAGTAGCCTTAGTGAGAAGCTTTTAACAGCAGGTCCTTGGATCGATGAAATGCTGGTACAGGATCTATGAAACCCTTGGTAAGGAGGAGGAAGAACAATTCTAGATGCAAACCTTTGCCACCTTCCAAGAGATTACGACTTGAGGCTCAGAGAGTACTGAAGGAGAGGGTTCAAGAAATTGCAGATAAGAAGGGAATCAAGCTAAGGTTCTGTAATCTTAAGGATTGTGAGAGTCACATTCATGCGCTTGATAGCCCTTGTGCGAGTATAAGAATGGAGATAGGATGGCCACATGGAGTGCCATTTGTTCATCCCCATGATTTACCTAATAAGGCAAAAATCGGTTTCCTAGAAGCATATGAACCTGGGTGGACAGCAACTCATGACATGGAGCTAAGCCTAACTGAACCTGGGCAGTCCAGCCATCAATCAACAAACTGTGACTGTAAAATCTCTTGTTCAAATTTGACATATGCTTGGCCAGCAATCTAATATGCTGCATGTTCGTTTATCTTAAAATTAGTGCATACTTCATGCATATATCATGTTGCACATTGTTTTCTCAACAGCTCTGAATATTTTTTTCAGATAATTTCTTTTCCATGACTTGGTTCATGCTTGCATGTGTCTGCACAAGTAAAATGAACGTGCTTAAGAAAGGGTGCTTTGACTGTGTATGTTGTGTTGGTTTTTAGAGAAAATTCAACAGAAGTGAGGTTTATCTGCATATTCTTGTTCCAGAGGCGTCATGTTAGTGTTGCTTTATGGTCCTGGGCAGTTTCATGTAAGTGAATCAAAGTTATAGGCTGTCAAACTCATGTTTATGAAGGTTATATGCATGATAGCTGGGGCTGTTGCTGTTTGAAGCCAATCTCTGTTCAATTATGAGGTATTGGCAGCAATTCCTGGAAGTGTGCAAATGTTAAACAAGTGAATGTGGTTTTCTCATTACTTTGGCATGAGGGTGAGCTAATATCTAGCATCTCATTACTGTTCTGAACAAAGAGATGTAGGATATCGCATACAGATTTCAACCTTTGCCCACATCCTTTCCACTATAACTCTAAATGGATGAATGCCAAAAGGAATGCCTCTTTTTTCTTTTTATTTCCTGAGGCGAGTGGTTGTGCACATCATGATCAATTTCCTTTGTCCTCTTCGGTTTGCAGGAACCAGGCTGCTGTTTCTAGTTCTGGTGCTCCTGCATGGGGCAAGGCCTGGATAGATATGCCCTTGAAGATCGTCACATAAAATGTGTGCTGAAGTTGCGATTGCAGTTGGAATTTCATCATCCATGTGATCTTTCCACCAGGGTGCAAGAAGGTTAAAAATGAAAGGAGACTGCATCATCGCCATTGGTGTGACTCTGAAAGACCCCTGGATACGGCTGTTAACCGGTAGATATTCCTTGTCCGTGCTGTACTCCCGATGTTGTAATATTTGACTAAATGGGACAACTTTGGTTAGGGAAGCTCATCTCTCTCTTGTCTCTTTCTTGATGAAACTGGAAAATGTCATGAGAGTGAAGTGTTGCCTTTGGTTTTCCCTGACCTTGTGAAATATGGGAGAATGGCTTAGATTAGAGTTAGAGGAGGGATCAAATGGTGGAGAGGGTGGGCGAAAGGTGTCATGAATCTTGCGCCTTGTACGAATGTTTCTGATCCGGTTGTACTGCAGAGGGGTGTTAAAAGTGGACCCCAGAAGATATCTTCCAATTCTTCTGGAGGCAGGCAGGGATGATTCGAGGATAGATTTCCAGTTTCTGCGATCGCTCACACTTTCTAATTTGTTTAACCAGATCAGAAGTAGGTTTTACTCGAGGAGTCACAGCCGCAAATACCACCTCCTTATCGTTTTTACATTTTCTGGATTTGAGATTGACTCGATATTTAACATATCGATTGTTATTTAAACACTAATATATAGAGAAGGCAAAGACTTGTTGTAACATTTACATATAAATTCAGATATTCGTGTAATTATTTATTGAGAATTATTGAATCGAACATAAATTTTAAAAGTTAAAAGATATCAAATATTATGGGAGTGAGGTAGTAGTAATTACGAAGCTTTTTGGTCAGGTATTGTATAACCTCTTATGTTGGATCCAACACTTTCCGCTTCATCGACAGCAACACTTGAAACCGTATAGCGTGCATGGGATATAGGAAGGTTCACAAGTCGTATAATTCAGACATATCTGAAAAAAAAAAAGGTTCTTGTTCAGTTCAGTCCGTCCGATATCGTATGCATTCCTATGGATTACCAGCTTTTTTACGAAAATGTAAAATAAAGAATCTGGCTACATTTTGGAAATGAAACCAAAATCTAACATCTCCCAGACGTTCAGTTGTTTATCCAACTCGTTCCGATGGATACAACATAAGCCATGTTATTTCTGTGAAGTTCTTATATGAGTCATTTCCCTCGAGATCACTTCACATCTCCAGATTCACTATTTTACAATTTTATCCATTCATTGAATCCAAACAATTAACCAGTGTTTATAAATGAAATTTATGATATTCACACTAGTTAATTGTTATATGTGCCTGGTCTCAAAGGCCATGATTCACTATAGAGGCACTCCTCAATTTTGGGTATCTTTAGGTGTTGTTCGGTAACGTTTCCTATTTTCAATTAGGCTTGGATTTTGCCTTGGTTAGGAGTAGAACATCCATCCCTAATGCCTGAAATTTACCGGAATTTGAAAATTAGTATTCCATTTAATTAGCTAATTCTTTTCAGTTGGATAAGTAAAAAAAATTTCATTAAATTCAATCTCAACAAAAAATGATTTTCAACGGTTTATATCTATATATTATTAGCCTTCAATTGATATTAGTTCGGATTAAAAATGTCAAATAAAAATAAATCATTTTGGATTAATTTTACCTAATGCTTAACAAACAACTCTTAATTAACATTTCGCAATCTTACACTTACTTCATCTTATATTTGTTGTACACTTCCTTCGTCTTATATTCTTTACAATACTTTCCATTTTAGGTCATCCCAAAATCCTTTGCAACAATTTTCTGTCTTTTAGTAAATTTTACCATGTATTTTTACCATTATATCCCTTATTCTCTTATCACCCAATTCCTCTGTTCCATCCTAAACCAACTGTTCAATTTCTTTGTTTTATTTTCTACTTCTCTAATCTTAGCATTTGTTCTCCAATCTCAATATGGACAACTTTCTCATCATTCTTGGTGGCGATGGAGGACCTTTCTTCCAATTGGGGGGGGGGGGGGGGGGGGGGGGGGGGGGGGGGGGGTGGGGGGGGGGGGGGGGGGGGGGGGGGGGGGGGGGGGGGGGGGGGGGGGGGGGGGGGGGGGGGGGGGGGGGGGGGGGGGCGGGGGGGGGGAGGCAACAGATTGATGGATCAATGGATTGAGATGATGGGGGTGACGGGCAGATGAATTGAGGCGTCGAGGGCAACGAATCCTAGGTTTGTCAAAGAAGGAGGCGACGAATTGAGGCAACAGAGGCAGTAGATGTTTGTTGATGGTTGTTGCTAGAAGAAGCGGTAGGCGGCAAAGAGCGGCAAAGATTGGTCAAGTTGGCAATGTGGAGAAATGAGGAGGAGAATTGGAGAAGGGCAAGTTTAGAACAAAAAAGGGAAACAATATGTTTTCTTGGTCTACATGAAAAATGAAACATTGCAAACGTTTCGGGATAAAGAAAGTAATTATTTCTTGCTGAATCATAACTTTCATTCCTCTTCTTATTTTAATTTTAGTTAATTTTTACTTATTACAATTTTAACCCATTGAATTTGCTCATTATAAATAATTAATTGTTTCTTGTGCAATCAAATACTTTGGTTTTTCATGGGTTTAAAACTTAATATAACTGACTTTATGTCGCTTCTAACACACTCCTAAGTAAACAATCAACCTCACAGTCATGTATGAATTTAGAGAAACGTAAATATTTTTTTAATGGAAAAACGTAGATACCCAATCCAAAATAGATTAAAAACAAATCTACGTGTCACAATCCTAATTTATAGCATAAACCTCTTCTAACGCAAAATTATGAGTTTAGCTAGGATTGATAAAAATAAATAAATGAGGAGATCGATAATGTATGTGTCTCTTTATATAAAGTTCTCTCTATGGTTACACAATTTGTACGTATACGACCACATAGGGCTCCTCTTAGGGTTTGGAATTTGGCCAAATTGTAGTGTTTTTGGATTTATTTTGCGAGTAATTTGACCTTGTTTTTTTTAGGAGCATTAACATTTATCTCCTGGCTACAAAACAACACCTTACTTTCGTAAGATCATAGTTTTGTAGCCCTGAGACATTGATTAAAATACCAAAACTTCCTTTTCAACTTGTAATTAGGTAGTGGATCTGACTTTGGGATGATTTTTGGATGTGCAAATGTGAGGACTATTAACAACTTCAGATGAATTCTTGATCCTTTGACTTAGCTTTCTAATGGTCTAATAATCACTTGTTCTGTATAGTCGCAGCTTCATATATGATTTTTCTTGTAAAAAATCACCAATATGAAACCTAATCTGCTAAGGGTTTAAATTTCATGATTTTGGTGTATCAAAAATTTCTTTTTCATGATTTTGACTTGAGTTGCAAGCAAAGTTTGATTGACCAAGCAAACTCAATTTCATATGATCCACCTCATCACAAAAAAGCTATTGATGTCTAATTTAATTCTCCAAAAGACCACAATTTGATCCTAAGCCTTCAAGGTCAAGAAAAGCTTGAAACAAGTGAAGTATGTCAATCAATAAAATCTTCACTGATAAGTAATATTGGCTTGTAACCAAGTGAGATATTAAAGTGGTTGTATAATTATAAAGAGATCAAATGAAAAATTCGGTCTCACTGTTAATAACATGTATTCCATCCCTGCTCATTAAGTATGCGTAAATCAAACCAATATTTAAGCCCAAAGCGCCTTAATATATACTGCATGTGAAGAAAATAAATATATTAAATACAAAATCATTAAGTACCATCAAATTTTCATTCATGAATTTGGAAGGATAGCGTTTAGAGAACGAAGGTTGAATTTGAGCAACTTAACAGAAAAAAAAAAATAAAGTAAACAAAAGAGTTAAATTTGACCCATGAACACGTCAAATAAAAGTTTTGGGTGGTAAATGTGTAGTTTTGTAAAAATAAATGTAGTTTACATCCGCAATAGAAGGAGCTTTTTACAAACAAAAAGGAAGCCTATTAAGCTGTTTCCTTGGGCTTACACATAGAGCACAGCAACAACGAGTTTAATAAACCAGAAATTTTTTCCTGCCACAACATTAAACCGAATAGTCTATATATAGCAGAATAAAATTTTCCCGACAACAAATAATGCTAAAGGTCAACCAACTATGGTCATCTCAGGATTTTGTGTGTATCAATAGAGTACTAAGCTATAAAGTGGGGACCCAACCTTATTACAATCAACTTAAAATGTATCATGAAAAGCAGAAGAAACACTCCTTTTTTTAAAATGTATCAACCCAAAATATATCATGGTGCAAAAGAAACATTCATTTTTTCTTCCAAAGACATCAAAATCAAATCCTTTTAATGAGTCAGTTTCTCCTAAAACTCAAGTCACTAATAACGGTGGGTTGGAGCCAAAGAAGGAGAATCCAAACATAAGTGTAAAATTGTTGGAAGCAAGCGATATATTCAAAGGGCAATCAACGTAAGTGCAAAATTGTTGGAACAAGTGGATATATTCAAAGGACAATTAGTTGTTCGGGAAAAGATTTCAAATCAGTTATTCATAGAAAGGTTTCAAATTCAAACCCAAGATAAATCTCTCAACATTACAATATTCTTCACATCAAGCAAAGCTTTGTCTAAGGTTGTAGACCAGTTAAACGAGATTATGGTAACACCAGGTTCTATCAATTTATAAACGATCATTAATTGATTGATCCACCTTTTTTGAAGACTATGCTATGTAATCAACATACTTCCTTTCATTTTCTCTATGTTTGATTCTGAATTAAAAAAAAAAAAGGAGCTTTTTTCTGCTATTGGTGTAGTCATATATCATTATTTCTCAATGGGCATAATTTTGATCTTATTTACAAATATGGGTACTTTATTGCCATCTCTTCATCCATTAGCCTAGCCGGCTCACTCTTGATTGCTTGCCTTCTAATTTGACTTGTATAGCGTTCGTTTATTGTCCCTCTCTATTTCGTTCAATCAATTACCTCAATAATGAAGAACTTCAGCCATTTCTCAATTCAAGTCATAATATGTGCATAGAAATTGCAGATTTGGGTATTAAAATTCAAAAATAAAATCAAATATTGTTCCACTAATTTTTCCAAAATAATTAATAAAAATTATTTTAAAGGTCATGAAAAATAAAGAAAAAATTGTTCAAGTTCGATTTTTCTAATGTAAAAGATTAAAAATTATATGATGCAAAAACCATACAATTGAACATATAAAATTTACAAAATTATTAAGCATTTCTTTTGTAAAAGTGCGTAATAATTACGTACACATTGAAATTTTATTTTTATTTTCAATTTTTTTCACCGTAACATTTAATGTATCTCTAATTATTTTTTATTTTCATTGTTAAAATAGTTTTACTTAAAATTCTGGTTCTTCTTAAGTTGAGATAAAGATTTTGTAATTAAACAATGCCTTTAATTTTTCATAGAAAAAATTACTATTAGCGACATTAACATTTTAATATTTGTTAACATATTTTTAAATTTAATTTAATATGGAAATAGAAAAAATGAAAAGACAACTGAATGTTTAAAATTATGCATCCAGAAATTGTTAAGAAGTTCATCAACTCTGAACAGTAAACCTAACAAAATATAAATACAAGTTGCTACGTAATCTTTTTAACGAGTTTTTTTTTTTACTTTTTTTCACGAATGCAACTTATTTAGCTCTTCTCTTAAATAGACTATATGAAGCTAATGATGTGGAAAAAGTATCATTATCATTATGTGGCAATAAAATACCCCATATTTATAAATAAGTTCAAAACTACACTTATTGAGAAATAAAGATCTAAAACATACCAAATTGGGAAAAAAAAAAAATCACAATAAAAATGAGAGGATAACCTTTCGTGTTTTTGGTGCCGCTGACCCCTTATTATTTTTATTTTTTTTTTGGGTGCCGGCAGGGACAGGGAGAAGACAAAAGGAAGGTAAACGGAGACGTTGGAGAGAACGGCGGAAGAGCCAGGTATAATAAATAGTAAGCAGAGGCAGAGCACGAGCTTCGCAAGCGATTCGATGGCAACGGCGCCGGCGATGGCGGTGGTGAGCCCCCAGTTCTGTGCTCCCTACCCGGTGGATCTGGCGGTGGTGAGAAAGGTGATGACGATCAGCGATGGTAATTTTGTGGTGGCGGACTTGAACGGCAACGTGATGTTCAAAGTGAAAGGGAAGGTGCTGAGCATCCACGATCAGCGAGTGCTGCTGGACGCGGCCGGCAATCCACTCCTGACCATACGCCAGAAGGTAGAGTCAGCTCATGCTGTTTGCGATTAGCTGGGGTTCCTGATGAATATACTAAGTAGGGCGTTCCTTTTGCCTTACGTGAGGTGCGCAGATAATGAGCGCCCACGACAGGTGGTTGGTGTACCGCGGGGAGAGCAGCGATGACAAGGATCTGTTGTTCTCGGTGAAGAGGTCGTCGATGATCCAGCTGAAGACGAAGCTGCACGTCTTCCTGGCGGCCAATTCCAAGGAAGATGCCTGCGACTTCAGAGTGGAGGGCAGCTGGCTGGAGCGCTCCTGCGTCATCTACGCCGGTGATTCCGGCACTATTCTCGCGCAGGTCAAGTATTTATTAGCTAATCAGCATTAGGTCAAGTAGCTACCGTGCTTAATTGTGCATTGAAATTAATATGATGAGATGGATTTGGAGGAATTTATACTTGTACATGCAGATGCACAAGAAGCACACGGTGCAGAGCGTGGTGCTGGGCAAGAGCAAGTTCATGGTGACCGTTTATCCCAATGTGGACGCCGCCTTCATTGTCGCCCTGGTTGTGGTTCTGGATGCCATTAACGAGGACGGCGGCGACTCTGACTAGAAGGCATCTACAAAATCTGCACACATCTGTCAATTTCCCCAGAAAAAACAGCTCAGCTTCTGGGATGCTGTTGTGTTGTGTGATAATCCAATATCCAGTGTGATGTAATGTAAGTACATATTTTGCTGCGGTTGCGCTTAGGCCTATGTGTCTTGTAATGCAAATACTCCATAACCAACCCTTGAATGGAATAAAACCGCAGTTCATGGAAATATGATAGCAAATCTCCTCAGTCTCAAGTCATCGCATTGTGTTTGCAATACGTCAGCCAGCTCCAGCTCCAGCTGGGATGTCGAAATAAATTAATAAACTACGCCTCCTTATGAACATGTGTCTTTTCTTCTTAAGCCCAACCCTTTCGTTGACTTCAGTATTTCCATTTCGGTCCAGTGCCCATGTGCCTGTATGAATGCTTGCGGTAGGTAGGTAGGATTGGGAAGCAACCACGACATCGGCTAAACCAGCTTCATCAATCAACCTCACCCGCTTTCTTCTCTCCTACTGTAAGTCCTTCTCTGCTTCCGACTTTAGCTTCTTGTTTTTCTTCATCTACTCTTTCCCTTCTACGAACAGCTTAGCTTTCTAACAAGGTATCTTAGTTGCTTCCGACAGATCTATGGCCAAACATTTGAAGAGAACAGAATCAAGCAAGTCTCATTCCTGGTGGTGGGATAGTCACATTAGTCCCAAAAATTCCAAGTGGCTTGCTGAAAATCTTGAGCGTATGTAACACTTCACCTTTTCTCACATGTCACTATGATGTACCACGCCCACAGTTCTTATTTACTTTAACACCTAAAGTGCTTCAGGGTTTCCTTTTTTTGTGCTCTAGAAAATCTATCCCGTTTCCGGAATTTGGTTTTAGTCCCAGCAACCCAGTACTTCTTACTCTTTTAGGGCCCGTTCCTGTAGCTTAAGTGCTACATTTGGATTTAGAATTGCACCTCACATACCGTGAATCCATTCTTTTGGTCATTTTTTCTGGGGAAAATAGTGAAATATGACAACTGATATAGCAATCTGTGTCCTCAGAGATGGATCACAGTGTCAAACGCATGCTGAAGCTTATCGAAGAGGATGGAGATTCATTTGCCAAGAAGGCTCAGATGTATTATCAAAGAAGGCCTGAACTCATTTCGCTTGTGGAGCAATTCTACAGGATGTACCGCTCGCTGGCTGAGCGTTATGATCATCTAACAGGAGAATTGAGGAAAAGCATTCCATCTGATCTCCAATCCCAGACCTCTAGCATCTCAGAAGCTGCCTCTGAACTGACTTCTGCATCTGGCTCTCCCCTTCATAGGCTCAGCCCGCTTAAATCTGATCCTCGGGCTCCTGGTATTGATGTGTTTCTTGGTTCTGCTGGAAGCAGCCCTGATGTGTACGGGAAAGGGTATGAATCATCGTCCTTAGCAGATTCTGAGGAATCTGAATCAGAGTCAGATGACTCCTCTATCAAAAACTATTCAGCTGTTTTGGAGAATGGGCCATGTGAGCTGGGGCAGGGCAGAAAGATTATTGAATCCGAAACTGAGCCCCATAAGGATGCTGACAATCTCCTTGCTAAGGTTGCAGTGTATGAGAAAGAGCTTCGACTCGCCAATGAAAAGATGCAGCTCTTCGAAGATGAGATAACCAGGCTGAGGCTTGAGGTCCAGAAATACAAATCATGGGAAGGAGCTGCTTTTGAATCAACAGAAGAGAAAACTATCAAGATTCAGGAGGCTGGCAATGGTGTGCAGATGCATCAGAGACCACAAGTTCAGGCTGGCGTTGATACATTGGAAAGTAAAAGTGAAGAGCGAGCGGGCGATGACTTGGTCCTTGAGGAAGAGCTTAGTTTGGCACAAAAAGCAGTTCAGGATTCCAAGAAAGACATGGCTGCTTTGAAGTTGAAGAATAGCCAATTGTCTGAAGAAATGAATTACTTGCTAGCTCAACTCGAATCAGCTCAAAAAGGTAATGTCACATCGAAATCGAAACAGAACGCAGAGGGCTTAGAGATCTGCGAGTTGCAGGAAAGAATAGCTAGCTTACTGGCCACTTTATCTGAACGGGAGCACGAGATTAGAGAATTGAAGATAGCGGTCTCTGATGCTGAGAAGAAGGCCTTAGTTGAGAAGGCTGAAATAACCAAATTGTTGGAGGAGCAGAGGGTTTTGAAGGGGCAGCTAAGAGAATATGAGTCACGCAGTGAAAGCTTGATAGGGGAGAACAGAAGTATTAGGATGGAGAAGAGAGATTGTGAGAGAAGTCTTGGCAGCGAAATAGAGCAGCTAAAGGAAGAGATTGATAGAAGGGATGGTTGCATCGGAACATTGGAAGGAAGCCTCGGAGCTCTAAAATTTGAGGAGGACAAACTCCAGAAAGAAATTGATTCAATGAGGGTGGAGTTGAGTTGCAGGGATGAGGAGATGGATAAAATGGGGAGGCATTTGCACCAGTTACATTTGGAACATGCGTTGCTAATAGCAAATGCTGAAGAGGCTCATAAGCTGGTGGCAGACTTGAAATTTAAAAGGAAGGAACTGGAGGAGGAAATTGAAAGGAAAAACAGGGTGATAGAGGAAGGTGAGGAAGAGAAAAGGGAGGCTATAAGGCAGCTGTGCTTTTCACTGGAGCATTACAGGGACGGCTACCATAGGCTCCGGCAGGCAGTAGTTGGGCTTAAGAGGTTCCCAGCGGTGGCGGTATAACTAGCTCCAGTGTTTAATTGTTTGAATTGAAGAGCAACCATTTTTTTTAATTACCTGTCTCTGTGAACGCATGAGAGATGGGATGAATAAACAGCTTTGCTTTCTGGTTTGCTCGTGTAATGTAAGAGTGAGAGACATCATTTAATAGCAATACAAGGGATTTTTCATTTCCTTTTTCTTCTAATCGGTAATCAGAATAAAGAAAAGTGGAGAGGAGCCAAAGCCAAGGAGAAGAAGGCCTGCATGACACAGAGAGATGCGATTAAAGCCTGAATGTATCTATCTCATGTCGCCCGTTAATTTGTCTGACACTCCTGCCTTAATCAGACTTTTATAATTTATAGGATTGTGAAAAGCCTTGAAAGGGGCATCGGTATGGAAATCCATCGATTGTTGATCCGCTTCAGCGAGGGGACTAGACTCGGTACATCGCATCAATTAGTCAGTGAAATTGGATATTTTTAGATTAAACAAACGGTGGACCATCATTAGTATGAAGCAATTGGCATGGAAATCGATTGTTGATCCTCTTCAGCGAGGAGGACTCCATTTGGTGCATCGCGTCAATTAGTAACTAGTAAAATAGGGCAGTATTAGGTACGATCTTAGCCTCAGAGTTGGAATTGATTGCTTGCAGTACTTATTGGGATAATACTATTGCTATTATATCGTACGATCGAGATAAGGTTAGGTTTGCGAGGAAAATGACCCTCGAGAAAAATCATCCAATGGTCCATGGATGATATAATAATGTTTTCATGCCAAACCCAACCAAACCAAACCAACAATTAAAAGAGACAATCTAAAAGACTCAAACATACTTGGTACCGTAGAAATATTTTTTAAAAAAACACGTTAGACGGTGGCATGGTTTCTACAGTGTATGAATTGTATACTGGAACCAAACGGAAAGTCGTCGAGGAAGAAACTAACTACCGATGTACCGTAAAAGATTCATCCTAAATGTTTAGATGTGATTTAGTTGTTGAAAAGTCAAAAGGTACAAATCTTTCACTCATATATATACACGTTATACTGTAAATTACCTATTATTATTTTTTTACGGATAAATCCGTCATCTAAATTTTTTTAAAGGATCATTGATCACTAATAATTATGGTTCAAACAAATTAACCACTAATGAAACTAATGACAGGAGTAACTTGTTATCTTATGAAATATTCTATTAAATGTGATAATGATATTATTGATTACAATGTTATATTATATAATTTATCTTTAAACTATATATTTTTATATATATCAATCCCTAAACTAAAATATAAAGCATAAAAACTCTCTCTCTCTCTCTCTCTCTCTTATCCTCGTGTTATACGGCCCTTTCTTTTTCTCATGCATTTCACCAAAAGTTCTTGATGGTTCACGCAACAATTTGAGGGGAGATTCTTCCATTGATGGAAAAATATAACTTATCTTACAATAACTTGACCATATGTGCTTCAAGGTTCGGCCCTCAGACCTTTCAGACAGCCTTCTTTCACTCTGTTAACGAGATTCTTCTGAAAAACGCAATAAGGGGTCTAGAAACTAGAGATCCAAGCTAGAGAGAGAGAGCAAGGAAATGAAAAGAAATGAAAACACCACGCTTCTATCAATTTGGGAATTATATCTAGTTTTTTATCCACCAACAGCAACATGGACATGGAGCAGTAAACTCATCAACACCATCCTAAGCAACAGAGAAAAAACCTAGCTAATTCAGCACCAACAATAACGATCCCGCAATAAACAAGTGCGCCCTACCACCTACCAAAACCCCCTGTTGCACTTGCACCAACGTCGGCCATAAGAGAAGGCCCTGGACGCCAGAGAAGGACGAGCTGCTCGCCAATTACATAAACATGGAAGGCGAGGGTTGCCGGCAAACCCTTCCCAAGCGTGCCGACCTTCTCCACAGTGGCAAGAGCTGCAGCCTTCGCTGGATGAACTACCTCCGCCCTTCCGTCAAACGCGGCCAAATCGCCCCTGATGAGGAAGCTCTCATCCTCTGCCTGCACCACTTCCTCACCAATTGGTACCAACTACATTGATTATATATTTCTAATTAATCCGGTTAACAACATCAATCATGCCCCATTCATCACCGCCTTCTTCTGCTACCTGCCCAGCTAAAGTTTGATTGGGCTCTTTGCTTCTGTTTCTGTAATTGATGGGGTTTATGTGGGAACGAAGTGCAATGAATGCCAAAAGCCATGCCTGAACAGGGGAGAGAAGCAGAAGATGATTGAACAAAGTCTGAGAGAGAGGGGCAGGGAGAGAGAGGGGAGAGAGAGGGGAAAGAAAGGGAAATGAGGAACAGGATTGTGGAAGAGAAGAAACAAAGTTTAGGAGAGATTTGTAGTGTGTACAAAAGTTGAGGGGTACTTTAGGATAAAATATGTGATGTCATAATTCACATAGAATTGCCAGGCCAATAATATTTGTCATATCATTGTCCGACATGGAGATTGTAATGGAGGTGACCTATTTACAGTAAAAGATAACGTTAATGATGGATTTAGCTACAAAAAACATTGGTAGCCGATGTACATATTAAACAAACATGAGTGGTTAATTTGTCATTTTTTCCTTGTAGGAAATTTTTCTTTTTTCTTTTTTCAATTTTATTTGAATGCATAACATATCTTAAGGGTATGGAAAACCTTATTTTCTAAATTTTAAATAACCCATGTGTTAAAATGGGGAACATATAAAATAATGTTTTACATTTTATAGAAAATAAGGCTTTTCATATTTTTAAAATAATTATGCACTCAAACTTTTATCAAAAACATTTAAAAAACAAAAATAAGGTTTTCATATCTAAACATCACAATAAAATGCAAAGTGTTTTTTCTTTTTTTTACCCAAAAATGTAAACATACATTGAGGCTTGTGTTCTAGTAGCAAAATAATGAAAGCAAACTGCTTTTTAATTCATCCCCGTTTTTTGTGACTTGCGAGAAGGTTTAGGTGCTTTTCCCTAACATATTCAAGACCGTCATTATTAGATATACTATACAACCTAAATTATAGGCACAGCATGCTATATAATGTTACTAATTTCACAAAGTAATAAATATTGAAATATTATTTTAAGATGATAAAATTAAACTAAATTTTCATACTTTTAGATATATTTTAATTATTTTCATCATAATTTCCCTATATAGATAACATATATATGAAAAACACATTAAAAAGCACTAGTACATATAATACCATCAGACTACAGTATTTTGGGCAAAAACCGAATAAACCACGAAAACTTGTACCACATAAAATTTGAGACTAGGGTTAGCTCCTCTTGCTTATTTTTTGCCCCATTTCATTTTCCAATCCACATTCTTTTGTTAGTAGGTAATGGTCTAGAAGTTCCATTGCTTGATCAACTGCCTGTAACAACTTATGGTTATCATGCACCGCCATCATCTCATTTATCTAAAACTATTGATTGGGTTGTTGAACTAATGAATCAGCAAGTGTTAAAAGTTTTGTTGGTGAGGACAAGTTTAGTTCTGAGCTAGACCTATCGAGTTCAAAACCACAACATACAACGACAATAAAGGGTACTGATATCTAACCACATCACATGGGCCAACTAGTATGCATGAAAAGTTGGACAAATTTTTGGAAACTCTAATGTGTTAAATATAATGATATAAAAAGTTCATATTGCCATGCGGTGCTGGAATCTGAAATTTTAGGTATCATTTATTGCCATGAAATGTGAGGGATGATATGACAAGTTTATATGCTAAAAGAAGTTAACCAATATTTTTTATATGGTAAAATTTAGTCCTAATTACACAATTAGTCCCTGAAATTTGCCAACTTGAACGAGTTGGTCCAAAACTCACAAATCACTAGAACTTGGCCCATGAACTTTGAAAATATACGTAAGTCAGTTCAATTGCTATAGTAATTAATGAACAACATTTAGGGTGATGATTATGTGGCGATGGATGGTTGAGGTGGTCATTTTTATGGTCCAAATCCTTCAGCTATCCCTACCTTTTTTCTTTTTGCACCATGACTAAAGTTTATCCTTTCTCCTTTCGCGTCCTTAGAATCTATAGTTCAAATACCTGAATTTACAATTACCAATGACCCCACCTGATTATGCTTTAAAATCTGCCATTTTTTAGCCTTTGCTCTCCAAATCAATCCACTATTTCTTGGCTTAACACAAAAATGACATCACTAACTTTTCCGATTTCACTTCCATTTCCTCCTACTTGCTCCAAAGCCTTCCTAATCCTCCCCTCAAAGTTGTTCGGTTTTACTATGCAGTGGCTTTCCATTCCAAGCATTTCCACGTCAATGATGGTGTGGTAACCGTCAAATATTTGTTCCAGCTTCCTGTCACTTTTTCCACATCCTATAATGGGGCTAAGAAAGTCAGTGTTCATTGTTTCGGTCATTTACAAGTTGTACTACTTGGCATTGGATAGAGCCGATTTGAAGGGGTGGTTGAGTGTTTGTTGGAAGAGGTTACTAGTTTTATGAGCATGGATACTTGGGCAAACAAGGATTCATAAGAGCTTTTATACACCAGCCACCATGTGAACAAAGCCGATGGCAAGAATAATGTTGGCAACAAATGTCTTGGCTACCAAAAAAAGGTTACCTTATGGTATGAGGATCTTACGGTGCTTGCCAACTAGCTGGATGGAGATGCCCATGATGCTAGAAACAAGGATTGGGCTGATGACAATGAGCTTCAAGACTAGTGTCGTAGACTTTGTCCTTGCAAGCCTCGATTTATGACGATTTGCACCTTGAATAGAATTCATCATTGATTTGGCTATGCTCTAATAAAAAAAAACCTATTTTTCCCACTAGCCCTTGTTCAAATTACCAATGAAAACTCAATTACAATTAATTATGCATTCCATTATCCCACCAAATTCAAAAGACCCAGAAAACCCTAGTTATAGCAAGAGATGGGAAGAGGGAAGGAAGACTGAAGGAGTTGGACTATAGAAATAACCACCTCAGCCATCCATTGCCACATCACCCTCACCCTAAACGCCACCTGTTAATTACCATAACAATTAGACTAACTTGCAAACATTTTCAAAGTTCTGGGACTAAATTTTAGTGAGTAATGAGTCCAAACCAACTTATTTGAATTTGCAAAATTTTAGAGCTAATTGCATTGTTAGGCCTAAAATTCACATGAGAGATTATATAAATTTGGGCATATATAGAAATCCTCTTAAAATAAGTTAACTTCTACACGTCATGCACACGATTTTCCTTTAATTTTATGTATTTTAGTAAATTAACTAAAATTCTTAATGTCTTTAGCTTTGAAATTTTTTATCATTCCAACTTTAATAAAAGTATAATCCTATAGCAAGGCTTCAAAGATGTAAGTGGCGGATCCATATTTTTATAATAGGAGTCCATATACATATCTAACACTACTAAAAAACAAACATTTATCAATAGCCATTACCAACGGCCATGCGTAGGTAATTTCAAAATTACCAACACGAGACTGTTAGTAATGAGCCATTGATAATCAATGTGTTGAAAATTTTCTTATCCACGGCTTAATACTGAGTCATTGGTAATTTCCAACGCATAACTGTTGAAAAAACGGCCAATGGAAATTACTAACAGTCGAAAATCATAGATTTTTTTTACTTTGGTATAACTTTTACTAACGACTTAAAATGTAATTATCTTGAAAGTTTTATTAAAACATTAAAGCAATTTCCAACAAGGAGCCGTTAGAAATTGCCATTTATTAAAAAAAATAGAAAAAATTAAAACAATTGATATTAAAATTATACATTATATTCACTAAAAATTATATAACTAATATTTTGTTAGTGCACAAAATTTCAAAAAATTAAAAAAATTTACTAAAAAATCACAAAATTGAAAAAAAATTTATTAAAATTCATCAAAATTTAACAAAATTAATGAAAAATTAAAAATTTAGAATAAATTTGAAAATTCAAAAATTTAAAATATCATAAAAATTAACTTGAAATTCACAAAAAATTCTAAAATTCATAAAAATTCGCCTAAATTAATAAAAAAAATTAAAAATTCACGAAAGCTCAAAAAATCATAATAAATCCAAAAATCAAACACAAAATTAATTAAAAATTCACAAAATCAAAACCAAATCATCAATCAAACAACCAAATCTACAAAATCAATAGGAAATTGACAACCAGTTCTATAAGCAATCTACAAAATTGATACAAAATCAAAATCGAAATCAGTAAATAAACGAGGAGATAGGGAGGAAGGCAATGCAGCGTGGGGCGAGGTGGCATGGTAAAGAGGTGTCGGATAAGGAGACGTTGGTGGCATACTAAGGAGACCGAGAACGGCAGATGAGGGAGGACAGAGAGAGAATGACCAAAGGTGAATGGTGGTTGACCATGAACTATGAGACGACTGGCGAAGGACGGAGGGAGATTGACAGCTAGGGACGGACAGAAGGAGATCAACGGGCGGGAAAAGGGTGATAAGCAATTCAAGAATGGCAAAGAGAAAGGAGAGGGTGTGTGGCGGTAGAAGGACGAGAGCAGAGACAGAGGAGAGAGTGAGAAACAAGAGCAAAAAGGGTTAAAGCGTGATAGGCGGCAAAGGAAAAATGGGAGGTGAGATAGGTTAGGGTTTTTATATGGGTTAGGTTAGGGTTATGGGGTTTTTAGGCTTTATGGGCATATATATATATATATATATATATATATATATATATATATGGGCTTTTAGTATAAGATATATAACTAATAATAAGAATAATAATAATAATAATAATAATAATATATTAGGGAGATTCAATCTCACAATATACATTAAAACCATAATTTTTAATTTCATTATATAAATATGTTCATATGCATTATAAATTGTCTGTGTGTGTGTGTGTGGTGTGTGTGTGTATACATGTATAATAATAATAATAATAATAATAATAATAATAATAATAATAATAATAATAATAATATAATAATATTATTATTAATATATTATATGTGTACATATTATTATTATTATTATTATTATTATTATTATTATTGTTGTATGGTTTTAGGAGCCAAACAGGCGCAGCGGAATATAGCCGAAACCCTCCAGGATCGAAGCGAAATGGGGTAAACCGGGCGTTTGAAATTTTCATACATAATTCGGTTGAGATTTTTCAACCAACTGTTGAGTATAATCACAAAATTTGAATAGTTGACGTATTCATGTTGTCTACGGTATCTACACGAGCCTTTTGGGATCGCCACTCCTTCACCACGTCTCAGCAAATGCATTTCTTTTGCGTCCACAGTGCTAGCTTACATCCTCTAATGAATGACAAGAGAATAGTACGATTGGTTTTCAAAACTCTTTTGATTTCATCATTTTGGGAGGCTAGGGCAAGAGCTGCGAATTTCTCACTATATTATGTATTTATAGTGAGACTCAACTCCTAACTCTAATGAGTTTCAAAGCCCTAATCTAATTAGGTTTAATTTCAGACTTAATAATGGCTCAACTTTTAGGCCAATTAATACGAAATTATCATAAATCATAACCAAAATAAATTAGCCCTTGCACTTAAATAATCCAAATAAGCTTTATGTGTGTCATCCAATAGGCTCTTACCACATTGGTAACGATCATAAATCACATTTATGATCATAAACAATTAGTGGTGTCTAGTAACACATCATTGCTACCCAAGTGACAAGATTATCGGTGATTCGACTAAACCTTTATGATCATTATTCGTATATGCCATTGTCCCTTTGTCCAAGATATCAAGACTAAGCACGAGACATGGAATGTGTCACTCTCGTATAGCCCAATCTTTGGTTTCTTGATTACCGAGTAGACTAACTTAAACTGATGACATTGATATCGTATATCAACTCATCCGAGCATGGCCATGCATTTTCTTAGTCTCACTCTATCAAGGGGCCCGAAGATATCACTCCCGTTACATAGGAGGGACAAATCCCATCTTGATCATACAAAACCCTCCGCATGATATGTGACATACCCAATGACCTCCTTCAAGTTCACTCAGTTACGAGTAACAAAGGGAAGTATCAAAGTATGTGACTCACATGTAGGGAACCTTGATGACCTTAGGTCAAAGGACTACATATACCATGATCACTATGAGAATCACTTATGACACTCATATAACGATCCATGTAGCGTTCTCATGGTGGGTCGGTCCAGTACACAAGTTCTCCAACTTGTACCCATATGTAGACTACATATCTCATATTAGTCTCCACATATGCTAGTCTTTATGTATTATTGTAACCCACTCCACAATAATACTAGACTAGGGACATTTAAGAATATCATTATTCTAGGGTTATAATTATGTTTGATTATGTCACACAGAAACAAAATAACAAACACAATTACTGGATTAATACCTTAATAAAATATCATGACTCAATGTGCAAAATACAATCATCTCATGATTGGCTTTTGGGCACAACACTAACAATTATTATATATATGTATATATTTAAATATAAATATTATATAAATATGACATAATTGACAATATGAATATGAATATATATAAAAATATAAATATAAATATACATATTATTGTTATTATTTCCAATAAAAAATATATAAATATGATACAGATGATACATTATTTAATGTATGTATATATATATATACATTTAAGTATATATTTTTATATATGATACATTATTATTATTATTATTATTATTATTATTATTATTATTATTATTATTATTATTATTATTATTATTTGTGAAAAATATTTTAAAAATATTAATTTAATTTTCTAAAATATATAAAGTTTTATATATGACTATTATCTATCATACATTATAATATATATGATATATTTTAAATATATATTATTATACTTTTAATAATAATAATAATAATAATAATAATAATAATAATAATAATAATAATAATAATAATAATAATAATAATAATAATATAATGGAGATTCAATCTCACTATATCTATTAAAATCATAATTTTTAATGTATTATGGATATAAAAAAATATATTTATATAATGATAATAATATATATATAGATTATATATATATATATATATAACTGTTACTAATGGTTTAATGCGTTAATAATTACCAACAGTCTGGCCGTTGGTAATTTACCAATGCATTGGGTCATTGGTAAATTTTAATTTTTTTTCTTTTACCAATAGTGTAATGCATTGATAATTTACCGATTGGAAAATAGGTAATTTATCAACTCATTTGATCATTGGTAAATTTTAATTTTTTTTTACCAATAGTCTAACACGTTAGTAATTTACCCATTGAAAAAATAGGTTATTTATCAACACATTGGATCATTGGTAATTTACTAACGCATTTGATTATTCATAAATTTTTATTTTTTTTACAAACAGTCTAACGCGTTGGTAATTATCAACGGTCTAACACGTTGATAATTACTAACGGTCTAGCCATTGATAATTTGTCTGTTGGAAAAATTAGTTTTTTTAGTAGTGTAATTTCTAGACCTTAATTTTAAATATGAAGCTTACAAATTTGCATATATTGTAACGTAATGATAAGAAAAAATATTTTTTTAGGGAAAAATTTAAAAGATGCTCTAAGTTGACTTTTTTTGTCCTTGGTCAAACCCTTGAAAAAAAAATATATAAACTATAAAGAAGGTGACTGAAACATGCACATTGTATAGAATGCAAGAGACAAAAGTCTCATTTCAGCCATTATATATATCTTCCACTTAGCTTATTAACTTTATCTTGTGCCCAATTAGCCCACAATTTTTCTTGGTTTGAATTAGAAAAAAAAAGTGGCCAAAAAAAGTTCAAGGCCCAAATAGAAAAATGTATGAAAAGTTAAATGGTCAGTATATGACTTTTGTTATTATTCTAATTGTCAGCAGAAAGAAAAGGTTAGCCCATGTTCTATCTTTCTTGTTGTAAGAAAGATATATTATTTTGCTCCGATAAATATAATGAAAAATATGAGAGTCCATTACAAAATTTAAAGAGGTTCAATTACTTAATTATGTATCTCTTATAAATATTTTTATAGAAAAAGGGAGTCTATGGACCCCATAGTTTATACATGGATCTGCCATTAAAAGATGTGGAAACTTTTGTTTCCTAAAGGCTTAATTCTTAATGATCATAAATTTTTTTTTTCACGGTGCTTATAATTAGCCTATCAACATTCATTGTGTAACTTTGAAATGTTCCTTGAACTATTGAATTCCTTAAAAAATTGAAATTCTAGATCAAAGATTTCTAACACAGGGAGCATTACAAAATAACTACCAGTGATTTTCTAATCTTAGTAACTGCTCAACTGTTGAAACAAAAAAATCAAAGATCCTGGCTTTTAAAGTTGGCAAAAGTTGTACAGGGGTCCATAATTTCTTAAATCTTTAAATTGACGTACTATTGTTCTAATTGTCACAATTTTAAAAAACTCAAAAGGGTGGATGAGCGTGAAGAAGAGTTAATGAGCTGATAGTATAGGTCTCATACCCTCACTTGGAAACAATTTTTATAATTAGCGTTAAATTTTTAAATAATTTTTTAGCAGTGAATATAAAATTGTTAAAATTAAAAGTTAAAAGTTAAAAGTTACTTTTAATAATTTTTTTCAAAATTTTAACAATAATTGCTGGGATTAAATTGAAACAAAACCATATATGAAACCTCGATAGACATTGGATTTGGAGGATTGGCCTTTTCGAAAATTCCGGAGAGTCCTATAAGATGGGGCAAATGAAGATCTTTTGGATTTACCCGACAGCGTTTGTATGCCTACATCTTTTGCTTGCTTGGTTTTCTATGCTGCGTCTATGGCTGGGATGTTTTGATGGCTGATTCTAATTTTGTACGTTACTTCGGAAGAGTTTCAATGCAAGTTGAATATGTCTTTTATGAAATCTTTTTTAGGATAAGTGGATTTAGAGACATTCTGTTTGAGAGATAAATAATCTCAAAGCAAAATTTTTAACAAAGACAAATAAGGAAGAACGCTTTATTTAGAATTATGATTTGCGAAGAAAATAAAAGTAAAAAAAAAAAAAAAGAAATTTTGATCAATGGGAGAGGTAGATCTAGTTGACATATCAAAGGAAATGGAGTTCTTAGTGAGGATTTATATTCTTGAGGAATCTTTTCGGAGCTGCATCCAGGAATGCATGCACTTGGGTATTTGGAAATAACATTTGTCTATACACTCATCTTTCTTGTTTATTCCTCACTAAAATAGCATACATCCATGCATTTTTGTTTTTGGAAATATCATTCATTTGACCATTTGTCTATTTAGAATATTCGTTGCTACTATTTCTAGAATATTTATTGCTTCCATTTATTGTTAAAACTTAACTTACATATACATGTCTCCCTACTGAGGTGTACCCATGAATGTTTTTTGCTATGCAATGCACGAATTTTTTCTTCAAAATTTCAAACCACATCCAAATACTTCAGCTCAATGTCATATATAATTTTAAGATTTATAAGAATGAAAATGACTTTCTTATATTCTCATTAAAGATGATAAAGTCAATGCTTATGTATCTTCAATGCACATTGATGACATCCCACTTGCAGCATATCACAATTTTCATTATAGCATTGACACTTTCCTTCAAATTGTCTAAAAAAATATAAATTTTTTGTTTATTTGAATTTTTTTTTTTTTGGGTAAGTGGATTTGGAGGCACTCTGTTTGGGAGGTAGAGAATCTAAAAAAAAAAATTATGGAAATAAAAGTATTTGACTATCTTTATATGGAAGGATATGAAATTTTTTTGTTTTTAAACTACATTAAATTGCCTGAATAAAAGCACAATTTGAATTCATTTATTATAAAATTTGGTTGTTTACTAAAATAGCTTGACTCTAATCATTCACCTTCCTTATTTATTGCTAACTAAAATAGCATGTATGCCAGCTTTTGTGTTTTTTTCAAACTACCATTTATCTAACCATTCATCTTTGTTGCTTATTAACGTTTTGGAAATTTCATTGAAAATTACTCATCTAAGATATTTATTGCTACTATTTAGGAACTTTATTAAAATTTACCTATTTAGAATATTTATTTTTGTTATTTAATATTAGAACCAAACTTATATATATATGTTGTTTGTCTAAAGTTTTAGTGTAATTGGTTTTCTATATGAATTGCAGTCGATAGACAATGAATTGTGAGCCTTTTTACAGAATTTTATAATTTACATTCCAAGTATCAAAGGTCGATAATGAATGACCCAAGTTAGATGTAAATTTGAGCAACTCAATGTAGCAATCCATCCCCCTTTAGCCATCAAAATATATCTCATGGCATTTGTCGTTCACATGGGAGCTTGCCATTCACCTACGTTTGGAGAGGCACCAAGTTATTTGGTCTCCCCAAAATTTACTTTAATAGCAGCACAGCTTAGTGATGAGCTTCATTCTTTAGTGGCATTCAAAGAGATAAGCACAATTATGACCTAACAAAAATGTAGAGATTAAAATGATATGTTGGATAATTGCATAAGTCTTTGAGCCATATTAACTTTGGGTACTCAATATCGAGGAAAACTTTGGTTGATACAATTGGTGAAAATTACTACATTAGCAAAATGCCCATTTTTTGCCAAAATAAAAACCGTATACATAGCTTAGATTTTAGTAATAAACTAATAATGATGAACTGGCATGGACCATGTCAACACTATTATGGAAGAATATTTAACTTTACTTAAGATGTAATGGTGAACAGTGGGCCTGACTGCCCTGGGATCAGCCCGCCCTAAGTTGATATAGCATGGGTAAAACGTGCTGGGCTGAGTCTAGGCTTGAACTGGGTTTAGACCTGGGATGGTCTTTTTTCTTTTTTTATCATTCTTTATCCTTTTATTTTCATTTTTAAAATTTTTATAAAATATTTAGTTATTTTTTAAAACATTTACTTATTTTTCTAACTTTTTTGAAAAAAAAAACACCATAACTGGGGCAATTTTTATTAATAACAAAATCAAGCAGCATATACAAATAAGTTGGAACGGGACTTATATGACAAATAGCAAAATATTCCAAAAAAAGAACAGAAATAAAAACCTATGATCTGTGCTACATAGCATAATCAGATCAAACATATACTAAGAACCGAAAAAGAAAAACCTAAGATGTGGAAACCCCATCATCATCTTGCATCTATTCTTCCAAACTTTTTTGCTCTTGCTTACTTAAGGCAGCAAGGCATAAGTCACGGTTACACATGTAGGCCTCCACCACTGCTGGAGTCAACCTGGCATGTTTTCTAAAATGACTCATTTACCTGCACTAAAAGCAAACTCATATGCAATATTAGAAATTGGGACCACAATAACTTATTTTGCTAGGATGGACAGAATCAGAAACTTGTTATTATTCACTTTCCATAACTTTAAAATGCCACCCTTACTTATCTTAAATGAGGTATTGATGTAATCATCTACTTCCGGAAGGCCAGAAAATGTGGGTCAGGGACGTTTTTGAATGATGCTGATAAGGAGAAGGATAGGACACCAACGGTAGAGGAATATGTGGGTCATACCTTGTCTTTGTGGTAGGATGAATACCTTTTGTAGAGCTATCAGAAGTGCTCATTTATTTCAGCCATCATAGCTAAACAACTAATATGCTGTATATAAAAAAAAACTATAGCATCCTTCGAGTAAAGACAATGTACTAGAAATTTTCAGGTTTGCTCAAGTGAAGATGCAAGTAAAAAGTTGGGGGTGATGTATGTAAAACATGAAACCTATTTGTTTTTCATTACTTTGACGATGTCATTTAGAGATGGATCCGTCTCGTATTGATTCAAAATATAAACAATGTTTACCTAACACATCAAAACCTTGTAGGCAGTGAGATAGTAAACATCGGAGAAAAAAGTAGTTGTCTCATAAAAATACTGTAATAATTGACAAATTTTGTAAAATTTGTCCCATATTTTAGCCATTAGAAGTTTCGAGTTTAATTTCAAGTACAAAAAAAGGTCAACAGAGCTGCATATGAATATGCATCCATTAATACCTTATATGTTAAGTTCTAACGAGTGGGACAACTGGGGCAACTAAGTTTAAAACATTTTTATGAAAATGGTTGGTTGTTTTGAAGACTATATTGTTTGAATTAACGAGTAATTTTGGGCCATGACATCAAATATAGTAATGTAGTTCGGATTGGATGGATTTTCGTCTACAAAAGCTCAAGCATTTTTTATACACACAAGTTCAAAATATGACACATGCATTTAACGCGGAAAAAAACACCATTTCAAGGGGGTTTCAATGCATTATAGAGTTCTTAAGCTGGCCAATTATTATTTGTAGGGCTGTAAATGAATCAAACAAACACTAACAAGCCATATTTGTGTTCATTTTTTAAATTTTTAACAAACACGAACACAAATAATAAACGAATGCAACTTTTCTACTCATGTTCATTTATTAATAAACGAACACAAACACAAACACTTAGGACAGATGGTTGCCACCAATCTAAATTGCAGCGAGTTTAGCAATGACTGATAAGGCAATAAGCGACGGTGAGAGAAATTATGAGCTATGGCTATGGGACTTAACTTTGTGCTATAACAGGTTCATGTTGTGTGAAAAATGACCGAATATGTTTGGGGAAACATAAACAATAGACTAATTTGAGGAAGATTGGAGCATAATCATGTGTGTGTAGAATAGGTAGATAAGAATAAAAATATATTATATATAATAATAAGAATAATAACAACAACAATAATATACATAAATGAACAAATAAATAAATGAACATGGACGAATAATAATCGAACAGTTTATAAACGTAAATAAATGAATGGACCGTCATTTGTGTTTGTTCATTTAACTAATCAAATCCTTGTCAGCATAAAAAAATTCAATAACTATATCTAAAATGTTTTGATAGATATTATACTCAGCGTGGTCAAATTCCATGCATTTGAATATAATAATACGTTTGTGAATTACCTAATCATCATCTATCCAATGTGCAGTAACAAAAAAATAATCATACCCTATAAAAGACATCCACATATCATTAGTCAAAGTAATGCAATAATCAAGTGAACAAAAACATGCTTGCAGATTATATTTACCTAATTCATACATTCTAAATGCTTCTATTCTAGCAGTTGTCCTAGATGTCTTTCTAAAAGCTAGGTTTAAATTAGACCTAATTCAATTTTCTAAATGCACACCCTCAGCATGCCTAGAAGATTTTTCCATAAGCATTATCCAATTAACTATACATTCCTTACATTATTGCTAATAAAATATAAAGATATCTGAACCACTAGTCATAGATCTGAGTTGTATCTGTCCACCAGAACTCTCTTTGATACCTGGATAGTGCAACAGATGCTCATTCCTTATATGTCATTGAAGCATCCTGGTCTCGGAATTCACCTTGTATGCCAACTTCTTGCTACAATACTTGCACTTGGCAAACCGGCTATCCTTCTCCCAAACCTTATCATAATGCTCCCAAATGAAGGATATGAGACGAAATTTACCTTGGCCACCATTGGGAACTTGACTTTGAGGTATTGGTTGTGAACCATCCCTTCCATGCAGATCAACAATTTGAGCGAGGGTCTCTTGGACTTCAACATCATCATCGGATGCTTGCTCGTCAAATTTCACATCAATATTCATCATATTGATGGTGGCGGGCTCGGGGACATCTTGGATGTGGATCCCCTTTCAAGCTAAACTTCTGCGACAAAAGAACGACCCCAAGCCGAAGCTGGAGGAAGAGTTCTTGGTAAGGGCAAAGCTACTACTCTTCCTTGAAGGCATTAAGTTAATCAAAATTGATGGAAAGATTAATAAGAGATTAAGAAGAAATTAGTATAAGATTAAGAAAACTAGTGGGGAAATTAAAGAGAATTGTTGAAAAAGTAACATATACAGAGAGAAAATTGTAGGAATTAGTGTAAAAAAGTGAGGAAATAAGGCACTCTATTTATAGGAGTGCCTAAAAATTGTTTGGATGAAACTACCCTAAAAAACTAGTTGTTTATAGGGTTAAATGAGAGTAAAAATGGTTTTGGGCCTTTAGAACAGTTTGGGGGGGGGGGGGGGGGGGGGGGGGGGTGAGGGGGGGGGGGAAAGGGGGATGTCCTGTTGTAAACCATTTTTTTTGAAATGTAGGTTATTGTTGGGGAAGTGGTTGCAACGTTATGCCCAGATTGGACTGGACAATCCGATCTTAAGCCGCGCTTAGGCCGGTTCTGGGCTCACTCTTCCTAGGCCCATACACAAACCATAATTCCCCGAGCCTCCTTCATGCCAACACAAGCCAGGCTTTGACTGTGCTTGGGTAGGGTTTTGACCTGGGGCTAGTTCCTGGTTAGGACAGGTCAACCCGGCCCAATGTTCACTTCTACTAAGATGTCGACATAGTCTTGCATTAACCTGCCATTAAGGGTTCTTATTCACTAAGTGTTGTGAATACTTTGACTTAGTCCAATTTACTATCTTTTGTCAGTTTTAGAGGTGGCAGATGTTGGTTATCTTTACTCAGCTCATAACGTGAGTTGCTTATATTGGTCAGTGTTCCAACTAAGACATGTTTTTCTCTGAATATCTATTAGTTTTATTAGCATTAACTAAGTGCTTATGGTTATACTATCATCACATTGTAAGTAGATAAAAAATTTATGAACTATACACCATAACTTTGAGGTTAAGGTCCAGTATCAAGCTAAGAAATTTTTTACATTTTGAAATAGGATAAATTCTGCCGTGCGTCTCTTAGCTTATTTTTGTGTCTTAAAATAATAGTCAACCTTAAATTTGTTTTATCCAAGTGCTATACCTCATTTTCCCATACCAATTAGGTTATTTCCATTAATTTTACTTTTTTTTTAAATTGAATGAAAAATACTAATATGATATTAATTAATATTAAAATAAATATAAAATAATAATTTTGATCCTCAAACTTTTTCAATCAATAATTCTTACCCTCTAACCTTCTAAATCTATTTTTAAACCCGATTCGTTTTAACTTTAGTCAATTGACTATAAAATGACTTTTTTTTTATTTTTACATCTTTTTTACTTGAAACTAATTTTAATTAAAAACTAATATTATGTAGCTGCAATAGTCAATTGAAAATACAATTTTTATAATCTTACTAAATTTTTATGAATTTTTCTAGTTTCAAGCCTTAAAAAAGAAAATTTGATAAAAATTTAACAACATCCTAAAAATTCATTTTCAAATTGATTATTATATCTACGTAACATTGACTTTCAAATGAAATTTATTTCAGATAAAAAAAATATAAAAATAAAAAAAATTAATTGACTTTAGGCAAAACGAATTGCCATAATCTCTTTAATGTTCCTCGCTTCTAACCCTGCCCCCCAGCTCCAATACCTAATACTTCGGCTGCAATCTCTGCATCCTAATCGAGAAATGGCTCGAGAAGCTTCTGGAGGCCTTGCAGGGAAATGCGGGCCTTCAACTCCCAGCAGCAGATCCACTGCCCACAATTCAACCTAGCTTCGACGGCCCATGATGACTTCCTCGTGCAGATGCTCTTTGGCGTCCCCTTCTTGCTCCCCCTGGGCTGCCGACCTCAAGTCCCCTCAGGACTTTCCCTCCGCTGCCGACCACCACCCGCTCAATTCCGCTGAGTCCGTCCACTACGGTGGCCTTCTCACCTCCAAGCTTCGCCACCACCAGATCAACGGCATCGCCTTTCAGCCCGCCATCAAGGGCATGCAACACCACCAGTGGTCATGGCCAATTTGGCTCACCAAACCGACGTCCTCAATCACCTTGTTAGTTTAGCGAGTTTCTAAATTTTTTTTTTCCACATGACAGGTGACAGTTATGGTAATCAAGTTTCAATTTGTCGTTTGATTTCAAAGGGATGAGATGGATCATCAAAAGATGGCTTGAGAAGCTTCAGGAAATTCTCATGAAGCGGATTTGGCAGAGGCGGCGGAACTCAGGAACCCCGCAAAGACCACCGGTCATCCATCTCTATGCTTCCACCGCCAAAACTCAGGATCAGATCTGGCTATATGGAGACTGCGGCGGATCATGGTCGTGCCTAGTGGGTTCGATGGGTTTGTGACCAAAACGCCTTTAACTCTAAGATTACACCGTTGGGCTTACTGATAAGCTTCCTCAAGAGCCGATTCGACCAATTTTCTTGCAGTTTGCTGGATTTTGTTGTTTGGCCTTGCTACGTTTTGTTGTTTGGCTTTGTTGCAATTGTGTGATTTCCCTCCATCTCTTTTGCGTTGCACCAGTCGTGCCAGAAACTAGTCGGTGTGATCGCTTGCCGTTCTCCACCATCGTCGTCGTTGCTGTCGTCGTTGCTCTCCCATCTCCGCCATTGTCTTCGTCGCTTTCCCATCTCTGCCGACTCTCCATTTTTATGTGTTGAATCGGTTTGAACAAAAGAATTTTATTCAACATCTGAAAGAGAATCAGATGATTATTTTGTAATTTGGGTTGGTTCTTGATGTTTTGTGGCTGAATGGCTAAATCTTAAAAGTTTGGCTTCGTTATTGGTGTTCATAAAATTTGGAATGTTTAGACTTATTGATTAAAAAAAATTGAGAGCCAATGTTGTTATATTTATTTTAACTTTCATTTGATTTAACATTGAAATTAATGGGACTATATTGAAACACAAAAATAAATTGATAGGATAAATTTAAGATAGAGTATTATTTTAGGACATGATAAAAACCTAAAAGGCCATTGGGAATTTGCCCTTTTCGATTATACGATCAAGGAAACCAATAGCAAATTAAGTTTATGGCTATGGAACTAAGCAACGGGACAAAACACAAAAGCAATAAATTTATACTCTATCTGCCTCAAAAGCAATAAATTTATACTCTATCTGCCTCATATTATTTGACACATTTTGTTTTGGCATAAAAATTAAGGTGTAATAAATTTATTACCTTTTTTCTGAAAAATCAATGACTAACTATTGCTTTTCACAATTCAGTGACTTACTTGAAGATGTAACTAAAATGTGGGGGTGGGTTTGAAATTTTGTGAAAAATTAGGACTAAAATGAAAATTTTAAGAAGAATTCAAGGTCATAAAAATTGGATTTTTATCTAGAGTCATTTTGGTTTTTTTTACCATCGTAAAGTCGTAAAAAATCATAAAATTATAAGATTATATCAAAAATTGGTTAAAAAAAGATGAAAAAAATATAATAATCCAAATTGTTTCAAAAATTTCATATTACATACTCTTTTCACTTATTTATACTTTAATACCATAAAAAATATCATGGCATAAACATATAATACACAAAAAAAACAAGTTTTCAAATTCACAATTCATAAATGAGAAGTTAAAAACATCTCAATTATCTAATGAAATATATGAAACATTATAACCAATGATAGTATCAATATTATCATCTTCCAAATTTATATGCTTATATTTTTTTTAGTCATTTTATCATTTGATAGGTTAAACTAATTTATGTAAATATTTGTACCATAATTGACATTTTCTTCATTTACATTCACATCCACATAAATTTGATAATTAAAATTATCAAAGTCATAGTGAATAAGAGTAATCAAGCAACACTAGGAGCTTAAGAAAAAATAAAAGATGATTTATGTTTTTCAGGTTATCTTTAGTTTTTTTTTTATTTTAACTCTAAATGAGTTGAGTTTTATTATATAAAGATTGAATTGGGTAATAAATTAATATATTTTTTACTTGCTATTATTTTTTAGTCTAATTTCAGCAAATATGACATAATAACATAGAAAAGTAAAATCATAAAATTTTTAAGTTTTTAAGATTAAAATTGAGATTCTACCTGTTTCTACCTCTTGCTACCTATAAATGAGTTTTTACTAAGAATTGAAACCTTTTTGTTTCTAAAATCGTAGAAATATAAGTTTCTAAATTCTAAGACTCAAGGGGCTTTATTAACCATATATGGACGACATTTGTGATTTTAAAAAATTTATAGACCAATGTTTGTTATTTTGAAGTTGAATGTAAAAAGCTTCACAAGGATAAGTCAAAATAGCAATAATCATTAAAAAAAAAAAAACGAGATAGAGGAAATAGGAAATAGGAAGATATTAGTGGGTTGGTGATGGCGGATCGGAGGGCATGAGGCGTGGCGCGGCTAGTTCCACTTTTCGTCTTGACGTTTTCGTTGGGTTGAGGCTGATCACCAACCACCTCTCGGCTCTCGCACCTACTCCCTCAGCCTCTGGATTTCTCTATTCCTTTTACTTCGTCCATCCGGCCCCAAACATCATCACTTGACAGTACATCAGCCTTTGCACTTCCTAATTTGGGAAATTATAGAAATCCCCGCTCATGATTTGGTATAATCTGCACTTTGTCCCTTATATTTTTATAAATTAACAATATACCTCATATTTTCTTTATATTATCCATTAATATCTTATGAAATCCTAATTTAAATTATATGGTAACTATATTTCAATGATTTTAAAATTTTTTATATTTTTTCTATAGTTAACTAACATTTAAAAAATACCAATTTACACCTACAAAGAGAAAAGTGCATTTACAAAGAAGAAAAATTACTAATTTAAAATGTATTTTAACAGTAAAAAAACTGCTAAAGAGATTGAAATGATTAAAAGATACATATCGTATAATTTAAATCAGGGATTCAAAACTTATTATTAGGCAGTGTTAAAAAAAATAAGTGTAAAGTGTAAGTTTTCAAATTAAAGGGAGTAAAGTGTAGATTGGAGCAAACTATAGGAGTTATTGTAAGTTTGACTTTTCAATTTGCAATTTGCAATTTAATGTACTTGTGATGTAGAAATGTCTAAACAAAGATGGAAAGGAACGTATCGACTAATTTAACATTTTAATATATAAATATAAAATTTATAATTTTAGATATATTTTTAAAAATTTTGTTTAACAAATAATAATGCGTAAATTTAAATTTAAAAAAAAAAAAAAGCAAAATGAAACCATGATCGAGGACGAGCAAGTAAGCGTCTAATACCATGCACATGGGTGGTACGCCTCGCCTCCGTCACTTGACGGCTGACCAGTGGAACCAAACGGCGTCCAAAAGTCCCACACCGACTCAGACTCTCGCCCACCATTCGCACCATTACCACACGCCCCACCTAACGCCGATGCCAACGCCAACGCCCCTTTTGCTTTGTCCGTAATCTCTCAGTCTTTTTTTCCTTATGTTTCTTTCTCTATATATTCAATCCACCTTTGAATTCTTATCACCTATCGACGAACCAAATCAACCAACACTCTCCCACGCAATCCCAGCGATTCACATGGATCTACTCCTCCTGGAAAAGACCCTCCTCGCTCTCTTTGCCGCGGTCGTACTCGCCATCGCCGTCTCCAAGCTCCGCGGCAAAAAGTATCGCCTCCCGCCCGGGCCCCTCCCTGTCCCCATCTTCGGCAACTGGCTCCAGGTCGGCGATGACCTCAACCACCGCAACCTCACTGACCTCGCCAAGCGCTTCGGCGACATTTTCCTCCTCCGAATGGGCCAGCGCAACCTGGTAGTCGTCTCCTCCCCCGACCTTGCCAAGGAGGTCCTCCACACCCAGGGCGTCGAGTTCGGCTCGCGCACCCGCAACGTCGTCTTCGACATCTTCACCGGCAAGGGCCAGGACATGGTGTTCACCGTCTACGGCGAGCACTGGCGCAAGATGCGGCGCATCATGACCGTCCCGTTCTTCACGAACAAGGTGGTCCAGCAGTACCGGGAGGGGTGGGAGAGCGAGGCGGCCCGCGTGGTGGAGGACGTCCGGCGCAATCCGGAGGCGGCTCGCGGAGGGATCGTGCTTCGAAGGCGGCTGCAGCTGATGATGTACAACAACATGTACCGGATAATGTTCGACCGGCGGTTCGAGAGCGAGGAGGACCCGCTGTTCGTGAGGCTGAAGGCTCTGAACGGGGAGAGGAGCCGGCTGGCGCAGAGCTTCGAGTACAACTACGGCGACTTCATCCCCATCCTGAGGCCCTTTCTCAGGGGCTACCTCAAGATCTGCAAGGAGGTGAAGGAGAGGCGGCTACAGCTGTTCAAGGAGTACTTCGTGGAGGAGAGGAAGTAAGTGGCGGTAGCTGTTAGTAGTACATGATAATTTGGGTGGCTGGCTTTTGCTGTGGTGGATAGGGAATTAATTAATCTGGGTGCCTGCAGGAAGTTGGCGAGCACGAAGAGCATGAGCAACGAGGGGCTCAAGTGCGCCATCGACCACATCCTGGACGCGCAGAAGAACGGAGAGATCAACGAGGACAACGTTCTCTACATCGTCGAGAACATCAACGTCGCCGGTATGCCCCCCTGCCACCACCCTTGTTTTCATTTCCTAATTAATTTAAGATTTAACTGCCTTTAATTTACTCGTAAATTAAATACTATACTCCTATCCATTAATTAATCCAGAACTCGATGCCTCATCTAACTCTCTATGCTCAATTGTGAAAAGTCACGGGAATTGACATTAATCCACCATTAATGTACATTATTTTTGTATAAAGTTTTTTATTGGAATCTTACATTTAAGAAGTTCAAAGCATAACCTTAAAGTATTTTTAATATTTTTTAACTTATCTAACAAAAAAATTAATAAAATGTACTTACTTTCATAACAAGATTATAAAATTATTTTTTAAAATTTTAGACGATAAGAATGTAAAATAAGGTGCTATAAATTACTAACCTTGGTCGTAGCAAGCTCTAATGTTCAAATCCCCTGTCCCCACGATTGTCTCCCTTGACTTGAGCCCGCAACGCTGGCTTTCCATTACCGTTTCAATTTCAAAAAATGCCAAAGTGACAGACAGACACATGAATTTACGAACACACTAAGTATGTTGCTGTGAGTTTTATATGGGCCTATAACAACAGACACACGATATATGTTTGTGGGACTGTTACCTAAAGAGAAGCCTTCAATTTCATCAACTCACAGTAGAAAAGCAAAATTGCTGTCAGAAGCATTTACGTACTCAAAGCTTTATGAATGGGTGGTAGATATACGTCACTTCACTTCTAATTCAGTCCAATCCAAAACAATACGGCGAGTATTTTTCTACTTTCTCTCAAGGTTCTCTACGGAATCTTGACTTCTTTTTGTATCTTTCTTAAAATTCTACTAATTTATATTATTTCAAGCAAAAAATGTCATGATTAATAGACGCGTGAAATTACCTTCTCTAAAACAAAAATAGGCGGTTAAAATTACCAAAAAACAGTGGTTTTTTATACTACTGTTGAAAAAAAATAAATTTTAATATCTAAGGAGAAAGTGTCAATCGGACCAAAAACCTTAATAGACAAAGTCTAAAACACTTTTTTTTTTTTCTTTAAACGTTGTGACCAATAAGAAAACTTTTCCAAAAATTGCATTTTCCCATTTCCATTTTATGGCGAGGTGCCCTTTTAACTTCAATCATGATCAAACAGAATAATTCTTCCATTACAATCCAATGTTTGAGCATCTATATATATAAATGTATTTGTGTGTGTGTGGTTACAATTAACAATCTGCTATATATAATTAAAGATTTCTGTTGTTTGGAGCTAGCATTGCATACTACATCATCAAATTGAATCCATTATAGTATATGCATCTGATTATACATGCGGCGAGAAAAACTGGCAAGGCATCTAAAGTTTTCGAGTGCCACAAACGATTCCTACTAGTGTAACTAGTTTCATAGGGTTATAAAAGAAGAGAATATTAAGCATACGATTCCTTTTAATTAGCAACTTTTAAAATAAATTGAATTAGTAAATTTAAACAGAGTAGGCTTAAAATTATATATAGGAATAATTAATTGACGTAGATATATACTTAATTTTACTAAGGAGAAGAAGAACGAAGAGAGACGGATGGCTCGAAGGTGAGATTTGTCTTCCCCTAGCTGCGGCCAGAAGAAGGGGAATGGTAAAAGTAATTAAAGCAGGAAGTTGGTGGGTAGCGGTTAGATGCAGCAATCGGACTCGACTCCGGTGGTCCATAATCATATACAACCCTTAAGATATGTATGAGTCACATTCCTGTCAATTCCTCGATCGCCCTACGCCTAAACCTACCACTACCACCACCGGTACCACTACGGCAACTGGGGCGCCTTCTTCCCCTCCTCTTGCTCTACCCAAACCCCACATAATTTATCTTCTTTTTTTCTAATTGTTTTTCAGCATCATATATACATACAATACAAGTAACCATCAATAACGGACAAAACTCCTGTTTAAGTACTGTACAGTAACCTTATTCCTGAGTTACGTATCTGTGTGCAACATGCAGCGATCGAGACGACGCTTTGGTCGATTGAGTGGGCAATAGCGGAGCTGGTGAACCACCCAGAAATCCAGAGAAAGCTGCGGCAGGAACTGGACTCGGTGTTGGGAACCGGGCACCAGATCACCGAGCCCGACACCCAGAAGTTGCCCTACCTGCAGGCGGTCATCAAGGAGACCCTCCGCCTCCGCATGGCCATCCCCCTCCTTGTCCCCCACATGAACCTGCACGACGCCAAGCTCGGCGGCTACGACATCCCCGCCGAGAGCAAGATCCTGGTCAACGCCTGGTGGCTGGCCAACAATCCCGCCCACTGGAAGCGCCCCGAGGAGTTCCGGCCCGAGCGCTTCCTGGAGGAGGAGTCCAAGGTGGAGGCCAACGGCAATGACTTCCGCTACCTCCCCTTCGGTGTCGGCCGGAGGAGCTGCCCGGGCATCATCCTCGCCCTCCCCATTCTGGGCATCACCATCGGCCGCCTCGTGCAGAACTTCGAGCTGTTGCCTCCTCCGGGGCAGGACAAGCTGGACACCACCGAGAAGGGCGGACAGTTCAGTTTGCACATTTTGAAGCACTCCACCATCGTCGCCAAGCCTAGAACATTTTGAACCAATTAATTCAAGTTTTAATTTTCCGTTTGTTTTTGAACTGCATGATCCTCTATCCAGTTGGAATCAAGAACGATATGTTGATATTTGTGGCTGTGAGTACTGCTGCACGTAAAGAAAATTAAATCTCCAACACCGATCTCTCAGTACTGTATTATTAATCTAGGTCTGCAATAAGTTTTATATTCATTGCATATACATGCATGTAGGCCTCCGATCCAAAGTATGTCCTAATTAAATGATCGATTTGAAAAGACAGTGCACTTTGTAGGATTGAATGGTGACAATTGCAATTACTAAAATTTTAAAAAAGTAGGTATTTTTCCTTTTTGGCTAGGTGACAATTGCAATTACTAAAATTTAAAAAAATAGGTATTTTTCTTTTTTGGCTAACTGAGATTTTATAGAAGAATTAAGGCAAATGGTCTACATCATCTTGTTCAAGTAAATCTTAAAAAGGAGATGAGTGACTAGATGTCCATTCAAAATTTCATCTGCTTCTTACACCAAGATGTAATAGCATCAGTTCACACATTTGCCCTCCTAGACAAATATGTGAAACTACAGAAATAGAACATTTTGCTTTTAGCTGCTAAATGTCCCGGACAATTGGCATAATGTACCAAGGCACAACTCCCCCCAAGAAAGCTCCAATAAGTTGTTGAGAGTCTGATTCTAACTTCACTTGCTAGATCTTCCTCTTCAAAGCTTGCCAGCCCTTCCCTCATGGCCTTTGCCACTATAAGTAGTGGTCTGGTTGTACTCATGCATGTACCTCCCATGGTTACTAGTTTGCCAACATCATCTTGAATAACCACTCCAGTTCCTGCTTGTCCTGAGGCTATACATCACATGCACCATTTGAGTTAATCTTAGATCTTCCACAGTCTGGTGGCCATTATTGAGGATTTTGAATATGAACCGTAGCCCTGTGAATTGATTCTACAAGCAGATGTTGTCGTGCCCTAAACTACCCCTAGGCCATTTGGGCCTGATAAATCGAAAACATGTAGCGGAAGATTTTATTTTACAAAAAAGGGCTTTTATTACTCACTAAGACTTATGGCATAACCCCAGGATACTTACTGGTATTAGCTCATTATGTTCTTTATTTAGGCTACGTTTTAGTGCTCTAAAAAAAAACAAGCTAGCACCTATGTGGATTTCATGTGTTCAATTCATGGTATTTACCAAGCTTTAGCCAAGATTATGCATGACAACCAAAACACCAACTTAAGTTTGAAAACTTATTTTCATGTATATGCTTCGCATACTTATGTATTTTGGTGTTCACTAGTGCACGTAATCTCTTAATGCTTTTATAAGCAAACTAATGCTTAGGCATACATTAATTCACATATGTGCACCTATTCTCCTTATTAGCCAATCTTTACACATGCATCCAAATTTCATGCTTTTCCAAGTTTTCTTGCATGTTCATCTTAGTGTGCACATACTTAACCAAACATAGCATGCCTTCAACATAAACATGGGCTTATGGGCTTTTTAGTACTTAACATGCATATGGCCCAAAATTAACCAAGAACATATTCAAATTTTCTAAGTTTTTATTTAAGCCCAAAACATGCATTTGAGCCCAATTTCAACATGCTTAAAGTTTCATGAAAACATAACCCATAAATTCATGTATGGGCCTTGGTAAGTCTACCAAGCAATAAAAACACACAAAAAAATGTCCAAGTCCATAATACAAGCCCAAAGCCAAGTTTGGCCGAATTTTAGCTAAGTCCATAAATTTGGTCATTTAACTAAGACCAACTATTACATGCTTAAAAGCAAGCCATATTCCAAAGAACACAAATCTACCTTAAGATGTTGTTCTCACAGTTTCTAGACTCGTAGTCTTACACACGAAGTCCACATTTTATTAGCTTGATTTTCAAGCAACTAAAGATAAATACTTAGAATAATTTGAGCAAATACTATTTACATACTTAACCTTAACACCACAGGAAGAGTACTTAGGACTCTTAGCTCAATCTTTTGAGCACGCTTTTTCCTACAAAGGTAGAGTAGGGCAGGTGAGATTTAAATCTCAATAAGGATTCCATATGGCTTCCAAAGCCTAACTTATGGCCTTTAAGACCTAACATATGCCAAGAAAGTAATAGCAATAATTATTCCAAAAATCCTGCAAAGAAAACATAAAGACAAAGAAAACACAATATACATGCATATACGGTAATAATCAAAATCAGGGGTTAGCATGCACAACAAATTCATAGAAGCACGAAAACACATGCCACTTAACACCTTGATTTACAGAAGGGCAGCAAGCATCCCTCAAGTTTTATTTCATTAATTTCACATACTTTTCATTTTCGGAGATCTCACTTATCATATGAATTTAAGGTGGCCTACTTAAATCCTAGCCCATAATGCTTGCTTACTTAACTTAGCTCATGAGCAATACAAAATTGCCGAAGCAATAATTTAACTTATGCCCTTTTAGCACACCTAGGATCATATGGTTATTTGACCATCACCTAGGGGCCCGAATACTCAAAGAGTATAGGAATCCTTACCAATGTCGAAAGCTTCTTAGAAGCTTATTTTCCTTTGGTTTCCTTGCTTGTTGATTCTAGAAGTGATTTTCTAGCACAAGAACCAAAATGGCCAAATAAATTAGTAATCCATAAAATACGAAGAACACTTGGTAATTATCTTAAAGAAATCAAAATACCAAGAATACTTGGTTCACACTTACAAAACCTTAACTTGGAGGTGTGGCCGAATTTTGTGTGCTTAATGTTCTTCAAATTTTCTTCTTGATTCTTCTTCCCAATGAGTTAGAAGCTCATTTATATAAAGAGCTCCTTCAGAAGAGCTCAAACCCACCAAGAATGAAGATGGCCGAAAGTTTCCTCCTTGAATTTCTTGAAATCTTTCACTTGATTCTTGCTCCTTACTACTTTAGAGCTTGAATTCTATCAAGAATACTTGGTTTTAATTTGAGGAAGGATAAGAACTTGTTATGGCAGAATGTTTAGAGGAGGAAGAGAGTTTGAAATGTGCTTGGAGAGGAAGAAAGAGTGATAGCAAATTTTAGAGAGAGAATGAGAGAGTTTGAGAGCAAAATGGTAAAAATGAGTGTGATGAATGTGCTTTAATGGGAGGAAGGTGTGGTGGCCGGCCATTGTAGTCAAAAATGGGTGGGAGACATGCCTTATTGGAGTCATAATTCAAATGGGAAGTGGGAGACATAGTGGGAGGACAAATTGGAAGAGTTGTTAGGACTTCAGTGATAAATGAGTGAAGTTGGGGGACAAAGGTGAGTGGAGGTGTGGGTGGAGGATTATTGAATTGTGAGTGGAGGTGGAGGTGGCATAAAATGTATTATTTTGAATGGGCATGGCTGCCATGGCATCCAAGGCCATGAAAATAGGCCAATTCCCCACTTAGTCCTCCAATCTTTTGAATTTGGGCAATTGAGCCCAACTTACAACAATTCCTTTGTTCAATTGAGTCCCTCATCTTTGAAATCCACCATTTTCACCATTATTTCTCTTGGCCTAAGCCAAGCTTAATTTCATGAATCCCTAACACTTAATTTAATGTCCCCTCACATTAGTTGAGCTTTATTCTCAATTAAGGAAAATTCTTTGGCTCCCAATTCACTTACTCGGGACTTAATCACTTTGGATTGTCCGGGCACTACAGATGTGACCAGAATTCCTCAACAGCTTTCTTTGCCCTGATAATAACATTTGCTAAATGCAAGGTTTTTTGGTGAAAAATGGCTTCATTTCAAGCAAGCCAAACAAACCAAGAAGAAAATGCCAATGTAGATCTCAGTAGGTGCTCGTCATTTCCTTTGCTTAGTTAAGCTAGAAAGTCATATAGCCAAGCATCAAAAGTAGTCAGCTTCTTTTTAACCATTCGATAATCCATCATACCAAACTAGAAAGCCTTGGTCCATTCACATCCTAAAATAGCATGCTCTACAGTCCTAGGTGATGAACAAAAAGGACATATCACATCCACTTTTAGGTTTCTCTTAGCTAAATTCACATGAGTCACATGACCAATTTTATTCCTTCCAACCAATTCCTTCTAACAGCATCTGATATCATTAAAGATAGTGGCTTAGTTATGAAAATGAACAAGTAAAAGGATAGAAGGTCATCCTGCCTTAGCCCCTTTTATGGCATGAAAATGTCAAATTCCTTCCAATTTATCAAAAGTTTATAAGAAATAGACCTTACAAGTCTTATAAATCTCATAATTTGCTCTAAAAAATCTCACTATATCCTATCATATGCTTTATTCATATCAATATTTATAGCCATTTGACACTTCTTTCCTAATTTCATCAATCTAAAATGATGAAAAGCTTCATGAGCAATGATTATGCTGTCTTGAATCATCTTATCTTTGATAAAAAAAACATTATAAAAGGTGAGATTATAGAGTTCATATATATGAGGCCTAATTCTATTTGCTAGAACTTTAGAAATGATTTTATAAGAGGAAATATAGAAACTAATAGGTCTAAATTAAGTTACTGTCTCTGGGGGATTTACCTTTGGAATGAGAACAACGGAAATAGTGTTAATGGAATATTTGAAAATACCATAAGTGAAATATGCTTCAATAGCATCAATAACAGTTTCCCCAACTTCTTCCCAAAATAAGTGAAAAAATAACCCAAAAAACCCATTTAGACCTGGTGCTTTTAATCCCCCCATCTGAAAGGTTGCTTTCTTAATTGCTTCTGTACCCACTTCCCTGGTTAGTCAGTCATTGAGCTCCCTTGAAACAACTTTCTTTATGTTACTTAAAACAACATGCATCTTCTTGGTAACCTTAGACTTAAACAGATTCATATAGTACTCTTTAAACATATCTTTAATTCTGGATTCATCCTCTATCCATTGATCTATTAAGGGATCTCTCAATCTAAGAATCTTATTAACAGTTCTTGTTTGGATAGTTGAAGTATGGAAAAAGGTTGATTTTTATCCCCATATTGAAACCATTGAATCTTGCTTATTTGACGCCAACACATTTCTTCTCTAAGTCATCCCTCCTCTAGTTGTTTGTACAAATTTTTCTCTTCTTCTATATCAAACGAATCTATATATTGAAGAGCTCCCACATAAGCTATAAGTTTTTTTTTATCTCTTTTTTAGTGTTATAAAAATGGTCCTAAATCTGCAATGTTTTAGCCCTTTCTGCATCCTAATCATTGCCTCCTAAGAGTAATCCTTGTGCCAGGTATATTAAATCACTTTTTTGCATTGGGGATCTCTAGTCCACATATATTCAAATTTAAATTTCCTTCTCCTTTTTTTTTTTTTTTTGTCTAAAGCTTCTGTATTCACCAGCAAAGTTGAATGATTTAAACAAAAGCAAGTCTAACTAAAAATTCGCATTGCAAGAAATAACATTCTCCAATTTGTATTGATCAAGGCTTTATCTAGCCATTCTTTAATAGGATTTTTGCCTTTCTTATTAAACCAAATGTATTATTGCCCTTTAATGCCTACATAAAAAATCTGAGCATCCGGCATCATTTCAAGCTTTTTTTTTTATCTCCACCACACCTCTCATCATGAGACAATATTTCATTAAAATCTCCTAGGCACATCCATGGTTGATTTAACTTCAGCATTGATAAAGTGGACTAATTCCTTCCAAATCTCAAGTATTTATTCATAAATTGATGATGCATAACTCCAGGTAATTTGAAAAATGTGTCTATTGCTTATTTCAATGACTTCAGTATTTATCCAGTGATTATTATCTTGATTAATGATCATTGAAATTGCCTCAATCCACCATATAACTTAGTCTCCATGAAAAAACAAATGTGGGGCTTATATCTTATCTTCATTTTCAGCAAATATTGAATTGTCAAAAGAATTCCCAACCTTTGAAAATTCCAGCTTAAAGCAATCATGGCTTTTGGGTGGCTTATTTTAAGAAGCCACCAATCCCATTAGCTTGATTGTGTTTTGTATTTTCAGTAGGATATAGTTTCTTCTTAGTGGATCTACCTCTCCTATTTTTCATAGGAGCCTTAGTATTTATTTCATGAGTGATTCCTGATCAAAATGGAATTCAACCATACACTGATTAAAGGAGGGAAAAGGCTGAGGTTGATAAATGGTGAGAACATTACTCATGTTTTTACTGGAGGAAGAAGGAACATGAGTATTAAAAACTATACTGCTAAAGGGACTAAAGGGAACTTTTGGTTAAGTTAAAGAATGGTCAATATGGGATGAAAGTTTTGGTGGGGTGTGGCTGGTTATTTGTAAACGTTCAAATTGGTACTCAAGCAATTTGTCAGCTACCAACGTAGTGTCTATTGCCAAATAATCTTGCCAACTTCTACTTACACCTTGATCGCCAAACTTGGGAGTAGTACCTCTCAACCAGGGACCATACCTAGGCTGACCAATACTCAACATATTCATTGGCTCACTTTCTTTGCATTTACTACCCGAATAACCAACCTTTCCACAATTATAGCACAAATCACCCAGGTGTTCATATTTCAGCTCCATCCAGGACTTTGATGTTGGTGTCCTAGGAAACCAAAAGCCTACTGCAAGACGTTGCTTAATAGGAATAACCACTTTAATCCTTAGAAAAGACTTGCACATGTCCTACTCATCTCCCTAATCAATCACCTTACCTATCTTTTTTTCCAATAGCTCATGCTATAGAAAAATTCATGAATTTTGTAACTCATGAATCTGCACCTACAATGAAACCTCTGTAAACTTCAACTCCTAAAAAGCTTGATCAGCACCCTATTACACAAACAAAGACAACTTCCCATAACATTCTAAGGGCCATCTCGTATAACAGCATCAATGTCTTCCTCAGCCCTAAATTTACAATGTAGCACTTTATCACTCACAGCATTAACTCTTTTTAACCCATAACTATTCCAGATTTTTCTAAGAATAGTTGTAGATGCTTGAGAATTAACTTTCATTATTGTAAGTAGCTTGCACACCAATGAAACTAGTTGATCTTCAAGTACCAGATCATGATCGTTGTCCAGAGTAAAATTTTCACTCATATCCAATTGAAAATTGGGGAAACTATAAAGGTCACCCATCGTGCCTAGGATTCAAATTTGATTAGCAAACAAACAAAATAAGAAATGAATCAGAAATTAGAAAAACATAAAATTGTATAAAGAATGAAAAGAGAGCCTTATATGGACACTTTTAGGAATCAAGTTCCTTGTAAGCTTCAAACTTAGATTAGTGGAATCTAGGGAAAGATGAGCACAACCAAAACGGCTAAAACTCTATGAACCTAAAGAAACAAACCAAGAGCCAATGAGAGGCAGTAACTGACCCTATGGACACAAGAATCTCACCTCAATAGAATACTGAGTCAAAGAAAGGAACAAGAAACAAATCATCACATTCATGAAACTTGCCAGGAGATCAATGTCAACCAATCTTGATATTATCTCATCTCTAACGATCAACAACAATCAAGAAAGGTGACAATAATTGCAATCAGGAACAATGATTATGGCGAGGGAAACTAGAATGAAAAGTAGTTATAGATGCTTTCACAGGCAGATGAGAGATAAGCTCTCAATTAGAGAAAGAACTTTTGAAAAAAAAAATTATGAAGTATGTACTTGGTTAAAATATTTTAAAAAATATTTGTTATGACTCTATTGAATTTTATATGGTGACCATCACTTTTTTACAATACCGTTGTTTGTGTGAGATTTAATTCCAGACAAACCACTAGCAGAATTGGTTGCCTTGCATAGTCCTAGTTGATATCAATGACATGAACCAATATTAATTATGAGGGGAGGGCAACAACGTCCACTCACCTTGCCTAACTCTATTTTTGCTTCCAACTTTGTTGTTGTCCATGTGTGCTGATCTTTCCCCACCATGTCTAACCATAACTAAGCATCTGGTTGGTTGGTTGCTTGGTTGCTTGCTTGGGCTAGCCCTTCTTATCACAGCTACTTTTAGCAACTTGGGTGCTTTACGATCTAATAGTCAATTTATTTTAATTTAAGTCAACTAATTTTTTTTTTACTTTTACATCTTTTTTGCCTGAAATTATTTTCATTTGAAAGGCAATATTATATAAATGTAATAATCCATTTGAAAGTAAATTTTTATGAATTTTTTCTTTTTAATACCTTAAACTATAAAAATTCATAAAAATTTAGTAAGATTACAAAAATTATATTTTTAATAAATTATTGTAGTTACATAGTATTGACTTTTAATTAAAATTAATTTTAAATAAAAAAATAAATTATTTTATAGTCAACTAACTTAACTTAAAATGAATTTGGTGTAAATTTCAAACCACTCAGTCTTCTTATCACAACTACTTTCAGATACTTTCAGCCCTTCTTAGTACCCTCACTGCTGTAAGCCAACCTTGACTTACGAACAAACCATCATGATCAGCACAACTTTTCATTGGGTTGGAGTTGGTTTCAACATTTCAAGATCCTCAAATACTTTTCACATTTTTTACATATAAGTCACTAATAATTAGTAATATATGGTATAAACGTGATTGTGATACTAGATTTCTATTTTAACTGAATTTGCTATTGATCAATACTTTACTGCAAATTACTTCCCTAATTTGTGCTTACATGGGTTAGGTTTACATTAGCATGAGCCTTTTGTTATTACCAATAGAATGGTATTTGAATATAAAAATAAAAAGTTAAAGAGATAATAACAGCTGTGATAAAAAACTATTATAATAATAAAAGTTATCGAGCCAGTTCATTTAGTATTAAATAAGACTAATTCAGAACTTATTTTTATTTTTAAGATTTTTTTGTTGGGAACAATATCACTTGAGAGTTACTATTGTATAGGTCAAAAAATTCATTTAATGACATTTATTTAGAATATAATTAAATTTGTAGAAATTTTTCTTTTTTCTTTTTTAGGTTGAGTAAGGTAAAACGTTTATGTGATTTATTTTACTTATATAATTTTAACTTTTAAATGATATTGGTTAAAAAAAATCATAAACATGACAATATGCCATTTTAATTAGTCCAACTAAATATTAAAAAGTAAAATTCATTTATGGGCCTAATATTTTTATGTTGTCCTAAACAGGTCTCTAATATTCATTTCATTCTCTTAAAGTCTCTAACCTTTCAATTTTTGTTGCAATCATGGTTCTTCTATCACTTTCCTGATCAGCTTTGATGTAATTTGTACTCCACTTTTCCTAAATTTTTTACACCATTTACTTTTGAGTAATTAATCTATAATTTTTTATTTTTAATATCTTAATATATAAATGAAAAACCTTTATATGTGAATAATAAATCAAGATCTACAGTTCTAGATATATTTTTTAAATTTTTTCTAACAAACAATAATATAAATAAATTTAAGTTAAACTAGTAAAAAATGTCAAATGATGTGGAACGAAGATAATATGAAAAATGATAACAACATTGTCCCTATATTTTATTTGAAAAATACTATAAGCCGATAAAACAGGAGGGGGGGGGGGGAATTGCGAATTATTTTTAATGACAAAAAAACCTGCGGTTCTGTAGCAACTACAATTTTATGTATTAGTTATACCTTTTTATCTTAACTGATCATTTTAATGATTACGAACGTGAATGCCGTTACAACTTTTCTTAATATTTATTGTTAGGATTTGTCTTAATGTTAAATCTATCGATAAAAATACATTTTGCAACAAAATAAAGCGGAAGAACCAGCAATAAAATGGTCCGAGTTGATGTCATTCGAGTCGGTCTTCCAGACAAGACATGAGCAGTAGTAATTGGGACTGCTTTTTGCATTGCCGTCTTGCAGTCTGGGTCTGGGGTTTTATAGGCCTGGCCCAAGCCCAACACATAATGTGGCAGAGTCTCATCTCATTCGTATGCACCCAAGTTACCCTAGATAAGCTCATTCATCAAATCAATTCAGTAAGGAGATAGTAACAGCAAACGTGTTGGTCCAACAAAATAAGAAAAAAGACATACCAGCCAAATAGGAATAGCTATCCTTCATCAGCAAAGCAGCCTCCATAGCCACCAGGTAGGTTCAGCCACTCTCCACTGCAACTCTTAACTTATCCATCGGAATCGGCATCGGCATCGGCCGTTCTTATATCACATGGACTGACCATTAGTTTCAAGTTTCAACCAAAGTGAATTTTTGAAAAAAAAAAAAAAAACAGAGAAAAAGAAATACCCAATTAAGTTCAATCTAAACCATCGGACCTGAGCCAAATTCAGGCAACAAGAGAACCACCACAACTACGTAAAACAAGAGGAAAAAGATGTAGAAAGAAACAAATCCAGAAGAGAGATGTGGATCCAAACCAGGCCCCCAAATCAATGCCCCGAGAAAGCTAGGGCTCAGAGGGGGCAGACATGCTGACCCTTCCCTTCACTCTCTGTGCACACTACCATGCTACCTTCATCTTTTCTTTCCAGAGCATCGGCTTATTGTACACAGACCTAAAACCCTGCAATTCCGGGTATTGAATAGAAAATAAAAATTGCATGAGGCGGCCGAGCGGCTGGCTGCTTCCAATCACTCGCATATGGTATCATATATATGTGCGCTCTCCATCACTAGACTATATATAGGTGTGTGTGGATGAGGAGGAGGCGCCTGACTCGGCCTTGCTAGGGTTTCGTTTCCTCGCTGGACCCATGAACTAAACACACACCAAGCCCAATAAGCCTCATCTTACGTTCCCACAAATACACTTGCCCATTCTTCCTAAAGCCCATCACTCATTCAAGCCTCAACCTTGTGCATCGAATTCAATTTATGGGATGTCCGTGAAGCGACACATGCATCCAAAGTTATAGAGGTTAGGTTTTTACCTAGAGTTATTTTAGTTTATCTATGGTTGTAAAATTATAAAAAGCTAGAAAAATTTAAGATTATATCAAAAATTTCTTAAAAAAATAAAAGAAAATATAATCATCCAAATATCTTAGTAAGTTCATATCACAAAATATTTTCACTTATTAATACTCTAATATCATGAAAGAAAAGTTTAGTCATAAACATGAAAAACATGTTCTGTATTCCACATTTTATAATGAGAAGTTAAGAATACCTCAATTATCTAATAAAACATATGAAACATCAGTCATCAATGAATGTGCCAATATTGTTATCATATTCAAAATTCATATCTTCATCTGCTTTGCTTCCATTTCATCATTTGAGAGGTTAATATCATCTATGCAAATATTTACACCATCATTAGCATTTTCTTCATATATATCCACATGTATATAATTTTGATAACCATTGATAACTCATACTAAATGAGAACAGTCCAAGGACACAAAGAGCTTGAGAAAAAAAAAAAGATATTCAGTTATCTTTACTTTTTTATTTTAACTATAAATCAGTTGTGTTTGTTGGCATAAAGATTGAGTTAGGCAATAAATTTGTATATTTTCTGGTAGCCAACCTTTTATAGCCCAATTTTTAGTAGATCTAACCTAACAATGTAAAAACTTAAAGTTTTAATATTTCTAAGTTTTTTAGATCAAAGCCAAGTCTCTACAAGTTTCTACGTATATATAAGTTTATATTAAGACTTTACATGTTTTTTACTTCAAAAGTTGTAGAAATGTAAGTTTCTAAGGTTTAAGTCTAGGCTTTTATAACCATGCATGCATCAATTTCAACTCAAGATTATCAAAATTCTTATTCGAATCTTAGAATCTTATGATTTTAAAATTTAAAGTGAGAAAAATGATCCAATTAGATTCTACAATTTTTTTTTGTTATTCAAAAGCATATTTACAAGTATATAGAGTTGAAAGTACATATATATTAAAGGGAAAAAGAATGCCTACTTTTTCAGAACCCAAAAAGGTCACTAAACCAGCATATGTGACATTGAAGGGAAAATTGGTGATGGTAGGGTTTGAACCCCTAACCTCTGCCATGTGTCCCTAAGTCTCAGACTAGTTGGTTTGAGGCCATGGAAAAATCGTATAAATTCTGTGATCATGATAATGACCCTATTTCAATTCTATGACTATGACTTATAGAAAACCAAAAATGATTATATATGGGATTTCAGTTTTGACAACCTTACTTTAACTAGTTTTTCTCGACCCTTAATTGTCAATTAAAAATATGTCTTATGGGAAAATTACCAAACCCCAATAAGGTTTAGTTGAACCTGCACTTATATCCTCACTGTTTGGAATACTTACATTTACCTCTCTCAAAAGTTAATTCTATTAAGAATGTTAAAAACAAAAATGAAGAACTCTATTTTACCATCCTAGCCTTCTTTGCTCGATACCTTTTGCCCATAAACTTCTGCAGCCATCTGATGAATTAGTGCACACTACCCCCAACTTCGTTGCTTGATGTCTTTGCTCCCCTACCATTTTCTTCGTCTAATTGCGCCATCATCAAGCCATTTGCCGCCATCATTGAGTATAACCAGATATGTGTAGCATCACACATAACTCACCGCTATCCTTCAAGACTGAAATTGGACTCAAGAAATACCAGCTCATCCACCTAGAAGATGGAAACGGGACGAACGGACCTATTCATTGTCGGATTCTGATGCCATCAATCTTCCTTCTCCCCGCATCCTCTGTAATTCTCTTCCTCTACGCAAATATAAAACTCGAGTCCCCTAGCTGACTCAATCCGCCCCATAGGTCTTTGACCTTGTAAAAGTTGATCTCGCCCAGATCCAATTCACATACTTCTCTGGCTTTAACGTCTGACCCAAACCACTCACCTTATGCTCTTACCTCTCCGTCTCACTACTTCCTTGCCTTTTTTATTCCCTACCTATTTATGGAACTATGAACCGAATTTGGCATGCTTAGATTTGTCAGAGGGGAAGGAGAGTCATGGGTAACCTGGAGTTGTTATTGCCGCTTTGTCATGAAGTCGTAGGCCTCCGAATTTGGGGTCATCGAAGGAGGTGGCGGAGCAACGGAAGGAGAGTGCATGGTTGAGTATCGCTGTTGGGGTTTCGGAGACTGGGACTTTGTGCCAGATTTTGGTTTTTTTTTTTTTAGATTAATTGGTTTAATTTGAATGGGGTAAAAAGGCTAAGAGCGCAAAGTGATACATTTTTTTATTTTAATAATGATGAATCATAAAGTTAACTTAATAAAGGATAAGTATAGGTATTTGAAATAATGAGGACAAAAATATAGGTTCAACTAAGTCTCAAGGAAATTTTGGTAATTTTTTCTTTCTTTAATCCTGGTACAAATTTAATTTTTTTATACACTAAAACAACAAAAAAAAAACTAAGGAAACATAGATACAACTATATTATGGGTTAAAGAGACTTTAGATCGTGAGACCACTATCATCAAGCATATATCCATGGAGTCCATTAAGAGCATATTAGAAATGGCAGAGTTAATCATTAGCATGTTTGACAACAATTGGAGAGCCTGAAAGTAGTCTGTTAAATTCAATGCTCAAGTGATGTGTTGAGACAATGCAAATGATAAAATAGCATAGGTTGCCTTTAATTAAGCTTCTAGTGTAGAATCGTAGTGAGGGATGAATATGCTCTTTTGATGTTGGGGTGGAGCATCTGTATCCAGCTAGACCCATGTTGTTCCACCTTAGCCAGTAAAACTTCACCAACCTCCATCAATAATAAAAAAGTTTTGGTGTCACATTAGATGGTTGGTTCCTGAACCATCCCTAAGTATGACACAAAGTGGGTGAAGGACTAAAAGAGAAGTACGAGAACTTCTGTTGGAAATCTTTGGTAATGGAAAGTTGAAAGAATAACTCATCCCGTCTTACCATCAAAGAGAGTACAAGAAAACAAGCATTTCAAAACACACTTATTTCTCCCAATCCAAATAATTCAAAGCGTAAAAACAAGAAATCTGAGCCAAGCTAGAGGGAATCATTTCTAGTGGGACAGTAAGGTAACAAGCCATGATTCAAAGATTTAGTAGAATTTGAGAAAGGTGACGAGGAACAGAAATTACCACATAATTCCTGGCATCTCGGACACTCCCAAAAAGATGAATTAGCAATTTTGAAGTGACCTGGCATTGGGGGCAGGTAGGATCCACAAAATATCCATGATTTGCTAATATTTGTTTTGTCCTGAAAAGTCTATGATAAACATTTCTACAAGAAAGATTTGAACTTCTGCAAGATTTGAGAAGCCCAAATCAATTTAAGAAAAGTCGAGAAATCTAGATGTAAAGCAACGTTCAATGAGTTTCTAGTAAAATAAAGAAGATTAGTCAACTTCTTTTGAAGCTTTAGATTATAGCCCTGCTTTACACTAAATGAGCCAAAAGCACTTCCAAGCTAGGAAATTGAATCACGGCCATTCATGTTAATGGGATAAGGGATTTGAAGAAAAAATCAATAATCTATAGTGGGAAAAAATTGTTCAGATCTTGAGTTGTCCATCATTTTTCTTTCGAATCATATAGATCTGAAACACACAAATTTGAATTATTAAGGATACTATCAATGAGAGTACGTAAGTGATATGGTAAATTCCCAGAAATCCAAGAATCCTCCTAAACCTTTATTGTTTTTTCTATTCCCCACATTCTATTGAAGATGGTAGCTAAAGAGATCTTGTTTATATGGCAGGCTAGAGCAGATTGTAATTCAATCCCATTGGGCTTAGTGGACTAGACAGAGTGCAAATTACCATACTTTGTGATAAGGACTTGGTAAACGAAGAATTTATTGTTTTCAGTAAATATGCACCAAAAGGTCTTTGCAAGAAGAATTTGATTGAAGAATTGAAGATCCCTAATCTTAAGACCACCAAGACCCTTAAGAAGTTGAAGGAGACTCTGCTGTTGTAAATGAAGGCCTCTTCGATCCTGGGTACTAGACTAACAAAAATGTATAAATTGCTTGGAAAGATCATCTAACATAATTACTTGAACCTTTAGTAAAGACATAATACAAATAAGAGTGGGATATAAAGTTGATTGTATAAGCATGAGGTGACTAGCATGATTAAGTAATTTCCCCTTTTAATCAACTAAGTGTTTTTTAACCTTGTTTGCCAAAAATTGAAAAGAAATACAACGTAACATATTCTAAGAAAAAAAAAAGACTCAAATATAAATGGATGACATTATAGATTCGAAAAGGAAACAATTGAAGAATGTCACTCTTGAGAAGGTTTATCACATTACTACTAAAAAGTCATTCAGATTTTTGAAAATTAATTCACTGACCAGCTGTAATCTCAAATTCCTACAGAGTTTGATGAATAGCATGAATAGCTAACATAGTGGGATGAAAAGTAAATGATTTATCTCCAAACCACTCTTGCTCATCCTAAGAACATTGATGACACCTAATGATTGTAAACTTGTAATGGTAATAACAACTGTAAATAATAATAATAATAATAATAATAATAATAATAATAATAATAATAATAATAATAATAATAATAATAATAATATTTTGTTTATGTTGCAAGATGAAGAATGGTTTAAATTTAGGCAGACCCCTTAAACATGTAAATGAAAATGTTAATTTACAAAAAAAGAATTATCAATAATTGTCCTTTATCAAATAATTTACACCTATTGATACAACAAAAAATTTTATTGTAAGACTTACTTAAATTTAAACGCTCTATTTAACTAGTATGTAAGTGTACTAAAGAAAAGTCTTTCCCGTACCCTTTATTATTGGGGAAAACTGAAAAGGTGTCAAATTGTCACTAAAGGTTAACGTTGTTAGAAGTTAATGAGAAAACTTTTATGAACTAGTTTAAGAATTGTGCAATGGAATATTGTCATTTTTAACAAAATATTTTTATCGGTAAATAACCAGTAGCAAAATTACTTCAAAATAGAAGATCTAAGGTATGTGGAGACCCGCACATTGTGCTAGGTACATTATACAACAACATTAGCTATAAAATAATCAAATTTAAGTATAGAAAATTGTAAATATACAAAATAGTGATCTAAACATGTGTTTATATATTGTCAGGGAAATAGCATATTTAGTCCTAAAATTTGATACTTTTTCATTTAATTTATAAAACCATGCAAGTTTCTATTTGAGTCCAAAAACTTTCAAAATATGTAAACAATTAGTCCTAAACCGTTAGCCACTTATTTTAGGATGAATTTTATGACTAATTGTTTACACATTTTGTAAGTTTTAGAACTCAAATAGAAATTCACATAGTTTTGGAACTTAAATAGAAATTTCCAAAGTTTTAGGACATTAATAGAAAATTCACAAAGGATTTAGTACTAAAAAGTGAATTTTCCCCTGGCTTTTGTTCCATTGGCATTTCAAAACCTTTTGAGAAATTCCCAAACTCAATAATAAGCTTCTTATTTGTGTAGAAGTTCAATGAAGATTATTTATTAATAACTAAAAATATTTATTTTGAAAATTTCTTTGATTCTTTGAAACTTTCAATTGTCCTTTTAAGATCTTTGAAAAGTATTTTTAATTTTTTTGCAAAAAAAAGATACTATATAGCTTTCTTTCTTTCTTTTTTTTTTTTTCTAATTTTGAAAAATGTAAAAAATTAAAAACAAAAAAAACAACTTAAATAAAAATTAAAAAATTATAAGAAAATCTTACTTCTTAAAGCATATTTTTCAAGTCTAAGGGGAAAAAACCACTTTCAATACTAAATCATTTGCAACTTTCTATTTATGTCCTAAAACTCTGTAAATGTTTATTTGAGTCCTAAAATGTACAAAACGTGTAAACAATTAGTGCTCAAGTTAACCTCAAAACAGGTGGCTAACAATTTAAGACTGGTTGTTTACACATTTTGAAAGCTTCAAGACGCAAAGAAACTTGCAAAGTTCTAGCACTTAAATAGAAAAGTGATCAAAGTTATAAGATTGAATGTATTATTTTTCCTATTTTGTCAAAAGAGTATTAAAGATAATAAACAAAAAAAGATCAAAACAATTTCATTAGCTAAATCAAATGAAACCAGTAAAAGAAAGAAAAAGCTTTTGGTATTTATATTGTATGATAACACTACATAATATACATATATAAGTTTGCTTTTTTAGTGTTTTACTCACTAAAGAATTAGTAATAAAATGAAACCTTTTAATAATCGAGCACTCTTGCATATTGTAAATCGTACACATATTTCAACTAATCAAAACTTTGAATCAAATATATTTAATTAAAACTCTAAACCAAACCATGCAAAAGAAAAAGATTTTTGCATTTAATATGATTAATAAATAAATGTATCTAATTTCAATTTAAGGCCCTATAATTTTAAATTTAAATAGACCATCCAAAAAAATTTTTTCCCCAAAAGTTCATGACAAATTGCGAAAGTCAAAGACCATTACGCTGGCAGTTATATATTCAGGGACCAAAAGAGATATTTGACCATTCCTCAGGAAAGGTAGAAAAAAAAAATTGAGTTGCGTGCAGGCGGATGCGACATAAAATTTGACAAAACACTTTCAGTCCTTATAATGTTGGTCACAAACTTCATAAATATGGCAATCTTACCATTGTCCCCACCAAATGGTCTTCACACCAGCTTGCGATAGCAAGCAAAAGTGTGGACTATTATGAAAGAAATAATATGTTTAGGGAAATAGGCATTTGATCATAAACTGAGAAAAGCAAAAGAAACCAAACCATGTTGTTTCGATCTGGAAAAGAAAAAAAAAGCGTCGATAGTGGCATTCAGTATTTATCAACAGTGAATTGTGTTGTAGATGAATGGTAAAAGTGAGTTTTATGATGTCCGCAGGTTGCGGTAGTCCAATCCGTATTAATATTAAATAAATATAAATAGTGGCGATCATTGATAAAAAAAAATCATAAAAATAAGAAAAAAAGTAAGAATTGAGATAAAAAAAAATCAAGGTAAAGTTTTGGGACAAAAAGAACTAACAAAAAGATTGTAGGTATCAAGAGATAAACTTTAGTGGTTAAAATTTTTTTTTAGAAAAAAGAAATAATATGAAAAAGTTGATAAAATAAGACAAAAAGTGAGATTTCAGTGACAAAAAATGAGGTTTAATGATTGATATAAAAAAAGGCCAAAAAATGGTCTTTAGACCAAGAGAATAAATGTAAAGATTTCAGGAATTAAAGGCTTAATCATCAATTTAATAAATGAAAAAATTAACTAAAAAAAATAGCTCAAACCATATAAAAAAGTAGACAACTCTTATATAGTGATTAAAGTTTTGTTTTAAAAAACAATAATAAAAAAAGGAACAAAAAAGGTTAAATGAAATCATTTTGGTTGATTATAAAAAGAAAAAAAACAGACAATGGTTTCCAAGATTTTGCTTTAGCAGACAATAAATAAAAAAGAACAAAAAAATTAGCAGCCAAAGTAACAAGTGGAAAAACCCTAGTTATTAAGTTTTGGGATTTAAATGACCAACAAAAAGAAATTAAGGACTACAATGGAAAAATGTATAAATTCATGCACTAAAAATGCATTTGATTAAAAAAAAATGAAATAGACTGAAATTGTTAAAAATAATGTCACAAGCCTTCGTAAAAGTGAGTTCTATGTGAAAAAAAAGATTAAGTTAAAAAAAAATCAATCATGTAAAAAAAGAGAGTAAAACACAAAAGAAAAAAAAAACATAATGTTCATACATAGTGATTTTCATTGTAGATCAACAATAAAAAAACACATCATATTTTAGAATATAGTGAAGTTTTGATAACCACATCTTGTAATTGGTGTTTTTTTTCAATAAATTAAGCATGAAAATAATTTTTAATAATAAGAAATTAAAAATTTCTCATCAATAGATTCATATTAATCAATTAATTTTTTTTTCAATTTTTGACTTGGGCTCTATTTATATTATATTCGGGTAAAATCCAAATTTGGTCCCTTAACTATTGGGTTTGTCCTAAAGTGGTCTCTTAACTATAAAAGTGACTATTAGAGTCCCTTAACTCAAGCAACGTATCCAATTTGAGTCTCATCCGTTATTTCAGGCACTATTTCTAACGGAAAATGCGTAGGTGGCACTTAATACCCCCTGCTTGGTTCCACAATGCCACGTGGCATACTCTTTCATGACAATAAATAATAAGACTGAGAGTATAATAAATCTTAGACTAGAATTAACAAAATATATAACTTTAGGGACTTAAAAGGCTAATTCCCCCCTCCCCGCAGCCCTTGTCCTCTGTCTCCCTCGTCCGCCGCAATTCACCTCCGTTGCCCTTCACCTTTGCCGACCTTCTCCTCAGTCGCCCCCTCCTCCCTATTCTGGGTTGCCGTCCTCTTCCCTCATCTCTCTCATCCTCTAGCCGCCATTGACGCCGACCCATCGCCGGGAATTCGTTGGCTGATCGTATAGGATCAACATCACTGCCAGCGCTCTGAGGCTCGATGTTGATCATCTGATTTATCTTCGCTACAACTTTCGGATAGGTGATAATATTCTAAGACAGGCTGGGAATCGTTACCTCTCCTCGTCGGACGGGTTCAAAGAACGTCCTCCGATTCGACCTCCGACGCCCATTCAAACCATCTAGGAACGCATCTGGCAGCCTTTCGTGTTCCGGTCGAGGGATGGAATGGCGGCGAGATCAAGGTGGCATCGGAGGTAATCACTCCCAGGCGTTTGCGATTCCCACGCTTCCGGCATTTGCGATTCTTCGCTCGCTGTTCTCGACGTAGAGTGACATCCAATTCGATTGAGTTCGGCAAGAGAGAGAGATGAGGTCGGTGAGAGAGAGGCAGAGGGGGAGAGACCCAGGCGAGAGAGAAGGGCGGAGAGAGAGGGGATGAAGGATGAGCAGATCAAAGAGAGAGGCAGACGACGAAGCTCCACTGCATTTGAAGAGTTTTTCAGCTCTTCTTTTACAATGATACTTCCCAGGAGGCTACGGAGTGGGTGCCGTTGCGGCCGGAGATTGACCCAGATTGGCCTGGAGTGTAGTCTTGCTCATCGACGAAGAAGATTGGGGAAGAAGAAGAAGATTGGGTTAAATTATGTTTTGGGTCCTTAGGATTATTCATCTGTGTCTATTCTACCTATAGATTTATTATCCTTTCAGTCTTGTCACTTATTGTTATAAAAGAGGATGCCAAGTGGCAGTTGGGGTGCCACGTAGGCAATTTCCATCCGAATTAACGCCTTAACTGACGGTAGGGACCAGAATAGGACACGCGAGTTGAGTTAGGGGACTTTAATAGTCACTTTTTGAGTTAAGGGACCACATTACGACGACCCTTAAAGTTAGGGGACTAAATTTGAATTTTACCCTATTATATTCTTATCATTAAAATGATTAGTTATGTTTGAAATATAATACTTTGAAACAATACATATTTCTTATGTTATAAAAAATAATTTACTAAAATTTTTCATGCCTTATTAACTCAAAATCCAATTTTCAATATTTATGAAAAATTTATCTAGAAAAATTCACTTTTATTTTCAGCAATAATGGACTAAATTATTTTAGTAAACTATAGATCTTAAAGTAAATCATTGGTGTTATAAAACTTAATCATCAATAATAAAAAAATGACCAAAACATGAAAATGTATTTAATTTATGTTAATTAATTAATGATTTAACTATTAACTCTATAAAGATAAAAAGAAAAAAAATTGACTAAAGTCGAATAAACCGTAACCATGGTCAAATGTTGGTAAACTATAATGATTAAGGTTTCATTTCAGAAAGCAATAAGAAAGAAATGTAACAAAAAAAAGTTTAGACCAACCAAAAAATAGAAACTTTAGGTATTAATGGTTTAATAATTTTCTTAATAAAGTTAAAAAATGATTCTGACATTTATAATGTATGATAACATTGCACAATGTACATATAAAAAAAATTTCTGAAATTTTACATATTAATGAATCAGTGATAAAATGGAACATTTTAAGAACCAAACACCTATATATAATACAAATTGTGCGCTATTTTAACTAATCAAAACTCAGAATCAAATTTATCTAAAGCATCTGTGTATTATGTAAATTGTTCATATGTTTCAATTCATCAAAACTTTGAATTTAACCTATCTAACTAAACATTTGAATAAAACCATGTAAAAGAAAAAGCTTTTGGTATTTAATATAGTTAATGAAGGCATGTCTCTAATTTTCTTTTAAGAATCTATCATTTTAAATTTAAGCAAACCATATTTTATTTTTCTCTAAAAGTTTCCAACAGATTGAAAAAGTTGGGGTTATTATGGTAGAATTGTTATATTGAGGACCAAAAGGGGGATTTGACCATTTAACGTGTGAAGTAGAAAAAAAAAAAGGAAACCGTGTGGGGGGGTTTGCCATAAATTGGGAAACTATACTCTCAGTCCCTGTATTGTTGGTCTTGGAAAGTAGTCATCCCCAATCGTTATTATCTGGCGATCTTACCACCATCAAAGAAATAGTCTTCACCTTATCTCATGACAGAAAGTGAAAGTTGGGGATTATTTTGGCATATCTGATATATTCGAGGACTAAAATGGATGTTTTACCATAAAACCTGGAAAAGCAAAAAAAACAAAAATGGGCGAAATGGGTTACTGTTGATAAACAGTAAAGCCCCTTTCATGTTTAGAATATTACATAATGAGGTTATGTTAGCCCACATGTTGTAGCAGGTAGTTTTTTCTTGTAGCAAATTTAGCATTAGAAAAATTTTAATAACTAATTAAAAAATCCCCACTCATAAATTTATTCAAACCATTTAAAATTTTATTTTATTTTAATTTTGAGATTAATTTTATGTTTTATTATTAAAATGACTAGTTGTGATCATAACATATAATTATGAAACATAACATAATATGTGCTTCAAAATCATGGATTTTTTATTTAAAATAATTAACAAAAAAAATTTCATCTCTTATCAACTCACACTCTAATTCTTAATATTGAAGAGAAATTCACTTAGAATAATTAACTTTCAATTTTAGCAAGTATGGACCAAATTGATTTATTAAACCATAGAACTTTCTAAGTAAATAACTCAAGGTACAAAACTCAATCATCAATAAATAAATGACATAGCCTAAACATAAATTTGTGTTTAATTTATATTAATAAATTTATAATTTAACTATTAGCTTAATAAATACGAAAAGAAACAAAAAATAATAAATTGACCAAAGTTGAATCATCTGGAACCATACACAATAGTGGAAAAAACATAATGACTAAAGTTTTGTTTGAGAAAACAATAATGAAGGAAATAAGCAAAAATAGTTCAGGGACCTAGAGAGGGAATGAAAAAAAATTTTAGATATTAAAGGTTTAGCAATTGACTTAATAAGAGAGAGAGAGAGAGAGAGAGAGAGAGATGGTTTTGCTAAAAAAAAAAACAAATCATGATGACCAAGTTTTTCTATAGAAGATAATATATAAAAAAATAAAGAATAAAAATGTTTGGGGACCAAAAAATGCAAATAGAAAGACTATAATTAAATAATTATTAATTTCTGGACCAAAATGTCACACAGATCAAAGGAATGAAGTAAAAACAATTCAATTCAAAACGTGTTTTAGCAAAAAAAAAAAAAAAAAGGCAATCAAAATGAAAATAGATAAATAGCAACATAGGATTGTCTTGCAAAAAGATGACCTATCTTCCAAAAGAAGCAATTGCATCTAAGATATGGAAAAAAACGACACACTCTGTTTATCAGTGTATATGATTAAAAATGCATTTTAGCAAAAAAAGAAACGTGAAACAAAATAAAAATGGAGAACTAGCAATGTAGGTCCTCAAGAATATTGTTGTCTTTTGAAAAGATGATCAATCTTCCCAAAAAAGCAATTGCATCTCAAAAGAAAATAGGAAAAAAAATGATGGACACTGTTAATCACATAGATGAATAGTGCACACCTCAGCTTGGACCAAGTTTACCGTTGTATTTGTAGTTTACTGATGTTGTATGAACAGTATACCCTTTTGGGAAAGTTTGGGGACCAAAATAAAAGAAACGAAATTTGTAGGGGCTAGAAGTGAGTTAGACCATCACTCTGGAAAAAGCCAAAAAAAAAAAAAAAGAGAAGAAGAGACAGCGCTGCACTGTTCATGAACAGTCACAATCATCCGCAATTAGTATATAGTATAAAGTCTCCTCTTTTGAAAGTAAGTAATAATTAGTGACAAATTTTATCTAAAACATATTGGTAACAAAATTGCCACATCGACTCATTGAGCAAGCGGAGATTTTGCACATTTTCCTTAATTATTGAATGATTTTCAAAGGAGCCCCCAAGGACCGTGGGCGCCGCGCGGAGGTCCTTGTCCGCAGAGGAACGCAAATCTTGGACACAGCCGAGTGGCGCGAAAATTTTCCACCGAATTAGACTGTTGCTTGCTTCCTGCTTTCTCCAGGTCCGGAGTAAGTACCAGATAAAAAGCGTTAGCCTCTGTCGCTCGTTCCTCCTTCTTCTGGATTCCGATTACAGGTACAGTTATCTATCCGGCCGGATTTTGCTTCCATTTTCTTCGTCGCTTCAGTTGCTGCGTTCTAATGATAAAATTTAGGTTTTCTTTCTTCAACTTTCTTCCAGTGTTTTCCCGTCGACTTTAACTTGTTAATCTTGCTCAAATTTTGCCTGTTTTACGTCTTGGTTGCTCACTTTCTTTTAGATTCGTCCATATGATACTGACTTGATTTCCTCAATTTCTCTATGCTCGAAACTTTGCTTGCAGTTGCTGATCTAATACTAGTATGTGTTTTCTTTCCTTCATTCTTGACGCAATTGAAGTTGTCGGATCTGCATTTGCAATGTGGCAGTCAAGATTTTTCCTGGCCGTTGAACCGTCTCCAAATTTACAGCGTTTATTCATTACCGGATAGGAGCGACTGAATTGAACTTGATATGATTTTCACAACTCAGATAGCTAGTTGCTCTTTGATTCCTATTTTCTTTGTTCCTTCCATTTCTTGTGATTTGGTTTAGCTTATGTGCTTCGACTAAACGCGTAGATCCCTTCTGTGTATTATTGTGCGCATTGGCTTTCATTTCAATAGTGCTGTTGCCTGGGTTGCCATTATCGTCTCGTTACCTCTCTGTTTGCAGCCCTTCAGGGTGATTGCTCTGCATTTGTGCGTGTGCAGCAGGAGAAATGAGGATTTTCCAAGCTCCTACATCAGTGTACTGAGTTGGTACTGCGTGTCATATTTGTCTTTATCTATACCCAAACGATGCTTCAATGGATGGGAGGATCAAGGCGGAAAGTGACAGCTGTAAGTTTTCAATGGGTTTCGTTTAGAAAAGTGAAGTTGGAGTCGATTGCATCCAATTAACAAGAAGATAGCTTCTTTATGCTCAAATTTGTAACATAAATAGCATATAAAAATTAGGATGCAGCTGAGATTTGTTCACAGGCAGTAACTTTTGCATCTTAAAGAAATAAGCAGCTATACCCCAAACACACATGAATATAAGTCTTGAATTTTACACATGTAAAATTTATCTACAGTTTATCGTAAATGATACTGAAATTCTGAGTTCTGGCAAATTGACATTTCCTCTTGTGCATGTTGATGGACAAGTTCAGTCAAGGAAGTCTACCGAGAAGAGGTAATGGAGCATAAAATAATGCTATTTTGTTCTGATTATATTTGAATCAAGTTTGTAGAAATCTGTGGCATGGTAAAATTTAGCACATATAGTTTATTATTTTGAGGCGTATGTGTTCTGACTGTTGCTTTTGCTTGTAGTAAGATTTGCAAACATAATTATTTTCCTGGCCAAATTTTGAAGGCAAAAACAATACTTTGAACAAAGGAGGCGACAGCAACAACTGCAGCCCACTTGTACAGAGGGCCTCAACAATGGAATAACCGGAGGCCAGCAACATCAAAAGGAACAGGGTTCACTAGATGTCCTCAGTTTTCTAAATCTCTCCCAAATTTCTCAAAATTTCAAATCTTCTCATCCCAATGGTGAGAACTAGGGGGGAACATTTACTTCGTTCTTGTCTCATTTTACTCCTTTTCCTGTCATAGGATGATAGGAGTAGTTGCAAATAACATGTATGCTTAGTGCCAGAAAATGTTTTAAGTGAATATATATTAGCAACTATGTGTTTTACCTGCCTTTTTTTCTCCGTCATGAAACTGTCTCTTGGCTGGATGATGTGTTATAACTGTTTCCATTCATGATATTCTTCTTTTAGGACTTGTGTAATCATAACCTTTCCTTCTCTACTAAGACATGCTCAACCATATAGGAAATGGAAATCAACAGGCCAAGTATCATACTCAAAAAGGTCCACAATCATTTGTTACTGGTGTATTCTCTGGATGTGTTGCGGAAACTGATGAAGCAAGTATGTTCACGAATTCTTTATAAATAACTGTGCCTTGTTCTTTTTCTTCTTCTTCTTCTTCAGATTTTCTCGAGTTTGATCATGTTTATCTGAACTTTTCTTTCATGTGGAATAGCAATTCCTCAATCAGGCAACCAAGAGACCATTGTATCTACAGAGAAGTATGGACTTTATTATATTCATGGCCTTTTATGTACTATATTCACAATGTTTTTGCACATGATTTGGTTATGCTAGTGCATTTCAGGTTTGGTTTTTATTCTGTGTAGGTTACTTATCTGTGTCCATGGATTGTCATGCCTTCTACTGTTATTGGAATATATATTATCTCTTCACTTCACTTGATCTTAGCCAAAAGGCCTAGATAGTGATATTTATTCTTATGTATTCTTTGAGAACCATTTTCCTTTGTACCACAACAGGGGTGCATTTTGTTCTGCTAATGTTCATGTTTCCTCTCAACTCAACACTAAGCCTGATCTCTTGAATGTAGATTCTGAGGGTAAGTATTTCCACTCATCATATGAACTTTCTGACCTTCCAGCTCTAGCATCTTCACTTCCATATATACAAAAATGATCAAGCTAATACTTCTATCAAGATAGGGGTCTTAAATCCATACTCATATTTCCAGGAGATTCTGTTTTTGATTTGCTGGGTGATGATGATGGAGATGAAAAATTGCAAGAGGGTAATGTTCATGAAGCTCATGTTGCATTTTCAGTTCAAGGTATGACCTTGCGGCTGAGACAAGCTGTGGAACGTTTCAGCTTCCTTTTACACCAAGCAGAATAACAATTTGATATCCTCTATTTCTTTTGAAACTATATTGACTGCTGTATAAAAAATGGAACACTGTCAACCTTTTTCCACAGACAAAAAGGATAATTATGAGAGAAAAAAAGTGGGAAAATTTCCCAATATTCAAAGCATTAGTTGGTATGTAAGAACAGCAAGTGATCACTTCACTAGATGTGAAACTATTTCTTCTGACTGGATTTTCATTCATTTGACTTTTTCCATGGGAAATTTCCCCAATATTCAAGGCATTAGTTGGTATATAAGAAAGGCAAGTGATCACTTCACTAGGTGTGAAACCATTTATTTTGATTGCATTTTCATTCATTTGTCTTTTTCCATTGTTTGTGTTCTTCTCCTATATAGCTATTTGTTAGGAGTATGATAAACTAGATATGATTAATCTACAGAAAACAGCAAAGCTGCTAGAGCAGTGCAAATTGCAATGATCATAAAGCTAAATCAAGCATTGCATTGTTAACACTTACCTTAAAGCACCAAATTTTCTCATGCTATATGTTTGCCAAAGATTGGTTTGATCACAACAAGAATGAAATAGAGGCAAGATTTCCTTATCTTCACCACTATAACTTTACTGCTGCTGGATTCTTTTGATAAAGTAAGACAAAAAGGTGTCGTGATGGTTTCTAAAAGAATTGTATGGAATAGAGAGTGAATCAACAGTGAAAGAGAATTGAGTCTGCATTTTCGGCTACTTCCTGTCCATCAGGTTTAGGTACTGTTGGAGCACAAACTCCACCGCAGTCACCTACACATGTCAGGTAATAGGTTCTTGAATTTCTGCACCTCCTACATTTCCATTTGAAAATAATTCTTGTGATTACAAAGACTTCTTGTTTTGCTTTGCTTCACTAAGCGAAATGTTATTTTAGAATGTCCTGGTTTACCTGTAGTGCTTGCTTATTTTCACTTGATTAACGAAATTTTGATGCTCACATATTTCTGAAATTTACTTTATACTTGTAATGAACTGTGCTGGTGATAGATGCATGAATTATGTCTAATTCAAAATGAACTTCTCTCTTTCTTTTGATACAAAAAGGATTTCTTTTTTCTAAAACAGTTTTCATTCTTGACCTGTATGTTCTTTTGAGATATAGAGCCTCACTTGGTCACTGCTTTCCACATGGGATAACTTCAAGGGAACCAAGCTTCTCAAACAATTTTGACTATTTGATTGACAGCACCGGGTCACAAGTGGTGAGAGCATTACTTGTATCATTAGTCATTAATAAATTAGCTGCTGCAGTGTTAGATAATCAAGAAAGAGAGCAGAGGGGAGAGACCAATAGGGATGTGTAGGACTGTCAATCATAAAAGTCACTCCTCTAATTACTCTCAATATCTCCAACATGCTGTTTCTTCATTAACATCTTATTTGAATGTACGTTTTCCATTTCCCTGCTATAGGGAATGTCAGTTTGCTTAGATCTTTCTGTTATCAAGGCAGAAGAGAGACTGAAGAATGGTAATGTATGGTTCATGCTGCAAAATTTGAGCCACTGATGTTGTTAATTATTTGCTAAGTTTCATTTAATGGAATGACTAAAATTGATATAATCCCAAAATTTCATGTGCACTGCGTTGCAGAGTACCTTGAATATGCATGATGATTGAAAACAGCAAAATTACAACTCCAATGGCGATGGAATGATTATGAATTTATAGTTTTCCATCTGTAATAAAGTCTCTTCTTTCTTCTGTCAAAAACAAAAAGAAAAGTGTCTTCTTTCGTTTCCCCTCTTTGGTTGTGGCTGAGCAAGTGTTGCTTTTCTTATTAGCTTTATGATTAACAACAAAAGATGATTTCCTATGTGCTTATTTCTTGCCAGCTTGGTATTAATGAAAACAGTTTATTGCTTGTGTACTTAACACAGGACAAAATGATACAAGATGTGGTCATGCCACTTGGAGGCTGTCCCTCAGAGTTTTTCCCGGTTGTGCTGGATTCATATGAAACTGAAAGGCAGAAGCCATCCTTTTTTGCAGATTGTGCGCAGTGTGACTGCTATAGTTGTGAAGTAGAGAGTTCTTTTGGTGGCGCCAATAGCATCTCCTCCTACAACTGGAAAGGTTCATGGGAAGGTGAATATCTGTCTTGTGAGTTCTGCAAGTATTTTTCTCTGACCACAGTTTTCCAATTGATTAAACATCTGATGGATAAGAGGAAAATTTCCAAGGTTTTCAACGTGCAACTTTTTAATGGATGTCCCTCTGTTCTCTTCATGCTTGTGAATTTACCTTTAGTTTCAGGAGACATGTTCTATTAAATTTTAATATGGCCTTATGAAGTCATAATTCTTTTTCCTTTTTGTTTTTAGAAGGCATTTGCAGCAAACTGTTCATTAATAATAGAGCACTTACCCTTTACTTGTACCTCTCTGCCGGATACGCGTAGTTTTGTTGATTACTTCCTTGATGAAAGGCATGATGACTCCTGGAAAATCTGGCCCTATGAAACAAATGGTAGATCCACTGGATTCATCAAATGTGGGGAAGATATGGGGTCAGATTACATGGTTAGCGGTGCCAATTCACTGAAGAAAAGGTGAACAATCAGATTTTAGGATTCCCCCTTTTCTCGCAAATTGCTTAAAACTATTTCCTATATACAGGGATTATCAAGTAACCAAATTCAGCAATCCAGGTACTTTTTGTACAATTTCCAACTCACAAGACTCATCAGCTTTCTCCGTGTTCGTTCTTATCTTGATGCCTAATTCCCATCTCCCACCTACAGTTTCTTGCCTGTTGTGATTTTCTTATACCCATCCATCCCAAAATGCTTGTCATCTTTTACTTTTTTGTAAAAAGTATGGATGTTATACCTCACAAGCACATTAAGCATGTTTTTTGAGGAATGCCCTGCCTACCTAATAAGCATATTAATAATTGAGCAAGGCAAACAAAATAATGAGAACGGTAAATTTGGAAGAATATGTTTGAGGGTGCTATAGATTTTGGGGAGCACAAAAAATTGGAAAGCGACAAATAGGATGGAAGGAGCAACTTTTTTTACATAAAGCGCATCTTTTGTTTTTTGAAGAAATAGATTTCTGGGTTAAGTGTGCAATTGCATGTTAAACTTCTTTATATGTACGGCATATTATTCTCAGCACTCATCTATTCAATCTTAATGCCATTTTTACTGTGGAATTAGATTCTACATCTCCAGAGAATGCCAAGTTTAACCACGATTTCTCAAGTTCACCTGCAGCAAGGTAAGCCTTTTTTTTGGAAAAGGAATGTGGTCTGTCATTATTGAAGAATATATTATATATAATTGATTTTGTGTCATGTGCAGGTACCCTATGGTAGGAAAAAGTTCTGCTTTTAGTTTCGGTGACATAGCTTTCCAACAAGATTGGCTTAATCGTGCAACTGAAGATGCAAAGGATACCACCACAAGTTTGCTGAGGTAAGTGAAAAATGCTATGCTTCCGAAGAACCCCTATTTCTTTGTCTTTACTTGGACTTGCACAATTGACTTCATTTTTACTGATGTTTGGCAGTGAAGAGTCATGCTCCTCTAGTGCAGGTCAGTTTTATACTGATGGTAATCGAATACCAATCCCTTGTGATCTTTAGTTAACACTTCATGTCTGTAAAGTGATTGTTTGCTGGATTTGTCTCAGTGTGGGATGGGGCCAGCAACAATCGAGATCCAAGTTTAACATCTAGACAAAATGGAAGAATATGCAACACCTTTGACAGTACCCAGAGCAAACAGTGTCCAGTTGACATTTATGCCAAAGAAGCAAACCACAAACTGAGGGATGGACTACGTGGAAGTCATAGACCTGGGCCAGGAATCTGTACAAGGAAATCAATTTCGCCAGATTCAATTCCACCTAAGGACACAAGCTGTTTGTGCAGGGATAAAACAGAAAAATCTGACAACTTGTTCGTAGGATCTTACTCACTTAAGGGAAAAGTTGATTTTGGGCCTTTTACTCATACCTCAAATACATATTTTCCATCCTTAGAATCAAAGCTCCAGAAGGTAGATCCTATGGCTGCATTTCGTGTTCCTGATTTATATGTTCATGTCAAACCTATCTTCAACCAGGAGAAGTCTGCATTCAGCCAGCCATTTGATTGCACAAGATATGAAAAATGCCCAATGTTCTCAAAGGTTGGATGTGCGCCTATCAGAGATTTGTCTCTAAATTCTCTTGATGAAATGCCTTCCAAAAAGCCCCTAGATGTTGCCAGTGCCCACTGGAACTCAAAATTTTCAGCTTTATCAGCAGAAGGAAGTGCCAGTAAATATGAAGATAATAAGTCCGAGCTCAAGTCATTGGAATTTGAACTCCAGGGCAGAACTTCAGGCACTTCACAGAAAGTCTCAGTATCAAAAGACCACAGGGCAAGGGCTTCCCCAACTCCCAAGATGAAGGATGTGAAGCTCAAGGAAGAAAATAGAACGTTGAATTTGAAGTTGAAGCCAAACGTAGCCAATATTGCTGAACATGCTGATGAAACAGCATCCTCAGTGAAGATCCCTGAAAAATCTGAGAGTACTGTAGATCAGAATGGGTATGTGAAGCACTATTGAAGATGTTTTTCTTTCCCTTACTCAGTTTCTGTTAACCACTGTATCACATGGATCGATAACCTCTAATGGAGATTTCTTTGTTCAGAACCAGTCATGGCTCAGAAGCATCTCTTCCTTGTCCAAGTGAGAGTGAAGGTACATTAGCTTACTTGATAGTTAGATTCAACTATAGATGTTCAATTGTTCCTCATTTTGTGGATGGACAAACTGTGGAGCAAATTCATGTACAGGAAAAGAAACTGCGTGGTCTGAAGAGGCAAGAGTGGCAAGAAAAAACCAAGCTGATGGTATTGGTTCATGTGAGAAGGTGATGATGCTTGAAAGTTATGTTCTTCAGCTTCTCTGTGTGCAGAAAGTTCCAGAAGTGAAAGGAGTATCTGCACTGGAGAGTATAAAGAAATAAAAGCAGCTTACAAACGAGTGGTGTTTCCTTGTCCTCGTGTCTCTTGCAACCATTAAATGGTCCTTTGAACAGTTAACGATATGTAAGCTCGTTCTAGTGGTTGTGCTTAGAGTTAGTGGCAAGCTTGGCCTCCCATGAGGCAAAAAATAGCTTTTGCAGGCCCTGCTAAACCAATAAAACGTAGGAAGATGTTGCGTCTTGTCAGTCATCTTAGCTTAAACTCAAGACAATGGCACACAGTTTATCTGATGTTTTGTATTCTCAGCTTCAATACCAGTGCACAAGGCTTACGGTAATTCAAATCAAACAATTAGAAGGTAACTATTAATACTCTCTAGAGTACGTGCTAGGAAAATGCCGTTGCGTGCCCATTATTTGGTTTCCATGTGTGTAACTGTCTTCCTTTTGGGATTTTATCAGTGGATTATTCTAAGGTCTACAATTAGAGGAGTTCTTTTTATCCCAGAGGGGCCTTTATGAAATGATACATATCCATCATCTATTGTTCACTTTGAAATGGAGACATGCCAATCGTATAATGGCACTTACGTAGTAAACGAAGACTACCCGGCCGGGATGTACAAGAAATTAGTAATACTTGTCTTCAGCAGCTGTTTCATTTTGGGGACACAAACAAGAAAAAGGGCGAAAAGTACCTGCCTGCTGCCTTGTTATGTCCTAACATGCCTTGCATGCAGCCAGATTTGATTCGGAAATTGTATAAGTCAGCCAATATGCCATTATTAGGAAGTTTTAATGTTTACTTTGCTCAAGTGCCGGTCTAGTTCCTGAGGAAAAGAACAATTGAGTCGCTGATGCCATGTCCAATCTATCACGGAGAAAGAGAAAACAGAGATACAGAGAGGAAATAAACAAGAAGTCCAAGTAACGCAACACGGCGACAAAGTAAACGGATGCAGGAGGCTGAGTAGATGAAGTGGTTGGAAATGATTGAAGGCAGAGCATAACAGAAGCAAAGGCCGAGGTGCAGGTTATTTTGTTGTTGGAGAGTGCTACATGTGTATCATCTTTTGGTAGAAAATGCCGTTTTATGTACTAACACAAGATTTTAAAAAAGGAAATTGGTTTGTCGTTATTCGAATTTAAAATGACCAATCTATTTTTAGACGCTTATGATCATGTGCAAAAAACCTATAAATTTGTAAGAATCTGTGCAAGTCTAGTATTTGCTGCAATTATTTTGCGAGTTTTGGGTCGTCTACAAAAGGTGTTGGCGAGCATGCGACTGTGACGTTTTCATCCTTGGCATAAAGCTATTCAAGCATCAGACAAATAATTCTCACAATATCATGTTTAATTGGTCCGGCGCATAATCGTGTGTCTTAAGACTGCGTAAGGACATTTTCATATTTCAGTGTTTGAAAAAGTCTGTCTCCATAAGCAAAACCAAGCAGCCAACAAGATAAGCTATACTTATTGTCAGTGTAGTTTTATGGCCGAGTGGCGGCAGTCCTACATAGATCAACTCTCTACTTTACTATTACTATTACTAGTACTGTCAAATAAATATACACGTTAATCTTGCTTGCACTTGCACTTGGTTTAACTTTAAACATGTCATGCAGTCGGGCACATGATGCCTGTATGAGTTTTGTCAAATTAAGACAATGTGGGGGATTTGACGGAGTGATTAATGCGTTGCACATTCACCTAGCGACATGTGTTCCATTTCTTCTTACGCGCTTCAACCCCTGCCAATCTGTTTTTTATTCTTTCTTTTTGTTTCTCCTGCATATTTTCCTTTTTTTTTTTTTTTTTTTACGTTTTCTTCTTCTTTTATTTTTTTTTTTGTTCTCATGTCCAGTTTTAAGTTTTATTTTTCATTTTTTCTTTTCCTATTTTTTTTTTCACTTTTCATTTTATTTTATTTTTTTTATTTTCTTTTTCCATTTTTTTCTCTCTCCAATACTTTTCTAGTGTTTCATTTTATATTTTTCATTTAACATTTTTTTTATTTTATTTTGAATTTTATTATTTTTTAATTTTTATATTATTCTTATTTTTCTAGGTTATCTTTTTTTTTTATAATTATTTTTCAAGTTTGTCAACTAATAAAAGAACAAACAGCTAGTTGAGCCAAAAGAATGAATAGTTAATACTAAAATAACATATGAGAATTGAAAAAGAATATAAACAAAAAAAACATATAAGAATTGAAAAATAAAATATTTATAAAAGAATAAACAACAATGCGTAAAAGAACATATATGAACTGAAAAAGAACATAAACAAAATAACATATAGGAACCAAAAAAAGAACAAACTTATAAATTACGTAAAAGAACATATAGTAACTAAAAAGAAGCAAAAATAGAAAAATATATAGTAACTGAAAAAAATTATAATGAAATAAACATCAATGCATAAAAATGTATATGAACTAAAAAATAACATAAATAAAAGACCATGAGAACTGATACTGTAAGAACAAATAGAATATTGAATATGTACTTTTGCACTAAGTATATGTTCTTTTTAAATTATGCATATGGTTTTTCACAAATGAAGATATGTTGCAAGAATAGCAAGTATTCGATGATAGAACAATGGTCTGTGCCTACACATGAAGTTGGGATCATTATCTTCAATGTGTCCATGATGTTGTTGAGTCCAAATGCATGATAAATTTGCAAGTTTGCTGGAGGGCATACTGCAGGCAGTGTGTGGCAATTGGATATGGGAGAGATGAGGGAGGGAAAAAATTGTATTCAGCATCCCGGGAGATGATTTAGTCAACGATAACTAAATGGGGAATTAAGTAGTAATTTGTGTATTAATCTGCAATGTATATAGTTATTAAATGTTCTTTTGTCATAATTACAAACTTAGTTTAGTCTTAGCACACACACACAAATATATAAAAAGAGCTGAACAACAGGTAGAAATAAGAAGGCGTTTGCGTACAGGCAAGATGGGACCAATAGCACATGTCAACATTACGACTACTAGTACTAAGTACTACTCAATCATCATACTGCCTCCTTTCTTATGAATAATTGTAAGGACGTGAACGCATTTACTTAATCCCACACCTCTACATGCTAATGTTATGTACCTTGATCATATGCTAACTTGTAATAAGCTAAAAATGTCAATTCTTCAATTGAAGTGGATCAACAAGTGGTTAAGATGACAAGGTGAATTGACTTGTGTAATCTTTTAGGCACTTATCAATATTACAACTACAAATTTATCAAACACTAATAAGGAGGGTTGAAGAGTTTCTCTTTACTTAAGTAAGTTTTCTAGTTCGAGTTTTGTAAATGAAGAAACATGTTTTTTTTTCATAACCTAAAATCAAGTATAAAATATTGAATTTAAAAGAGATATTGTTATAATATTTAAGGAATAGAGTGTTGGCTTATTGGAAACGCAGAAGGCAAACCAAATCAAATGATATTTTGTAGGATTGGGAAAGAGAGAGAAAGAGTCGAACCCTAGCCGGCGCCGGAGTTGATGTTCTCAGACGCCAATTGAGCTAGCATTTGAGAGCAAAAAAGCAAGCTTCACAAGAGCTTCTCCCCAAATAAGGTTTGACCCAACTCGGTTTTGGAATAGTTAGTCTCCAATGTAACTACTGAATAATAGAAGATCTTGTGCAAAAGAAAAAAAAAAAGAAAAAGATTACAGCAACAAATTTGTTCTTAAAATTTGTGATTTATGTAAAAATGACTCAAAGACCTGTGCATGTGATTAAACTGTCCTTCATCTTTAGCTTATTTGTTGTGAGCTATGTGGAAAAATACATATTAAATTAATAGAAAACTAAGAATACTAGTAAAGAGAATTATCTAGTCCACTGTAATATTTTTACTAGTGCGTCTTCCATGCTAATTTTCTGCATTCTAAGGACGTATGTGCAGCAAACGACTTACTGTACCATTTTGTGGCATTGTCACTGTTGACATGATCTCTTCCCATAAATAAATTTCCTACTCTCGCTGTTGCCGTTCACAAGTTAGATGGGGCGGGGGTGCCATTTGGGCCCGCCATACGTGCCCTTAGGCTTACCAAAGGGACCGTTGTTTTACCTCGCCTCGAGACAGAGAGCAACCGTGTCTGTTATGGAAATCCAGGATCCGCTTCCTCAACCCCATCCAAATCCCAACTCCGCGTCCACTCTGCTCCCGGCCCACCGACGCCTTTTTCCTCCGCCAGTGCACACCACCGCCGGGCGCATTCCGCCTCTCGGACGCCCTGATGATGGATCTGTCCCCGCCTTCCGACCAGATCAACGGCGAGAGTGCATCCCCCACCGCCAGCCTTGAGGAGATCGGATCAGAGGATGATCTCTTCTCCACCTACATTAACCTCGACAAGCTGAATGCTCCCGACGCCGAGGGGGACCGGATGGCTTCATTGTCCGCCACCTCCTCACGCCCCACGCATCGCCATAGTAATTCCGTCGACGGAGAGATAATGGAGGCCAAGAAGGCCATGCCTCCAGATAAGCTGGCCGAGTTGTGGAGTATTGATCCTAAGCGAGCTAAAAGGTTCTCTTTCTTTTCCTCTCACTCAAATTTCAAACTTGTTTCCGTCTGAAAATGACCTCCTTTACTTTGACTGATTCAAGATTCCTATGTTGTGTCCGGTGGACCTTTTAAAAAAAAAAAATTTAACGTGTTCCTTAAAACCCAAGTTAGAATTAGGGGCCTTAAGTTATTGTCTACATTGTAGATCTCAAGGTACGAGTTTCAGTTTCCAGGGGTGCATTGTCTTCTGGAAATTTATCTTCCTCCATGTCACATTTCTCTTGTCTAATAGACATTCTACATGTTCCGTCAAGGCTTTTGTAAGCAGCGGTAAAAGGGAGAAATTACAGTGAGCGTATAGTCATTTTCATTTCATGCCTGGGCTAATTATATAAAGATTCACAAAAAAGACACTCTGTTTGTTGTTCACAGTCTAATTGTTGGTTGGCTTTTCATGATAATCTTCAGATGCATCGGAACAGAGGCTTTTATACCAAAAGACATGTCCTTGTGCATTTAAATCATCTTCTTAGAATTTGAACTTGATTGAGATTCTTCCTTTGGAAAGTTTGAGGGAAACAAGGGTTTAGCATTTTGAGCTTGTAATTAGGCAATGCTATCTATGAGACTGGATATGGCAGAAAAGCCAGTTGGGTAAAGGTCAGGGTTCTGGTTTATTGATTGGGGTAGAGTGTCCATCTGTTCAGAGAGAGCTCTCAGGGCATATTTTCTGTAGTCCATATATTTTATCTTTGTTGGTGGATTTCTCTCAGTGATAGATGTTTACGAGTTTAAGAGCTAAACCGCATTAATCTTGTGTATGCTTGGTTGTTGATTTGCATTTAGTATTTGATGTGCTTGGCTCTCGCTGTACGAGGAAAATCTTCACGACACTTCTCATTGCCCTTCTGGCATTCATGGTTCTGTTCTTGAGCTAACGTTTCTTTTCAAGTCCAGGATATTAGCAAACCGGCAATCAGCTGCTCGCTCAAAAGAAAGAAAGGCTCGTTATATTCTTGAACTTGAACGCAAAGCTCAAACCCTTCAAACAGAAGCAACGACTCTAACTGCCCAGCTTTCATTGTTTCAGGTCTGTATTTGTAGTTTCTAATGTGAACTTCCATTCAAGCCCTAATTATGAAGAACCAATCTCAATCTCAGCTTTAAACTGGTAAAGTGTATCTATCACATCTTGAACAACTCATTTTGGTTGGTGTTGGTGTTTTATTTACTTTTTCAGTGTCAATCAAAGTGGGGATTGGGGAAGAGCTTTCTTTAAATGACAAACTATGGAGTTTGACATTTTAGTACATGTTTTCATGTTGGCATGGTTTCCAAAGCTCATGGAAGTGCTCTAATGGCTTATAGATGCATTTGTCCTCTTTCACCTTGCTCTTTGTCCCTCTGTGTAATAAGCATCTCATAGAAAATAAAATTTGTAGATCTATTCGAGTTCATTATTTCATTTGGTTGTAACAAGTTCAGAAAGACCCCACACAAAAAAGCCATAGTTCAGTCGCTTACTAATGCTAAATGTGTGATTTGTGATTAGAGGAACAAAACAGACCTGAGTACTGAAAACACAGAGCTTAAACTTCGCTTGCAAGTGATGGAGCAACAAGCTCAACTCCGTGATGGTGAGCATCATGACTGCCTTCCTTGTTACAGTCATGTTCCCCTTGTTTTATCTCTTTTACTGTTCTACTAAATTCGTCTATCCCATGATGGGGTTTTTGAATCTGAAAGATTTTGCACTTGGTTCTTCATATCTTGTAGCACTCAATGAAGCACTGAAGAAGGAAGTTAAGAGGTTGAAGATTGCCACTGGGGAGATGTTGTGCCACTCTGAGTCATTTAACTTGGGGATGCTCCAGGCACGATATAATCCAACTACATTCCAGACGATTCCTCAACAACCAGAACCTGCTATCCATCAGAACCTGCAGCTACCTGCGTTGAGTCATTCTCAATATACCTTGCTAAGTGATGCACTTCATCAAGTAAACCCTCATCCCTTATCAGATGTAATGCAAAATGAGTCTCTTGGTAGATTGCAGGGGCTGGACATCAGCAGCAAAGGACCAAACATCGTGAAATCAGAAGACCCTCCAATTTCTGCCAGCAAAAGTAGTACATTTTAATGCGAGCTGGTCGCTAACTTGCTGACTTGTTTGATTCAATTCATGATGTGGTTAGATTGTTAATAGACTGACATCCCATTGATTGTTCAGAGAATGTTGGCCTTTGTTCGATCACTAATTGCATTGACGCTGTGAAGAAGGTGAAATCAGTGTTGCCCCCTTACGCCTGGATGCAGATTTGTGGTCGATGGGTGGTTTGTTCAGGAGTGCAGTTTTGTTGTACCGGTATCACCTTGTAGCAATGCTCTGGTTGGCTGCTCTGTATTTATCTAAGTAATGCGTATGAGAGTGTTGCTCGATCTTGGACATGTTTGGTGGCGGTTTAAAGTGGTTTATTCCCCGGTACAAAAGTGAGAAGACATCCCAGCAGTTTGTGAAGTGGTAGTGACTTGCATTCCCCGTCTCTCTGTGCCCACATTTGTTTCGCCGAGTAAAGGTTTTTCTCATTCTTATGTTTGGTTCGTAGCACGACTGGATGAAATTTACTTAAACATTGCCTTCAAAAACTTTTTAGGGTGAAAATGGAAGATGAAAAACTTGTGTATTGTTCTTACTTGGAATTACAATTGCTGTGTCTACATCATAAAAATTTGCATTCTAGATTTTACAAATAGAGCTTTGACTGAAATGACTTTCTCAACATTTTGCTTTAAAAAAAAAAAAGAAAGGCAAGTTGGTTGCGTACATGCCCTACATGGCTAGAGTATATGTTTGATCACTGAAATATGATTCAAGTTTCATTTAGATCATTTTTGTTTCGAAAATTTTCCATTTATTAACAGTTATGTCATTTTTCCCTTGCCTTTGAACTGCAACCATGTTGAGGATGGGGAGATGGTGAGTGGAACTTGAACCTAAGACAGTATATGTCCTTAACCAATCAAATAGACTATTCAAAATGTTCAAAAATAAAGAAATAAATAAACTAACAAGGCATTTCAATTTATCGTCATGAAGTTTTGCTTGTAATTTAACTTCTCATTTGTTTTTCGACTTCTCATCAATTATATTACATGTAAATTTCTGTGATATTTTAGACTCAAGCTTAGGAAAAATAAAGAATTCAATGCATCAGCATACGACTGGTGGCCTAAGCTTGAACCTTGATTTATAAAGATGAGTTGATCAGGTGTAAGTAGAATAAATAGAGCAATTCATTGGTGAAATTGACGTACATTTTGGTGATCAATCGAGGTAAATTTGACAGTCCGTAGCCTTTAATCTTAATTCAATTTTCATGTTAACCTCACGACGATTATGTTTTCATTCCTTACCTTAAAAAAAAAAAATCATTTCTGTGCCATATTTTTTTATGGAAATTGTTGTGTTAGAGGCAAATTATTTTCACCGACGCAAATTGCATTTTAATTTCCCAACCTTGGTTTTTTGTGCTAACAGAGTGCCTAGCCCTTTCCAACTCACGACCTCTTTCCCACTCCTCTCCCTCACTCTACAATCGAAATCTAGCCGCCCCGTGCCACTGAGCACCAGTCCTGTTAGGAACGCGGCTACCAACGGCAAGGCAAGGGGCTTCAGTTCCAGAGGTGAGACGACCATCGAATTCTTCCTCTTATTATCGGGTTAAAAAAGTCCTATAACTTTTTAAAATTTTTCTCTTTCAATCCTATAATTATACAAGTTTTTGTTTAAATCCTATATGTACAAAACTATGAGCTCAGTTAGTCCTATTTTGGACGAACATGATAGGAAAGCTAATCTGGCACTTCATAGTTGTTTATTCCTACCCATTAGACGCTTCATAGTCCGACCAAAGCTTATGTGAAGCTGTCGACAAGTAAAAAGGACTAAAAAAGAAGAGCGAAGGTTACGGACAAAGGAGGTGTGTGGTACCAAAAATAAAGTCAAGAATTGAATATCCAATGAAGAAATAAAGGTGAGTTGTTATTTCATTTATGCGTTCATGTTCAATGGGCAAGACACAAGTTGGTTTGCGTCGTTAAAGAGCGTGTCTATGGACACTGACTTGCTGTCATACATGGACTTGAAGAGATAGGTTGAAATGTGGACACCAAAATCAGTGAAGAGGTTGTTGTTTAAGATACATGAAAGGAGTTTAAAGGATGAGTTAATGGAGATATTGCCTACTTTAGATGCAAGTGTGGTTTTGATGGAGTAGATGTTGTTGCAATATGAAAAGATCTTTTTATATGTTGAGCATGCTGATGTTGTGAGTGATGGTACTAAGAAGGTTGATGATGGTGATTCTGAATGTGAGAAGGCTTATGATGGCTGTTTACGATAGGAAATTCTGTGCAAACAAGTATGATGCTTATTTTGTGCAGCAAACTAGTTGCTTATGATGGCTGTTTATGATAGGAAACTCTGTGCAAACAAGTATGATGCTTATTTTGTGCAGCAAACTAGTTGCTTATGGTGGCTATTTACAATAGAAAACTCTATGCAAAATGTGAATGTGTGTGTCCAATGTGCACCAAATTTGTGTGATCAGTTGTCTGATGTTTATGTGCTCATCTCAGGAGTATTTATTCATCAGGTCGAACCTTATTTCCTTAGTTTTATTTAATTGTAGCAATCTCTCATTCAGCCATTCGGTTGAACATATTGCATGCTTTGTTTCCAAAAGGTTTTGAACAACACTAACATTAGGAAATACTACCTCAACTCACAACTATTTTCCTCACATCATTACATACACTAGCATCACAACTAATATCACCACAAATAACTTGTACATCATCATTTTCTTCTTCATTCTAGCCAATTCTATCTCTAACATGACTGCCCTTGCATTTATCTCATGCACCTTTGCATTTGCTTGAATTGCCTTAACTTTTGATTTTTCGCTTTTGCTTCTGCTGTTTTAACATTTTGTGCATAAGATTCCTTCAGTCTCAGGTATGCCAAAACTATCCTTGTTATATGTGGGAGCAATTAGTCATTAATCCAGTTTAAGAATTTACACTCCAGCTTTGTCAAATACCTTGGACACCGGCGAAATCTTCGACTAGCATGCACTTCTGCCCATGCTATAACCACCAAAGGTTTCAACTTGCATTTGCACACCTTTTCAGTATCATCATTCAAACTGTTGCAATTCAATGACTTTGCCATTGACCATCAGCCCCGATCACTCACCCTCCCCAAATATTTTCCTTCACCTAAGCCTTCCTCAATTAACCTCTATCACCTTCATTTTGCTACATTTATGTTGAGGAAAAAGCCATTTTGGTGAAATGGTCAAAGAGAACTCTTAGATTTTTTCCAACTAGCCTAAAAAATAGCCCCACAAGCATTTAATGGGCAGGAATAAACGGCCATGAAGTGCTAAATTAGTTTTCCCGTCATGTTCGTCCAAAATAGGACTAACTAAGCTCATGTTTCTGTATTTATAGGACTGAAACAAAAACTCGTGTAATTATAGGACTGAAAGAGAAAAGTTCAAAAAGTTACAGGACTTTTTTTTTTACTTTTCCCCTTTTATTATTTGATTTTCTCTTTTGTCTTCGATCTTTGATATAAAAATAAATCTAAATTTCTTGAACAACTTTGTAAACCCTATAAATTTCCAAATAAAAAACTCTATTTGTTGTCCTGCATATTCGCCGGCTTTGTCCAACTGTATGCATACTTATGTTTTTATGTATTCATAGTGACCAACTTTGTTGGATTTCAAAGTTTATACAAGACTAATATGAAAAAAATGGTTTGCCATGAATTGATATGTTAACAGACTTCTTACCTGTTGTAGGCTGCACCTTGAAAAATTGTTGATCTACAGAGCAATCAAATACTACCTCTTTTATCCAAGGATTTCTACACCATTTACCATGTTGGGTCATCCCATACTTTTTGCACAATTTCCTTTTTAGGTAAGTTTTATCATACGTAATGACCATTTTGCCCTCTTCTATCTTGACTTTGAAAAAAGGGCGAATTTCAAAAAAACCCCTGAGATTTAATGAATACTTCACTTACCACCCTCCTGTTTGGAAATTCTCCCCTTTACCCCCTTAGGTTTCTGAGGTTTAGTGAATACTTCACTTACCCCCTCCTGTTTGGAAATTCTCCACTTTACCCCCTTAAGTTTAATAGATCCTTCACTTACCCCTTTCTATAATATTGTAAATAATTTTAATTTACTTACAATGCTCAATTATTATTTAATTAAAATTATAGTCTTTACAAAATTGTAGATTTTTATAGTAATAAAACATGTAAATATTAAAATGAATACTTAAAAAAATAAAATCTATTTATATGAACTTTTACATACTGGTATATGAACAATAATGCCCTTGTCAAATGTGGATACTGTATTTACTTAATATAATTTCCCAATAATTATTGTATAATTACTAGAAAATTTAAATTTTCTATTATTGATGAACATTTCACCTAGGTGAAATTTCAAAAAGGTGACAATTGTGATAAAAAGAGGGTGTAGAAACCTTACTAAGCATTTAAGGGCGAGATTATTTTACATTAGTTTTAATGTATTGTTGTACATTATTCTTATATAAAATTATTATTTACTTTATTTCAAAAAAATTATTATTTAATGAAAATTTTATTTACTGAGCTTTACATTTTAAAAAGTTTAAAACTACCTGGAAGTGTATATTCTAAAATTATTTTTTAAACATATTAAAGTGTAAAATTTTAATAGATTAATAGTTTTAGACAAATAATCACTCTATATAATATGATGCAAAAATGATACTTTTACTTATTGCAACATATAATTGATATTTTTATATATTAGTTTAGATACTTTTTCTTATTACATCATACACTTTTATTTTTTAAGGAAGTTTTACATGTCTATAATATAATAATTACTTCAATTATATGTATATTATAAAATGAACAATACGTAAGTTAATTAAAGTAAATCTTAGAATTAGATCATTTTTTCATCATTCTTGTAACGCCCCCAATTTTATAAACCTTAATTTTAAAATATATCTTAAATTTCCAGAATTATAAAGCATTTAATTAAAATAATTTAAGAAATGTGAGATAAAACATTTTATTTTAAATTATTTTCCAAACAATAAGAGTATTAAACGAAATCAGAGTAGTTAAGTGACAATCCCAGGAAAACTAATATGCGGATAAGGTGCCAATTTAAACAAACCATATGTTTCTTTAGAAATCAAATAACACAAAGTTAAAACCCAGTCCCAGCCAGTTCTACTTTCGAGGGGCTACAGCGTACCCTCACTCAGTCTGCTCCACATCTTGAACCTCGTTATATGGTTCAGTGTACTCTGTCTCCTCATAGTACTCACATAGAAAAACATGTTAAGAGGAGGGATGAGCACAACTTGCTCAGTAAGGGGAAGTATCAGGCCCATCACGTGGGTCCTAATATTCCCGTAACAAACAACAACGAATAATAAACTTTAAGCTGTAGCAATTTAATTAAAGAACAATTCTATACAACATCATAACAACAAAATCAAAATCCTACTAGCATGCTTGAACTACCATGCATATGCATAATTCTTTTTACCGATTAAATAATATCTTCTTGATCGATCACTTAATCCAATACTTAATTGCCGTCGGATGAACCTAGGGTGGTGAGTGTGTACATCACCCACTCTCGGGATAACTCTTAGGCAGTGCCACTAGGGATGCCACCAAGCCAGAGCCTCTCGGGATACCTACGCCGAGGTAGAGCCTCTCATGATACAGCCATAAGCATGGTCCCTCGCCAGCTATGGTCTGACAGCGCACAAATCATATCTCCATACTCCGTGTCAATATCGGGTCATGACTAGGGACGGTCCGCCGCCACCCTAACATGCCTCTCGGGTTCGAATCGTCCGTTCCGAACCTCTCGTCTAAATTTACGGCTTGTTAGGTCATGTAGATATGGTTCGTCACCAACCTTGCATGCCTCGTATTTTATCTTACTCTTCAAATCTTTTACTTAATGCAATCTTGTGTATGACAAACATCAATCATATGCAACAACCAATTGATGCATGACCGTAGCTCATTTTATTTTAGCTCTTTTTAGTAGAATGCCATGATTCTAGTGCATCCTATTTCTTTTATCATGTTATCTTAGTTTAGTGTTACATGATGTCATGACAATCAATGATATCTTTTAAGTGTATTTGTGATAAATGTTCATCTCATTTCTCGTGAATTCTTTCTAAATTGGTCATTTAGTATTTACGCTCCTAATCCTTTATCTATCGGCTTATAATAATTTATTACGGCCCTAACATGCCACTAACGGTTCCTTCCAATCTCATCATGTTGCTAATGAGCTTGTCGGCCCTAAACATGGTACTAGCGGTGTTTGTCTCGCCGGCCCTAAACATGCTACTAGCGGTGTTTATTTAGGCGGTCCTAACATATTTCTAATTTAATTCTTGTTACAAGCGGTTAGTATGATACTAGCGCCAAACATACATCATACATCACATCATTACAACCATACAACCAACCAACCAAAATTACATCTCAAAGGAAGAGAACTAAAATAAAATAAAATAAAATTCTAGAAAAACTAATTAATTACCCTACCCATGTTGCCCACTTTAAAGATTTTGTTTAGCCCAATTGTTTACTTAAAATTTATTATTCGGGTTGATGCTTATTTTGGGACTAAGAGGGCCCACGAGAACTAACCCGCTCTTCCCCCTTACCTAGTTCGGAATAATACGGCGAAAGATGGCGATTTCCTAGGATGGTCCTACAAAATAGTAAGGTAGAAAATTAGAAAAATATACTAAAAATTGGAAATTTCCTAAATGGTACTTGGAAGTATCATGTTCTTGGCATCTAAGCCGAAATTTTACCTAGTGGGCAAAAAAAAAGGTCTCGGGGTGTCTTCGGTGGCCTCGTGCCTATTCGGGATCGTGCCGGGAGCCTTCTTGAAATTGATCCTAAAAATTACAGTGGCCATACACTAACTTATAAGCTCATTTAATGGCTGTAAAAACTGATCTTGGAAGGAAAAAAATTTTATTTCGGTTACCGATGTGTTTTCGGGATCTCTGACGCTCCGGGAGTCCAAAGAAGCACCAAACCTTCAAGTAAGGATTTTTTAACCCTTTGTAACAACATGGACAGCAAGGAAAAGAGAATTATTAGGGCTGTAATATTCGAAATTGGCAGCCAAGATAATTTTTAAAAGAGGCTACGGTGGCTTACCGGGGCTTAGAACCAAGTATGGACAAGATTGCACCGGAAACGAGTGGAAAAACCCAAAACTTGGATTAATGATAATCTACCAAATATTTACAGCAAAGATATAAGGCCTTTAGGTGCTGGAACTTTAAAAGAGGGATACCGAATAATTTTTCTCACACAAATGAAATCGGAATCGCCGGTACGTGTAGGATCGTTTTTGGTGTCCGGATAGGGTTTCTCTTCAATTAATGAATCTAAGTAAAATATAAAATTAAATAAATTAATTCTTTCTTTCTTCAAAGCATAACAGAGTGGTGTGACTTTTTAATAATTTCGCAAAAGGGATAAAGAATTATGGATCTTTTTGCAGTCTTTTTTCTTCCTTGGCTTAGGCGGCTGTTGATGGGGAAGAAGAAGCTGAAATGTGGAAAAGGGAAAGGTCTAGGCGAATTACGCCAAACTTAGAAGCTAGGGCAAGTTAAATAATAATATAATAAAAGGTAATGATGGAGGGTGAAGTTAATTAGGAAAATTAATGGGAAGGTTTTTAAAATAAGGAAAATATAGATAAGTAGGGGGGGGTAAAATTAGGGGTTTTTTTTTTTTAGTTCTAAAAAGCTAGTAGGTGTTTTGCGGCTGGAGTTTTATAATGAAAATTAGGGTTAAGTAAAAGAAATTATCCTATGCAACAAAAGCACGAACCCGGTTTAAACCCCACACGTGCGTTGGCTAAATTTTGGGAAACCTAAGCAAACGAATTCAGAATTGAGTGAGATAAATTTCTCTTGACTCATTTTTTCAAGAAGAATCCAATGGTGCTCCCAGATTTTTCATCTGATGCTCGGTTGTAAATGACAAAAAATGCCCCTAGCCTAAAGAAAATGACTATGAGCTTTCGGTTTGGAATTTGACTTAATAACTACTAAAGGAATTATCTAAGGATCAAGATTCTTAATTTTATATTGATTTTCTAAATTGGTAGGCAAAATTACAAAAATACCCTTAAGGACAAAATGCTAATTAATTTATTTTTATTTATTTATTTTATTTACTCAATATTTTTCTTTCTTTTTTTTATTTATTTAGGGTAATTTAGTAATTTTATTTTCCTTAATTTCTAGGGTTATTACAATTCTTATATAAAGTGATTATTTTGCTAAAAAATATCAATTTATTAAAACCCTACACTTTAATACGTTTAAAAAATAATTTTAAAATATTTATGTGACTTTCTAGGCAATTTTGGACATCTTAAAATGTAAATCACGGTAAATAGGTAATTTGAGTAAATAATAATATTTTTTTGAAATAAAGTAAATAATAATTTTATATAAGAATAATGTAGAACAATACATTAAAACTACTGCAAAATAATCTTGCCCTTAAATACTTAGTAAGGTTTCTACCCCTTCTTTCTATCGTAATTGTCAACTTTTTAAAATTTCACCTAAGTGAAATGTTCATCAATAATAGAAAAAAAATTTCTTTCTTTAAGTAAAGAAAAATTAATAATTTAAATTTTATAGTAATTATACAATAATTATTGGGCAATTAGACTAAGTAAATGCAGCATCCATACTTGACAAGAGCATTAATGTTCATATACCAGTATATAAATGTTCATATAAATAGATTTTATTTTTATTTTAAGTATTCATTTTAGTATTTATGTGATTTATTACTATAAAAATTTACAATTCTAGAAAGACTATAATTTTAATTAAATAATAATTGAGCATTGTAAGTAAATTAAAATTATTTACAATATTATGGAAGGGGGTAAGTGAAGGATCTATTAAACTTAAGGGGGTAAAGTGGAGAATTTCCAAACAGGAGGGGGTAAGTGAAGTATTCACCAAACCCTAGGGGGTTTTTTGAAATTCGCCCTTGAAAAGAATGAAAGTATAGATTTGGAGTAAATCGGTCCAGATAGTGTCATCGATGATCAACTGACGATTGTCAACGACTGAAGGTAGAGCTGGTTGACTCACAGACGACAGAGTTGATCAACCGACGTCCATTTCTCAACTAAAGGCAGCAAAGCGATGAGATTTGGGTTAAGTCAGAGGGAGTAGGCGGATGGAGATGGCTAAGGTGGAAGTAAATGATGAGGCGAAGAGATTGGAGGACAAAAGCGGCAATGCAAAGAGATGGCCGAATCGAAGAGATGGTTGGATTAAAGAGATGCTAGAGGCGGAGGTAAGTGACGAGGTGGGGAGATTAGAGGCAAGAGGCAAGAGGCAACGAGATCATAGGAGGCCGAATCAATGAGATAAGGCATCGCTAAAGGCGGACAAAATTGGAGCTAATGGAAAATTGGCATTGTTGACGGACTAAATTAACATTACTAAAGGCAGAACTAGTCAACTGATATCGCTAACGGAGGGCTGAGAGACGGTTGAAATCACACAAAAAAGGCCAAGGAAAGCAAAAATTTGGAAGTGAAAAAACTAGAAGGAGAAGGGCAATACTGGAAGAAAGATTAAAACAATGTCATTTCTTAAACTCCGTACCATATACAAATAAAGTAAAAAACTTAGGACGGAGGGGAGAACAATAAACAACAAGAAAGTGTAAGTATTATTCTATTATCTCATTATTGTGCTTTCTCTTACCAAATTCAAGATGAAACAATGGGTTACCTCCTTTAATTTACAAAGAAGGTTGAAATTCCTCCACTTTGCTACAATGCTCTTTAAGTAATACTAACCTCCTCATATTTTTAGGCTAAATGTTGATGTGATTGTGAATTAAAAAATGAAAATATATTTATATAGAGGTGTCATAAGTAATTGAATATGGAAATTGATATAAGTTTGATGCGAACCCCTTTTGTATAATGACCAAGAAACACGCCCAAGATGTTTTCAATCTCCACAAGACATTAACGAGATTGAGTTTAAACCCCCACACCTAATCAACTTGTGATTAGAAATAAGAAGTATAAGAAAACTAAGAACACAAGCAACTTTTTCACCAAGATAGTCATCAAAAAACAAAAGAGAATTTCTTTCAAGTAGCAATATTATTTCATATAAAGGCTGTGTTTTACAACCAGAATATGTGCCTTTTTATAGGCCAAAACTAAAGTAAAAGGCTCAGCAAAATTCATAGTCCAAGTCACATAGGAAACTTAGGTACAAAAGACTTAAGAAAACCAAGTTAAATTAGGATTCTTACACCCTTTTAACACATTTTAAAGGTGTATAGCTTATGCCATTTATCCTATGTGACCTGAATCAATTCCATAGCCTAAATAATGTTCTAAATAATGTAAATAATTAGGAAAATAATGAAAATAAAGTGAAAATACAAGTTTGGTCCTAAAAACCCCAAAATGGTATTCTTGAGCGCACTTATGGGCTATTTAGGGTTTTTTCTTGTATCTTCAACTTCAAGCTTGAATATTTGAGTACCATTGACTTGATACTTCCTCTTAAATGTTGGAATGAGGTCTTGAAATGTTAGAGCTCAAGAAGGCTCCAATGGTGCATTTAAAGGGTGCCCTTGGGGTTCCTCATCTTGGGACTTGTGTAGGCACTCTAAAATTGAGTACCAAGCTTGGCCATCATCCTAATATGATGTCTTGATAGTTCTAGTAGCTCCTTGTAAAATTCCAAGTCCATTCTCCATGAAGAAGCTTGAGACAAAGGCTTAAAGTGCACTAGTAAGCTCCTTTGCCTTCTCCTTGTCATAGGTCCACTAGCTATCTTCAATAGGTCATTGTCATCCTTAGTTGTGCCTTCCTTGATCATATCAACTCTTCTCTCCTTAAAAGGATTCATCCACAAATCTACATGTTCAAACAAAGACAAATCATAAACATTGACTCACATTGTACTCACTTGTCAAGTTTAGCATGTATGCATTGTTATTGATCTTCTTAATGACTTGGAATGGACCATGTCCTCTTGGATGAAGCTTAGTTCACTTTGCAGCTAGAAATCTCTCCTTCCTCATGTGCAACTAAACCCAGTCTCCAAGCTCAAAGACAATTCTCCTTCGGCCTTGGTTGGCTTTCTTAGTAACTTATTGATTCTTGAGCTCAATTTGATGCTTGAATTTCTCATACAACTTCTTAATGCTCTTGGCCTTTTTACTTCCATCCAAACTAGAAACCTCATGAGTAGGTAATGGTAAAAAATCCAATGGAGTTAAAGGATTAAAATTATACACAATCTCAAAATGTGAAAAATCAGTAATTGAATGCATGGATCTATTGTAAGCAAACTCTACATGAGGCAAACAATCTTCCCAAGATTTTAAGTTATTACCAATTATAGTTCTAAGCATATAGCCTAAGGTCCTATTTGTTACCTCAATTTGCCCATCAATTTGTGGGTGGCAAGATGTAGAAAATAAAAGCTTAGTGTCAAGTTTTCCCCACAAAGTCCTCCAAAAGTTGCTTAGGAACTTAGAGCCCCTATTAGAAACTATGATCCTTGGAACTCCATGAAGTCTAACAACTTTCCTAAAAAATAACTCAGCTACATGTATAGCATCATCAGTCTTATTACATGGAATAAAGTGAGTCATTTTAGAAAACCTATCAACTACAACAAAGATTGAGTCTCGGTTTCCTTTAGTTCTAGGCAATTCAACAATGAAATCCATTGAAATGTCAACCCATGGATGAATAAGTGTAGGAAGTGGTGTGTATAAACCTTGTAAAGTATTAGTGGACTTAGCCTTCCTAAATGCTATGCATTGATCACAAACCTTCCTTACATCCTTTACCATATTCGGCCAATGATAGTGCTCCTTCAAAGTATGCAAGGTTTTGGCTTGTCCAAAGTGTCCCATAAGTCCTCCATAATGAGCTTCCTTTGTAAGTAGTTCCCTCAAAGGTGTTTTGAGAATACACAACCTGTTTTCCTTGAAAAGAAGCCCATTAACTTGATAGAACTTCTCAAAAGAAAATTTAGAACACTTAGCATAAATCTCACCAAAGTCATGATTAGAAGCATACAAATCCTTCAAGTGCTCAAAATCCAACACTTTAGCATCCAAAGCAGAAAGTAAGGCATACTTCCTAGAAAGTGCATCCACTACTTTATTATCCTTACCTTGCTTGTATTTGATAGCATAAGGGAATGAGTTAATAAATTTCACCCACTTAGCATGCCTCCTATTCAACTTACCTTGCCCATTAAAAAACTTAAGGGCTTAGTGGTCAGTGTGAATGACAAACTCTCTTGGGCACAAGTAGTGTTGCCAAGTCTCCAAAGCCCTCACTAAAGCATAAAGCTCCTTATCATAAGTGGGATAGTTCAAGGTATCACCATTTAGCTTCTCATTAAAGTATGCAATGGGACGACCTCCTTGCATCAATATATCTCCAATGCCTATACCTGAAGCATCATATTCAACCTCAAAAACATTAGTAAAGTTAGGCAAAGCTAGAAGTGGTGCATTACATAACCTTTTCTTTAGTAACTCGAAAGCCTCCTCTTGAGCTTTACCCCACTTAAATCCTACATTCTTCTTGATAACTTTAGTTAGAGGTGCATCAATGGAAGAAAAATTCTTTATAAACCTCCTATAGAAGCTAGTTAACCCATGAAATGATCTTACCTCAGTGATGGAAGTTGGGGTCGGTCATTCTTGTATGGCCCTTACCTTCTCTTGATCCAACTCAATTTCATGTGAACTCACAACAAAACCAAGGAAAACAACTTTATAAACACAAAAAGAGCACTTCTTCAAGTTAGCATACAATCTTTGCTCTTTCAAAGTACTTAGCACTTATGTGAGGTGTCCAACATGCTCTTATAGCTTCTTATTATATACTAAAATATTATCAAAGTAAAGAGTGACAAATCTACCAATAAAGTCACGCAATACATGATTCATAAGTCTCATGAAAGTACTAGGAGCATTAGTTAACCCAAAAGGCACGATTAACCATTCATAAAGTCCAACTTTTGTTTTGAAAGTAATTTTCCATTCATCCTCTTCCCTCATCCTAATTTGATGGTACTTATTTTTCAAATCAAATTTTGAAAACAAAGAAGAACCATACAACTCATTAAGCATGTCATCAAGTCTAGGGATAAGATGTCTATACTTTATAGTGATTTTGTTGACTGGCCTACAATCTATGCACATGCGACATTAACCATCCTCTTTTGGCACCAAAAGAACAGGCACAACACAAGGGCTCATGCTTTCCCTCACAAAGCCTTTAGCTAACAACTACTCCATTTGCCTTTTAATCTCTTTAGTCTCCTCGGGATAGGTCTTATAAGCTAACCTATCTAGAATAGGTGCACCAGGTACTAAGTCAATTTGATGCTCAATGCCTTTTATGGGTGGTAATCCTTTCAGGTCCTCAGGGAACACATCCTTAAAGTCCTTTAATAAAGACAAAACAACACTAGGAAGATGTGTTAGATCATTGATAACAACTAAAGACTCTTTGTAAAGGAAAATAAGCACTGATCTCTGTATTTGAATGGCTTTCCTCACATCACTCATTTTTGCAATGTAACACTCTTTCTTTCCATTTAACTTCCCATCATTTTTTTCTCTCGTGAATTTTTTCCAATTTTCTTCCCTTCAAGTTCACTCACCTTACTTGATCTCTTAGTTGCTCTATCGGCTTTCCCTTCTTCATTCTTACCCTCAACTTTCCCCTTTTTTTCTTTTCTCTCAGCCTTACTTTGAAGCTTTCTTTGATCCTCCAAGACTTGTTTTGGTGAAAATGGAATAAGTATGATTGGTTTCCATTCATAGACAAAAGAGTATAAGTTCTTCTCTCCATCATGTGTGACCTTCCTATCAAATTGCCTTGGCCTCCCAAGCAAAATGTGACAAGCATGCATAGGAACAACATCACAAAGAATGTGATCATAATAAGTATCAATCTTAAAGTGAACAAAAACTTGTTTTACCACCTTTACCTCTTTTGCATCATTCAAACATTGAAGCCTATATGGTTGGGGGTACTTTTATGTAGGAAACTTCAACTTCTCCATCATGGTTAAGCTTGCTACATTGGTGCAACTTCCTCCATCAACAATGATGCTGCATACTTGGTCTTTAATTTGGAACTTAGTGTGAAATATGCATTCTCTTTTATTAGCTTTCTCTTTGGCTTGCACACTTAGAGCTGTCCTTGCCACAAATGCAAAGTTTCCCTCTTCAGGCTCAAGTGTGTTTTGCTCCTCATCCTCCAAATGTGGTGTCTCCTCCATGGCATTTTCATCCTCGAATATGATCTCTCTATCATATTTAAGAATCATCACATTCTTGTTTGGGCAATTTCTCATGTAGTGCCCATTGCCTCTACACTTAAAGTACTTTATTTCCCTTGCCTTAAGTGTATATTTGGGTAGAGCTATGGACTTGTCTTGTTGAGGCTAAGACAAGCCTCCTTTGGTGGCCTCTACTCTAGGCTTGGGTGATTCTTTACTCCACACTCCCCTCCATGTGGAGCTTTCTCCTTGAAACATCTTGGATGCCTTAGACATTTTGATGATCCTTTTGGCCTTAGTGGCATGATGAAGCAAATCCTCCATGTTGACATATGACACCATCTCTACTTTGTTGGGAATCTCATGGTTGAGGCCATTAATGAATCTAGCAATGGTGGTCTCCTCATCCTCAATGATGTTGGCTCAAGTTAAGGTCATCTCCAAGTCTTTATGGTAGTCCTCTACACTCCTTTGGCCTTACACAAGCCTTTGAATCTTGAGGTATTGATATCTATAGTAGTAGCTAGACACAAATCTCCTCCTCATCAAGGATTTAAGGGTTTTCCATATATTTATGGGTTTCTCCTCATTCATTCTTTTAGAAGTGACAACCTGATTTCACTATACAAAAGCGTAATCAGCGTAATCAAACACCATCTCAATTTTCTACTCTCATTCCCAATAAGCATCAGGATCACTCTTCCATTGAACAGATGGAATGGTAAGCTTGATGGAGTTGAGATTGTTGTCTTCTCTTGGCTCTCTCCTCATTGGAAGCCCGTAATTATGCCAAACTCTTTCTTCCTTCTCGGGTTCTTCTCTCCTTGGACCTCTCCTTGGTTGCAAGATGAGATTAAGTCTCCTTGGCAACCTCAAATCCATGTCTTTAATCCTCCCCACAAGTCTATTGAGAGTTTCTTAAAATCCCCTCATGGTTAGCTCTTCATTATGTTTCACTTCAATCTTCCTATCCTCCTGGCCCTCTATACTTCTAAAATCAAATATCCTCACACATTCATCTTACATGTTTCACTCAAAAGATGAACACTCAAAACACTCAATTTGTTAGTTAGAATATTGCTATTAAAGAGTCCTTAAAAGTTCTAAGAAAACTTTCTTCAAAGCACACAAGAAAACTTGAATTCTTGAAAATAATTTTGACTCCAAAATAGACGTGGGCTAAACAAACTTTAAAAGACTCTTGGAAGCCTTTACAATAGATGATTACAAGGGCCACAAGAAAAATTTTAGGCTAAAAACAATGGTTTAAGGTTTATGGGCGCAAAAACCAAGTCATAATGTGCAAGCCTCCATTATAATTTTTTTTCCTTTTTTTTTGTTTTTTTTAAACCTCTTTTTTTCCCTTGTTGTTTTGTTGCTACAACACTTTCCCCTTAATGTTTCTTGCTGCCAAAGACAAAAAGTTAGTTTTCTTTTCGGCCAAGACAATAAATTATTGAAAACTTGCACAATTTGAAACAACTCTTTGGTACCAAAAGTTCTTGAACTTGGATCCTTATTTTTTTGGTATTTTCTTGACTCTAGGATGTTGGAAACATGAAATAAGGAAGATTAATAGGGCTGGACATGAAAAGAAAAAATAAGAATCAAAAGAAAACAAACGAATTAAAACCAAAAACACAAAGTAACACTAGTTGGTTTCTTTTTGTTGTTTTTGTTATTTTGATTGGAAACAAGCCTGGAAAAAAAAAAACACAGACCTGAAATAGAAGAAAAAAGATTAAAACAGAGAATTAAATCATGAAATTACTGGGAAAAAATTGAAAGAAAAACAAAGAGAAACAAAAACACAAAGATATGTCCTTCAGATGGAACTTGTGGCTCTAATACCAACTTATGCGAACCTCTTTGGTATAATGACTAATAAATGCGCCCAAGATGTTTTTCAAGCTCCATAAAACATCAAAGAAACTAGATTTAAACCCACTCCTAATCAATTTGTCATTAGAAACAAGAAGTATAAGAAAACCAAGAACATAAGCAACTTAGGCACCAAGGTAGTCATCAAAGAACAAAAGAGAATTTCTCTTCAAGTAGCAATATTATTTTGTATAAAAGCTGTGTTTTACATCCAAAATATGTTTTTTTATAGGTCAAAACTAAATTAAAAAACTTAGCAAAATTCGCAGCCCAAGTCACATAGGAAACCTAGGTACAAAAGACTTCAAAAAACCTAGTCAAACTAGGAATCATACACCTTTTTAGCAAATGTTTAAGGTGTGCAGCGTATACGACTTATCCTATGCAACCTAAATCAATTCCATGGCCTAAATAATGTTCTAAATAATGTAAATAATCAGGAAAATAGAGAAAATAAAATGCAAATACAAGTTTGACCATAAAAACCCCAAAATGGTCTTCTCAAACGCATTTATGGGCTCTTTAGGGTTTTTTCTTGTATCTTTAACTTCAAGCTTGAATATTTGAGTTCCATTGACTTGATACTTCCTCTTAAATGTTGGAAAAAGTTCTTGAAATATTAGAGCTCAAAGATCTAGCTTGTAGAAGAAAAATGGTTTTGAAACATTTCAAGGAGGCTCCAAGGGTGGACTTGAGGGGTGCCTTTGGGGTTCCTTATCTTGGGACTTGTCTAGGCACTCTAGAATTGAGTACCAAATTTGGACGTCATCCTCATATGATGTCTTGATAGTTTCAGTAGCTCTTTGTGAAATTCCAAGTCCATTATCCATGAAGAAACTTGAGACAAAGGCATAAAGTGCACTAGTGAGCTCCTTTGTCTCCTTCCTTATCAGAGGTCTACTAACTATCTTCAATGGGTCATTCCCATTCTTGGTTGTGCATTCCTTGATCGTATCAAAGTTGTAGGGTAGTACTTACTACATGTTATTGCTATAAGTGATATAAGTGAAGAAATGAGTGAGTTGTGCATGGTAATTGCCAAAGGAAGGCTAAAAAGTAGAAGACATAGTAGATCATAACACTATTAAAAAATTAACTAATTAGGGAAAATAATGAAATAAAGAACATATATTTTTAAAACTTGTGGCATAAGTATGGGTAAATATAAAGAAAAGTGGTCTAGTAATATGTGTCATTTGTACAGAAATCAGAAATCGGAACAAAAATTTGGAAATGCGTAATGACCATTCTACCACCTTTAGGGCTTTTATATTTATCAATAGATTCATTTTCAACAAAGGGAAATTGGTTTACCAAGTCATATGGCCTTTTTAACCCATTAAAAATTGTGAAAAACCCATCCAACAACTAGCAATAACCGCTACTGTAAGTGAATAGAGAATACTAAAAGGGTAATGTTGCTTAAAGTTCTTGAGATTGATGACTTGGTTAGAAAATAATAATAATAATAATAATAATAATAACAACAACAACAGTAGATGCGATTTACACTATATGCTAGTGTCTGGTGTATATTCCTATGTGCCACCATCTGCCTAACATAAAAAGTGCTGTTAAAAGGATGAAATAGAATAGTTCTGGAAAGGTTGGGGACGAAATCATCTAAATGATCTCGAGGTGAAGAGTCTGTCTTTAGTGATAGGGATAAAAATGGAAGAAAGGTTAGGGGTCATCCTCTCATTTTACCTTAGTTAGTCCTGCATTCAAATAGAGCTCTCCGATGCTACTGGGAGTAAAGGTGGGACCTGGCCAGGGACAAGCCGGGACCGGCCCGCTAGTCAAACCCATCTAGCCCTAGTCAAACCTGCCCTGCCTAGCCCTGGAAAAAACCATGCAAATTTGGGCCGAATATAGGTTTGAGAGAGAAAAATGGCACAAAATGGACCGTCTCCAGTCCAATTGCTGACCCGGCCCGCCCCTGCTAGAGCTCGGCCTAAGACCAGCCGGTCTAGTCCAGTCTGGTCCGGCCCTGGGGGCTCGACCGCTAAAAACCAACAACTTGCAAAAAAAAATAAAAAAAATGGGTTAATTATAATATAGGTCCTCCAACTATTTTTTGCTACATTTTAGCCCCCAAAATTCCATTTTCACCCCTCCCAACAACTAAATTTAAGAACTTTTTGGTCTAAATAATTTTTTTCCCTCCTCTATAAATACCAATGCCAGTTTCACTCTATCCTCACACCACCACTCAATTTCCCTTCTTCCTCGACAATATTTTCTTAATCATTTGAGCTTTTTTCTTAATCTCTTCCAAATTTTTTACTAATCTCCCCTTAATATATTTATAATCTTCTCTTAATTTTGCATTAACTACTCCTATTAGTTCGTGACTTATGACTTCAAGAGAAAAGGGCAAGGTGATAGAGAGTTCATCTTCCAGCACCACCGGCCTCCGAGGCTTGTTCCGTCGCCGTTCTCGGCCCACTGATAAAGGCATCTCAATTGAAGAGTTGTAGGACGATGATGCTGGAATTGATATGATGAATTACGATTTGGGACTCGACGATCAATTATTGGATGATGAAGTTGAAAAGTTTGATGCAATGACGGCTGAGAATCCGTCAACACAATCGACACCGGCAAGTCATGGACCCGTCGTAGAAGAAACCTAAGGATAAGGTAAATCATCGAGACTAACTGCTTGGGTTTTGGAGTATTATAAGCTCATACACGAAGAGAAGTTGAGGTACGGGAAATACAAACATTGCGATAAAAGTTGGTGCATAAAAAGAACTTCGGCACTGGAACGGTAAAGCGACATATTGAAAATCAACATCCTAACGTCTTCCTCAGTGCCGGGACTAGTTCTAGAAGACAAACACAACTTCAGTCTACAACCTGCGCCGACGGGCCAGGTATATTTCATTTTAACCAACAATATTTTAGAGAAGACATGGTAAATTGGATGATATTTACTGAAAAACCTTTTTCACAAGCTGAAGATGTGCACTTAGAATCCTGGATAAAATCACAATTAAATCTTGTATTTAAAAAAGTATCTAGGAAAACCACTAGAAAAGAAAGCTTTAGATTATTTGAAGCCTGAAAATCATATTTGCAAGCATATTTTTCTGCTCTTGATCATTGTGTGACATTCACTTTTGATATGTGAACATTATCTATAGGTCAATTATTTTATTTTGTTACTTCTCATTGAATTGATTCTGATTGGATTATACAAAAATGAATTTTTTCATTTAGGGTTATTAAAACGGATCATACTGGTTTTCACATATTCAATTGTATCTTAGAAACTTTACGTAATTTTTTTTGTACTGATAAAGTTTTGTGCATTTCATTTGATAATGCTTCAAACAATGATGTCGTTGCTCGTCTTTTTAGTCAAACATTGAAACCACCTCTTAATGGTGCATTTTTTCACGTTAGATGCATGTATTATATTTTAAACCTTTGTGTGTAAAAGGATTTAGAAGTTCTCTAAAATGAAATTTTGCCTATTCGGAACTCATTAATGTATTTGAAATCAATACTTACTGTGTTTCGTGAATTTAAAGGCTTTTATTTTAAAAATCAAAAAGAGTTTTCTTGGAAACGGTTTAAATTGAATTGCCCAACCCGCTGGAACTCCACATATTTGACGTTCCAAAATGCATTCCCGTATGTAAATTTGTTGATGCATTTTATGAACTTAAAAATGGGTTGTAAATTTCTTACAACTAAAGTTTGGGAAAAATATTCCAAAACCGGTAAATTGTTTAAGTTTTTTAACGAGACTACTGAATTTTTCTTTTGTATTTACTACCCAATCATTCATCAAGTTTTGTTTCATTTAGTAAACATTACATATGCTTTACATCAGTTTAAAGATGATGAGTTGTTAAAACCAACTGTTGAAGCCATGCAGGCTAAGTGGCTTCAGTATTTTGAAAACATTCCACCTTTTTTTTTAGTTGCTTCTTTATTTGACCCATATGTCAAATTAACGGGCATTATAACATTGCTTGAAGGAATTTTTCATACTTATTTAAAAATGTCTCATATAAATGTTTTGGTTATGTCTGCTACTACTTCCAAGTACTCGCATTCTTTATACAAGTTATATTATGAACGGCATTCAGATAAGGTAAGATTCAAAGCTCCTTAAATCGAGCCTCCAAGGAGTTCAATCTCATTAAGATTCAACATAGCCTTCCAAGTGCTCAAATGACCCCGACCAACGACATCAGTATTAGCTGAGGTCGATGACTATCTCAACACATCGTTCAAGGCAAGCAACGTCGACACATTGAAGTAGTGGAAACAAAAGATATCAAGGTTTTTGATCTTGTCAATAATTGCACAGGAGATTCTTACCGTTTCAGTCTCTACGGTATTATCCGAGGCAGCATTTAGTGCAAGAAAATAGGTGATATCAGATAAACAATTGAGATTGACACCCAAGGCGGTAGAAGTATGTGTGTGCAACCGAGATTGGGGCCTCGTAGCATTCCGGCAGCAATACCAAAAGAGTTTGGATGACGAGGTAATATTTGATACCAAGACTTAAATTTTTTTTTCCAATCATACATGTAGTTTGTATTTGATCTGATTATGCTGTTAAGCACAAATTATAGGTTTCTATTTTTCATCATTTTCGGAACGTTTTGCCATTTCAAAATGTAAGGTTTGTTCCGATTATTTGTAAGTGGCGTTTGATTTTTTAACTTAATAAAACTTATACCATATGTGGTGTTTTTTCTTAAAAATATTTATTACATACTCCCTCTGTTTCACAAAAGCTGTCCTCTTTATTATTCACAGCATTTAATTTATGATTTTATTTCTTTTAAAATTTATCATAAAAATATGAACTTTTTACATGAAAATGGAACTTTAAAGATTCTAGTTTCTAAATATAATTTTTGAATTTTTTTTTCAATTCATATTAATATAAATATATTCAAGTCAAACTTTAGTCAAAAAAGGTAAAAGGGACAGCTAATATGAAACGGATGAAGTATATAATTAATTATATTTCTAATTTTTTTTTAAAAAAAAACCTTCAAACCCATCTCAACCCACCCCGAGACCGGCTCTAGATCACTCCACCTGAGACCTAGCCAATTCTGGTCCTCCATAACCCAAGCCCAAGACCAGCCATCCTAGGTCGAGTTAGCCCGCCGCCCACCTCTAGCGGGGAGGGTCCTGCTTTCTAATAGATGTCACTTACCGCCACTCCGTCCTCCTTCGGTCTCCAGAAATTGAATTGCGCTCCCACCTCCGTCACTGTTGCTCGGTCTCCCTCGCCGCCAGCCAACGGCAATAAAGTAGATGTGTTCTACACCTTCATAAAGGGAGGATTTTCTGAAATGGGTCAGAACTAATAGAAACCAAAGTTTTCTGTTAATGCTTCATCCTCAAAACCGCTCCTTGTTCACGTTGCTCTCTCAATGCACCCAACATAGACACCTCTCAAAAGGTCTTTCCCTCCACGCCCAGATAGTCAAAAGTAATGCTTCTTCCTGCATCTACCTCGCAAACAGTCTTGTCCACTTCTATACAAAATGTGGTTCCCTGTTAGACGCGTGCAAGCTGTTCGACGAAATTCCTGAAAAAGATGTTGTGTCCTGGAACTGCCTCATTAATGCATATTCCCAACTTGGTTCTTCGGGAGCAGGCTCCGTTATGGAGCTATTCCGCCAGATGCGGGCCGAGAACTCGCTGCCTAATGCCCACACTTTTGCAGGCATTTTCACAGCTGCATCGAGTTCCCCAAACATTTTTGTAGGACAGGAAGCGCATGCGCTGGCAATCAAAAGTAACTGTTTTGGTGATGTTTTTGTTGGCAGTTCTCTACTTAATATGTATTGCAAAGCAGGCCTTTTGGAGGAAGCTCGGGCGTTGTTTGATAGAATGCCAGAAAGAAATTCCGTTTCATGGGCTACAATGATTTCTGGGTATGCAATGCAGAGGTCTGCTCTGCGGGCTGTGGAGATCTTTGAATTAATGAACCAAGAGGGGGAGCCTGTGAATGAGTTTGTCTTGACTAGCATGCTTAGCTCACTGGTTGGTCCTTCAATTGCTGATACTGGTAGACAAGTACATTGCCTTGCAGTTAAAGATGGATTGCTGGCTTTTGTGTCTGTTGAAAATGCTCTTGTTACAATGTATGCAAAATGTGACAGCTTAGATGATTCGATCCGTGCATTTGAGTATTCTGGTAGCAAGAATTCTATTACTTGGTCAGCAATGATCACAGGTTATGCGCAGAATGGGGATTCATCAACAGCTTTGAATTTTTTCTCGAGCATGCATTTTTCTGGTGTTTTACCTACGGAATTTACTCTTGTTGGGGTTCTTAATGCTTGTGGTGACGTAGGTTCTCTGGCAGAAGGTATACAAGTTCATGGTTATGTGTTGAAATTGGGATATGTATTGCAAATATATGTCGCCACAGCTTTGGTTGACATGTATGCAAAATGTGGTAGCACGGTGGATGCTCGAAAGGGTTTTGATCATTTACAAGAGCATGATATGGTTTTGTGGACTTCCATGATTGGAGGATATGTTCAAAATGGTGAAAATGAAGAAGCTCTTAATTTATATGCTAGGATGCAGGTTAAAGGGATTTCTCCCAATGAGCTGACAATGGCAAGTATCCTAAAAGCATGTTCCTCTCTTGCAGCTCTTGAACAAGGAAAGCAAGTGCATGCACATACCATTAAGCATGGATTCAGTTTGGAAGTTCCAATTGGAAGTGCACTTTCAACCATGTATGCTAAGTGTGGGAATCTGGAAGATGGTAACCTTGTATTTAGGAGGATGCCAGGGAGAGATATAGTGTCATGGAATGCAATGATATCTGGTCTTGCTCAGAATGGGCATGGCTCTGAAGCACTTGATCTTTTTGAGGAGATGCTGGTTGTGGGAACAGAACCAGACTATGTTACATTTGTTAACGTTCTGTCCGCTTGCAGCCATATGGGATTGGTGGATCAAGGTTGGTTCTATTTCAATATGATGTCGGATAAGTTTAATATGGATCCAAAATTGGAGCACTATGCTTGCATGGTTGATGTCCTGAGCCGTGCTGGCAAGCTAAATGAGGCCAAGGGTTTTATTGAATCAGCTAGAATAGATCATGGTATGTGTTTGTGGCGTATTTTATTAAGTGGCTGCAGGAACCACCACAATTATGAGTTAGGTGCATATGCTGGGGAGAAACTGATGGCACTGGGTTCCCAGGATTCATCAGCTTATGTACTTTTGTCCAGTGTCTATACTGCCTTGGGCAGGTTGGAAGATGTTGAGAGGGTCAGGAGGATGATGAGAAGTCGAGGAGTTAACAAGGAGCCAGGTTGTAGCTGGATTGAACTCAAAGACAGGGTTCATGTGTTTGTTGTTGGAGATCAGATGCATCCGCAAAACAAAGAAGTACGTGATGAGGTGCGGATGTTAACCAAGCAAATGAAGGATGAAGGTTACCAACCTTCTTCAGGTTCAGCTCCTACAATCTTCTGTAGTGATGATGAAACTATTGCTGAGTGTATGTAACATTTTCTACGATTCTTTGGATTAGTTATGTACTTCTATTATTTTTCTATAGCTTTAAAGCTGATGCTAATCCATGTATAAGGAAACTTTAATTTGTTTCAGATGCATGAAACCTGTGTCACACTAGTCCCTTTCCTAAGACGGCATGTAAGAATATGCGTTTTTTGAAAAATAAAAGTTCTGTAAACAAGTCGAACATCATTAATGGATGTTTGCAGTGACCTTACCGCAGTTGGTGACTGCTAAAAGAAACGAGCTTGATGGTGAGTGGCATAGCTGCATGCTTTGTGCGTTGATCTTCAGCATTGTGCCTCAATTAATGTTTATGAATTCTATTTGAAATGCTGATGTACTGGTTTCAGTTTGAAACTTGAACCATTTTCCTATTTACTGTATGTTTTGCAACTTTTGATGAAGCGCTGAAGAAGGCTAAGCTTGAGGACTAAAGATTTCCAACGGGAGGTAATAAGTCCTCTCGAGTCACTTAACTTGGAAATGCACCCCATGCCAAGCAATAAGTTAGCTTGTCTTTAATGATCCTAAAAAACAACCGGTCAATGAAGATAATACGGAATGCGACTTCCCCCTATGGATTGTATATGTTCTCCTGCTAAAGAACTGTTAATGCGTAATCCATTTATAATTCCATCAATAGCTTGCCTATCAGAAAAAAAAAATGAAGAGATGTGAAATCAAGTTCTCAGTTAGGTGAAGCAAGGGCACATGCTTCTTTGGTCTTCCGCTCTATAGAACTGAAATCAAGTTGAGCAAGGTCTATGCCACACCTTGCAATTGTTTCTCATTCACGCTGTGAGGGTAAATGGTTGACCATTTATTTTAGGGAAATGCTCCATGGATTGGCGTTCAATGTTCTTTATCCCATATTTATTGACACATGGCATTCTTGGTCTTTTTGGCATGTGGAAAGGAGTCAACTTCTCCTCTGCTAATAGGGTTTTAGTTTTTTGGAGCATTCTGTTTCAGTTTTGGTTTTATGTCATGTATCTAGTGCAAGCTTTCTTTTGGTTAAGAAGAAGAAGAAGAAGAAGATGTCATGTATCTGGTGCAGGCTTTCTTTTGTTGGTTGGGGAAGAAGAAGAAGAAGAAGAAGAAGTTGGTTGGGACCATAATTGATCACTAGTATTTACTAATTATTTATGACACAGATTTTCAAAATGCTTTTGAGTTTCGATTTGAATTAGTTTAAATACTCGGCGTTGCTACAGGATCAAAAAATAGCCAAGGGAAAGGACCAATAATTCCTTAACATTAAGAATATCCTCATAAAATTCAAAAACTACAAAACAATAAATTAGATATGGAAGTTCAAGATAGCTAGACTCATGTTAATTAAAAGAAAAACAGATAACAATATATTGTGGAGTCTTATCAATCCATAACAATAGCTGCAGCCCAATGCATAACTTCCTTGGGTCATAAAGCTGTAATAATAAATGGAACTTATGTATTAAGATTGTGGACGCGTACTTGTAAGGAAGGGTGCAGGCAATCAGAAAAATTGTATACGTTGGGCTCTTCTTTCTCGAATATCCATTTGCACTATAATATAGTTTTATCGTATAGACACAACAAACATAAGAATTAAGTTTATATGTTGATATAATACATTTATGACAAACATAAAATAATCATCTTAAAAGATAATAAAAAATAAAAAAATTAATAGAAATGCATTATTGTAATTTCATTAGAATAAAAATGAAAAACATGTTTACTTTGATGCATGTGTCAATTAATTATCCGGAATTATTTTATTTTTTTCTTACTTGGGTGGTAACCATGCATTTTAAATTTTAAAAAATATTTTAAATTATATTTCTAATAGTTTATTTAAATTATTTTTTTAATAAATTGATATGGAAGTAATGTACATATTTCTCATATTTTATTAGCTCCATCAAATTCTATAAGTTTTCTTAATGGAAAGTTACAAAAATCTTATCATTTGGCCTAACCTACATTTTATCCCTACCAACATGCGCATTGGTAGGAGAGTTGATAATTACCAACGCGTACGCGTTGGTAATTACCAACTTACAGCAGTTGGTAAGGGGGTTGGTAATTACCAATGTGCGTTGAAGTTGGTAATTACCAACGCGTGCGAGTTGGTAGCAACCTGTTGGTAATTACTAACTTGCATACACGTTGGTAAGTATGTTGGTAAGTACCAACGCGGATGACAGTTGGTAATTATCAACTAATGCGAGTTGGTAAACAGCAGTTGGTAGTTACCAATGCGAATGTACATTTTCAGTTCCGGGCCGGGGTTGTTTCGTGTTTTTCCCTGTTTGAAACAAGTTCGAAACGGAGATACCAATTCCAAAGTTCCCCCAGCCTTGCTAAGCAATCAAAATTACACAGATAGGCACACATAATTTCCATCAAACATTCTCTAATACACCATAATTAAAACAAGTACATATATGTCTGGAACAAACCATACAACATTCAACGGATTACACATCTCAGGAATTTCAATAAAGTCTTAGGTCTAACAATTCTTGTCTAAGTCTGATAACACAAGAAATTATGAAATGATTTACCTATTGAAGACGACCATCAAGGAGTCCCGACTATCTCCTCATCCTTCGAGTCCGAGTCATCAGGATACTGTGGAACCTGTTGAGCCGGCGGGCACGGAAGGTTTAGCGAACGACAAATAATCTCCAACTGAGCCCGGTTCACCTCCAATGCGGCTCTATTCGCCTCTATCTCTGCTCTCTGTCTCCTTTTAATTCTCTCGAGCTTCTTTTCGTACTTGGCATCCCTTCGCGCATTCTCATCTGCCATTATCTTCTGCACTTGCTCGTTGAATTGTGGTGTCTGTGTGATGTCGATAGGTGGGATGGCACCTGGCAGTCGGCGGCCCGGTATGACACACTGCTCAGATCCTAATTAAAAAACACGCACTCTCCTTCTCCCGCCAGATGTAGTACTAATTATTGCAAGTTCATCAATTGGCTCTAATAATTTTGTTTTGTATTATTATTATAATAATCATTATCATTAATGTTATTATTATTGTTGTTATATTTTTCATATTATTCTTATTATTAAGCATATTATTACATTATTATTATTCTCATTCTTATTGTTCTTATGATTAACGTACATAATTATTATTATTTAGTTTCATTATTATTATTTTCTAACTTCTGCGGACCTGTCAACCCTATATATAATTACTATCTGTATTATTATGGGTATAGTATTATTATTAGTCAAATTTAATTACTATGGGTATTGTTGTACTTAATACTATAATTAAAGTAATTAATATATATAATTAGTATTGGTTTTTTTATAAGTATAATAAAAATTATTATTATTATTATAATTATTATTGTTATTATTATCATTAGTATAGCCAGTATTCCTATAATTATATTATTATTATTATTATTATTATTATTATTATTATTATTATTATTATTATTATTATTATTATTATTATTATTATTATTATTATTATTATTATTATTATTATTTCGACGTAATATTATTATGACTGTTATTAGAACTATTACTATTATTATAATTACTTGGTACAAATAATTTTTTTTTGTATTATTATTATACTAATTATTATCATTAATATTATTATTGTTGTTGTTATATTTTTCATATTATTCTTATTATTAAGCGTATTATTACATTATTATTATTCTCATTCTTATTGTTCTTATGATTAACGTAATTATTATTACTTAGTTTCATTATTATTATTTTCTAACTTACTACTACTACTACGTACTATTCTTAATTATTATTATTATTATTACTATTACTATGTTAATATTATTGGGTACATCTTATAATAATAATAATAATTATTATTATTATTATTATTATTTATTATTGTTATTATTACCCAACACTAAATCACTCAAACTAAAGCTTAAGTCAACTAATTATGATCTAAAGAATATAGAAAAAATAAATGAAATAAACAATCTATATGGAAATTGAAAATACCTATCTTCAACATAATTAAATACCATAAATAAATTTCATCTTCACATTTTCCATCACTAAAATTACTCATAAATAAAAAATAATTAACACAAAATAAAAGGGAAAAACCCAACTAAAATAACCAGAGCAATGTAGAACTACAGTCATAATACATAAATTTTAATTACAACATAAATAATAAAATACAATTTTTTCCCTCAAAATTAAAAGAAAATCATATTTAGAAAAAAAAAAATGATTAACGTACCTCTACCAACTTCAGAAGCTAAGGAATGTAATAATGACAAGCTATGGAACCTCAAATAAAAGTTGAAACTGAAACAATGATGCATCAAAATCAAACCATGATTTTTTCGCAAGTATATACCTAAAATTAGAAAATATCTATTAAATACACACATACCCATCAATATAAGGACCTAATCTACGAAATGGAGGGGAAAACAGCGCAAAACGGCCAGAGAAGGACCTCTGTCGACGGCGTCAACGTCACGGTGCTCTGCAAGCTTCTCTTTCCCCCCTCCCTGCCTAAAATGCCGACTGAAGCTGAAGGCGGAAGAAGATGGATTTAAAAATGATTTACCAACGGCTAGCCGTTGATAAATTTTTAAATGAAACGCACCGTTTCATTTAAAAATAAGCCGTTGGTACATTAGCCTTTAATAACAAACAATTTATTCTACCAACGCACGGAAGTTGGAAAGTTACCAATGGTCGTGACCATTGGTAAAACAAAATTAAATACTAAAATTTTTTTTACTGTGCTACCAACGCATGCACGTTGGAAATTTATACCAACGGCTAGGCCATTGGTAAATATGTCATTGGAAAAGCAACAAAAGTTAATAGTGAGAGTTTGAAAAGTTGTTGCTGGAAAATGTAAAGAAAGCTTAGGGTAAAGTGTATATTTTTTAAAATAAAGAAGATAAAGTGTAGGTTACGCCAACAACATGAAGGATTTCTGTAATTTTTATAATTTTCTTAATAAATATAATATTCCAAGTAATTAAGAAATATTAATCCCCTTTTCGGTCAAGCTTCAGGATATGGATTTAAGATCAAGCTATAGATTATTCCATATGGATAACATATAACAAGGAATCTTGTTAAAATATTCTTATAGTTATTTTAAGGGCGAATTTCAAAAAAACCCCTGAGGTTTAGTAAATGCTTCACTTACCCCCCATTCTGTTTGGAAATTCTCCCCTTTACCCCATTAGGTTTAGGGCGAATTTCAAAAAAACCCCTGAGGTTTAGTGAATACTTCACTTACCCCCTCCTGTTTGGAAATTCTCCACTTTACCCCCTTAAGTTTAATAGATCCTTCACTTACCCCCTTCCATAATATTGTAAATAATTTTAATTTACTTACAATGCTCAATTATTATTTAATTAAAATTATAGTCTTTCTAGAATTGTAAATTTTTATAGTAATAAATCACATAAATACTAAAATGAATACTTAAAATAAAAATAAAATCTATTTATATGAACATTTATATACTGGTATATGAACATTAATGCTCTTGTCAAGTATGGATGCTGCATTTACTTAGTCTAATTGCCCAATAATTATTGTATAATTACTATAAAATTTAAATTATTAATTTTTCTTTACTTAAAGAAAGAAATTCTTTTTTCTATTATTGATGAACATTTCACTTAGGTGAAATTTTAAAAAGTTGACAATTATGATAGAAAGAAGGTGTAGAAACCTTACTAAGTATTTAAGGGCAAGATTATTTTGCATTAGTTTTAATGTATTGTTGTATATTATTCTTATATAAAATTATTATTTACTTTATTTCAAAAAAAATTATTATTTACTCAAATTACCTATTTACCGAGATTTACATTTTAAGAAGTCCAAAACTGCCTGGAAAGTCACATAAATATTTTAAAATTATTTTTTAAACGTATTAAAGTGTAGGGTTTTAATAAATTAATATTTTTAGCAAAATAATCACTTTATATAAGAATGATGAAAAAATGATCTAATTCTAAGATTTACTTTAATTAACTTACCTATTGTTCATTTTATATACATATAATCGAAATAATTATTATATTATAGACATGTAAAACTTCCTTAAAAAATAAAAATGTATGATGTAATAAGTAAAAGTATCTAAATTAATATATAAAACTATCAATTATATGTTGCAATAAGTAAAAGTATCATTTTTGCATCATATTATATAGAGTGATTATTTATCTAAAATTATTAATCTATTAAAATTTTACACTTTAATATGTTTAAAAAATAATTTTAGAATATTTTTATGACTCTCCAGGTAGTTTTAGACTTTTTAAAATGTAAAGCTCAGTAAATTAAAATTTTCATTAAATAATAATTTTTTTGAAATAAAGTAAATAATAATTTTATATAAGAATAATGTACAACAATACATTAAAACTAATGCAAAATAATCTCGCCCTTAAATGCTTAGTAAGGTTTCTACACCCTCTTTTTATCACAATTGTCACCTTTTTAAAATTTCACCTAGGTGAAATGTTTATCAATAATAGAAAATTTAAATTTTCTAGTAATTATACAATAATTATTGGGAAATTATATTAAGTAAATACAGTATCCACATTTGACAAGAAATTTCACCTAGGTGAAATGTTCATCAATAATAGAAAATTTAAATTTTCTAGTAATTATACAATAATTATTGGGAAATTATATTAAGTAAATACAGTATCCACATTTGACAAGGGCATTATTGTTCATATACCAGTATGTAAAAGTTCATATAAATAGATTTTATTTTTTTAAGTATTCATTTTAATATTTACATGTTTTATTACTATAAAAATCTACAATTCTGTAAAGACTATAATTTTAATTAAATAATAATTGAGCATTGTAAGTAAATTAAAATTATTTACAATATTATGGAAGGGGGTAAGTGAAGGATCTATTAAACTTAAGGGGGTAAAGTGGAGAATTTTCAAACAGGAGGGGGGTAAGTGAAGTATTTACTAAACCTCAGGGGTTTTTTGAAATTCGCCCTAAACCTAAGGGGGTAAAGGGGAGAATTTCCAAATAGGAGGGGGGTAAGTGAAGTATTCACTAAACCTCAGGGGTTTTTTTGAAATTCGCCCTTATTTTAAACTTGCAGAGGTTGATACGTGTTATCTTATAACTTTTATTTTTCACTTTTCTTGGTTAATTTACTGTAATTGCGCAACTCTTGTGATATAATATCTATTTTACTTTCCCTAAAATCAGAATAAAGATATGAATATCCTTCCATCTACATCACATATAGGAAGAAAGTGGTCAATTCCGTTATATGCGCCTGTTATTCAATTTAACATAGGAATGACAAATGAGGAATGATACGAAGGGTGTGAAACGGTAAATTACTGGCATGTATATATTATTCATTGAAATAGACCTAACATAAATTTAAGCTAAATAAGCACTACTGCAACCAAAATGAACAATCACAAAGTTGTCAAGTAGATAATTATTAGCAATATTGCCTAGATAATAATAATTAAAAAAAAGCCCTAAGGCCATAAACACTATTACTTCTTCTCTATGCCGTCGTTGAGACTTGAGACCACCATTGTTATGTGGATTAGATGGATTCTTGGCCTCACCATTAGGACAATTTTGGGGTTCTTCGTTCATTCCTACAAAAAAGTTGTTGTAGGGAAAGAGCTTGAAGAACTTCATCATATACTTGGCTATTTGGGCTCCTGGTGGTGAACATTTTGCTTCGGTTCAGCCATCTAATATAGACATACTTTTCAAATGTGGCCGATCTAGGGCTGAAACTTCACATTCTCGATAGCTACACTCCTCCTCCCCATCTATATCATCCATCCTAGATATGAAACTCGGGCTGGCTTCAGGATTCACAATATATTTTAAATGTACAACAAACTAATCAATAATTATAGAAATTGATACAACTATTTCATAATAGTAACCATGCAGCATGGTAAAAAATTCATCCTGTTTGAGGAAGTAGGCATTTTTCTCCTTTAGATATTCAATCTCATGCTCCAATATTTGAATTCGAGCAACCAAACTTGCATTCTGTTGTCTTAATTCAGCCACCTCCTATTTGGCATGGATCCTCCCAATGAAGTTAAAATCAATACCTTAAAAAAAAATAACTCTTACAGACCTTTATCTCACTACAAGAGAAACTATTATTAGAAGCAAATGATAGGAGTCAAATAAAATCTTTGCCTCTCAAAAGTATATTTAGCAATAAACTTAATATTTGTCTTTATATCTAAAAATATCTGTCCCCAATACTTTTTGGACCTTTGTCAAAAATAAAAAAATGGTGACACAGGAAAAAGTGTCGCTATATCTTTATTAATTGCCTCAGAAACATATAAGCGTACATCGGCCAAAAAGTTTTTGGAAGCTAAAATGTTAGTCTCCAGTTAATGTTTAGTTAACAAATATTGGAAGCAAATAATAGGGGTCAATTCAAAATTTGCTCCTAAAAAATATATTTAACAGCAAATTTATTAGTTGTCCTTAAATGTGTCGAATTTTGCACCCAGTTGCATGAGTACGTCTTTCTCAAACAACAAATTCTTGGATGCAAATAATAAAAGTCATTAATACTCCATTTTTTTACTGAAAAACTCAAGTTAATTTTTTTAAAAGAAAATAAAAATAATAATGATTACATGATTATTTAAGTTTAATATTCTTTGTGCAAAAAAAATTGATGTTTAACTTTTTTTTGCTAGATTTTTCTTGAATTTATATATACTTGTCTTTGTAAAAATCCCAAGAAATTATTATAATTTAAAATTATTGTCTAGCGTGTGTATTTAAAAACGTTATAATAATAAATCATTTTTATTATATTAACTATACGATTACTCAAATATATGCATGGAATTGGTTAAAAAAAAAAAAAAAAGGAATTGTAGCGCGTTGACATGATTAATTGGCTTTCTTACAAATAAAAAAGTTTCACTTGACAATTTGAGCTCTTGGGTTGGTGGTCGGATGCTTGATTAAAGACTAATGAAGGTAGAAGAGAGGGGTTGCACGCTCGATTCCTAACAAATCAGGAGTTTAATGCTAATAGGCTGTGGCTCTGAAATGGGTGCGTTAAAAAAAAAAGGCTTTTAATCCACACAAAATTTTTCTGTTATTAATCCATTGACATTGGAAACAAATTCATTTGTCCTTTTAAAAAAAATGCTTTCATAAGTGGAATAAGAAACTCATATATTTGCTTCCAATTTAATTTTTTAAAGGACATAACTAATTGTCTCCTAGCTGTCTCCAAATACTATTGGCAACACGAGTATAGGAACAATTATTTATTTGTCTCTAAAACTTTTGGAAGCAAATATATGACCTATAGAAGCAATTATTTGTGGCTCCAATAGAGCATTATGTTGTAGTGACTGCTTGCATTGCCGAATGCTGTTTACTCTTCATTTTACAGCTAGCTATATGGCTCGCTATAATACATATGCTTCTAAGGCTTTTTGTCTGAGTCTTCAACATATACACTCATGATAGATATATATAAAGGTTGAAAGCCCCAACTCTTCTGTAATATATATGGCTTCCGGGAGTTTAAACTCCAAGAGAACCTTCTTGAGCAAGCAAACATAGCATGTAGAGACTACATCCATGGCAAAAATTTTTAGAACTCGAATTACTATTGTGTAGTGTTAAAACTCGCACTACTGTTGTGTTCAAAAGGCTTGTTGGGGGCATGATAATTATAGTGTTCTTGTATGATTAAATATGGGAAGATGAATCGGTTTTGATTTCCATTATTTATTATTATGTATAATCAATTGTAAACTTTATATTATTTTCAGGGTCAACTTATGGCAGCAAAAGATTCTATTTAATATGTTAATTGCAACTTGCCTTTTATCGACGCTATAGATTTGGCAGGTTAATTGTAAATGGCTATAGAAATGGCATGTCAAAGATTTTATTAAATAAGTTGACTGTAACTTACGTTTTTTGGGGGTATAAAACTGGCAGGTTAGGAAAACATGAAATCAATCTCGGTAATTTGGTCCCTTTGATTCCTTAATTAGAGAGCTGGAAATATACAAGCAAAAAATTAACAAAAAGGATGAACATATTCAGCGACAATGTGGGCATTATTGGGTTTTCTTTTTTTACGTTTTTTGTAAGACTATTGGGTAGATTAAATATGCCACATGTCATGCGTAGAGGAGCTGAATTAAGGAAATAACAAAATGCTACTATATATAAAAGTGTTCTGCTTTATATATATATATTAGATTATGTATACAAGATCGCATTTCTGCTGACAAGAACGGAGAGAGTTATCAAGGCTGGTATGAGGATGGTTACCCAGTGTCGATAAACTAACCATTTGGCCGAGTGAAAGGCAACTTCAATGATTTCCCAAGATCATACGATAATACAGTAGAATACATAACTTCTCGACATCTTCTACCAGAGACAGAGGCAATCTTATATGATTGGCATGGCATTTTGAAATAGCGTTGGCCTTATTGAGATTCTATATATATAGCCCGTTGCAGGTGAAATCAGTTCACCCTGCATGCAAAAGAACACAATCAGCAGGAGAACCATGAAAAAGTGTTAGGGGTGTTGAGGAGTAAGAGGGAGCAGAATAAGAGGCTTACTTGGAGCAGTCAAGATCATATGTGAGCTTGTAGGGACAAACAGTCCCGCATTTACCCGGCAACTCATTGACTCGATCATAATTCAATAAAGGGATTACTGCAGCACCTTGCTTGACACAGTTGCACTGATCTCTTCGATCTTGTGTGGTTTTGGAAGCAGCATTGAGTGCCTTCATGCCCTCACAGCAAGCCGGATCAACCATCCCCCCGAATATCCCGTAGCTGATGCAGGGAGTCAGCCATGTTGTGACCTGCTCACATGTTATGGCTGCATTCACATTCACCCATGGTGCAGCCCCCAGCAGCAGCACCGCAAATGCCATTACAACAAGTGTTGAACACCTCTCCATCGCTAGCTTTATTTTCTATGACCATGAGCTATAATATATATATGTATATGCGGGTACGTGACCTATATATATATATATATAGTAAGAGTGCGACAGCCGTTGCTAAAATTAAACAGTTAAAGATGATATTCTTTATTTTCCATTGTTATTTTGGCAGAATAGAATAGTCCAAAATTGAGGATTTCTTTTGGCAGGTGTAGGTACGTGCCGGCCGAAATAGTTCAAGGCACACAGCTTCCGTGTCGTGCAAGTTGTTATGCGGAAATCTGATGATATGGAAAGCGAAATGGCTGATCAGCAAGAAAACTGAGGAGCTAGGGAGTTGATCGGATTGCTTTCAATTACTCAAGACTTTTCCTTGTTCATTTTCTCTAGGCCTAACCTCATCCTCATTGGAATCTGCAGCTGCAGGGAAATGATTTGATTGAGACTAGTAATTCGCATTTTACTTGTCATGCCAAATATATATTTGATCTGTTCATTGCTACAAGTTTGAAGGCGAGCATCAGTAATTCATCAGTCTGTGAACCAGCATCCCAATTTTTTTATATCAAAACTTATGTCATGTTAGTGCTGCCAAGAAGTTTAAATGAGGCTCGGTTTCAGTCCAGATGCTATCTCAGTTTAATTGTCTGGTATCTGTATCAGAATTCACAACACTTGCATTTTCGTTTGGCCTAAAGCCACCGAGACTTCTCAAACTTTTGCCACTCGCACCATTTGGTCCCTCGACTCCAACGCAGTGTAATTTCGTCCCCAAACTTGTAAAAATTATGCGAATTAGAGGTGACATGACTTACTGAGATAGTTGTGCTTTTAGTCCTTGAATGTTTTCTTGTCATTCATTTTTCATCTCCATGGTTTATATTTTCAATTTACTCACTTGAGTTCATGTTTTAATCATTTATTTCTCTTTTTGGTTAAAATGATCATTACTTCAGAATCAGTATCTAATTAGCCATCAACGGTAATAATCTCTATTTTTATTGTTTCACGACATGTACTTATTCATTACTCCATACGTAAATTCGGGTAATAAGTGGGATAAGTATACTAGGCATATGCTAAAAAGTAGAGTAAGAAATAAGACATTAGAAGCATGATAAAAGTAGCTTAAGTTGATGATAAAACTGGGAAGAGCCGTCTTAGATATTTGGACATATTCAAAAGGTACAAAAAGTGTATCACTATATAAAAGTAATATGATAGATCTAAACATAGGAGACAAGTAAGCTGAATGGAGAAACATGATTTATGAAGCTGATTCGAACTCCAACTCCAACTAGTTGGGATTAATAAAACTAACTTGATTGATTGATTGAAAGAACTTACATATGCAAAATTATAAATGCAATAATAAATTTGGCCCAACAAATATAGCAATGTAGAAAGGAACTTTATTCACATCGTACCTATTACCAAACTTCCTTTTTGTGATTCTCATATAACTAAGAACCCAAAGTAAAAAGTTCATTATTCTCCTAGTCATACAAAAGAATATGTGAGAAAGGCATGACTTCTACAATTAGTGAACTAACCAAAGTTGTAACTAATGAACTAACCAAAGTTACAACTAACCAGGATTCTCCTAGTAAAGAAGAACATGTGAGAAAGGCATGGCTTGTACAATTAATGGACTAACCAAAGTTGCAATTAATGAATTAACCAAAATTACAATTAACCATCATTCTCCTAGTCATATAGAAGAACATGTGAGAACTTTGGTAAATCTGGCTTCTACAATTAATGTGTTGGGATCGCATAATGGGTGATAAACTTCGAATGCAATATGATTAGTAAAATTGATACAAAAATTTTTTACATAATTCATCCTTAATTTAGGACTATGTCTACAAAATAAACTTTGAAATTTTCTTCCACTATAAAAATAGTATGCTTACAGAAAGAGAATCTTCTCTAGACAAAAAATTCTATAGATATGAAATAAGCCCAAAATAGTGACATTCAAGTATTTCTCAAATAGCCTAAAAAATTATCTCATTATTTTGTCACTTTCAAAAAATAAATCCCTCTCTTACACAATTTTTCTTTTGCTTAGAGAAATGAGCAAGCTACTAGGTTAACAAGCTAAGAAAAGCAAAAGGCTATACATAGCCAAAGCACTGTGTCGCTCTCATCCGATTTTCAACACTCTTTAATTGTTTTTTCTTTACTTTCAATTTCTGCCATAAATTTGTTGTAGCTTTCCACCCTAGCCAGCCCGCAAACACTTGATTGAAGGAAGAGAAAAGGAAACAAGAGAGAGAGAGAGAGAGAGAGAGAGAACAAAAGAACCCCACATGGGGTGGGGAAAGGAAAAGTCAACATAATGAACTGCCCAAAGTTACAAGACTACTAATTAATGAAGGTAAATTGCACGTGTTGCCCCAACCTTTAATTATTGTTCCTGTTTTAACCCTAATCTTCATTTTTCTTGTATAATACCCTAACCCCATTAAAACATTTCATTTTGATTCTCTTTTGGATGAAAATCATTATCTTGGACGAAAAATGTCATGTCAGCACCAGATTATAAGGGAAAAAACTATTTTTAACTCCCTAAAAACTTTTTTTTTTTTAAGGAGACCTAAAAACTTTGAAACTTAATGATTCGGCAGCCCTGTAACAACCCGGGAAAAAAATTATAATTTTAATCGACCTTCATGGTTTGATACCCTTTTTCATCATCTTTAACTTTTTCTTCTATCATTTCTTTCAAAGCTCAACCAAATTTTGCAAATCGAGCTTCAAATATTTGGGTTTCACAATTTCAGATATAGATATATAAAAATTGGATGAGATTTGAAAGAAAGAATAAAAGAGAAAGTTAAAGATGATGAAAAATGCTACCAAATCATGTAGGCTTATCAAAATTATGAAGAAAAAAATTTCTCATGGTTGCGTCATTGCACTGATAAGTTTCCCTGTGTAGATGCTACCATGTCGGAAAGAAAATTTCTAGAATTTTGATCAACCTACATGGTTTGGTAGCATTTTTCATCCTTGTTAACTTCTCTTTTATCATTTTTTTCCAAATCTCAATAGATTATCATAAATCAAGCTTCCAAGATTCGAATTTCAAAATTTTTAATAGATGTATGAAAAACTGTTGCGATTTGGAAGAAAAAATAGAAGAGAAAGTTAAAAATGATGAAAAACATTATCAAACCATGTAGGCTTATCAAAATTCTAGAAATTATTTTTCCTGCATGGTGGCACCGCCGTCGGAAAACTCATCGGGGCGGCGGTGCCACTGTGCTGGAAGAGAAATTTTCTATAATTTTGATTAGCTTACATGATTTGATACAATTTTTCATCATCCTTAACTTTCTCTCCTATCATTTCTTCCAAATCTCATCAAATTTTCATATATCTACATCAGAAATTGTGAAACCAGAATCTTTGAAGTTCGATTTAAAAAAATTAGCTGAGCTTTAAAAAAAATGATAGAAGAGAAAGTTAAAGAAGATGAAAATGGATATCAAACCGATTAAAATTCTAAATTTTTTTAGGTGGTAAAAGGGGTAATTGGATCATTAAGTTTCATAGTTTTTAGGTATCTTTGGCAAAGAGAAAGTTTTTAGAGAGTTAAAACTAGTTTTTCCCCTTAGAATCTTATGCTGACATAGTCTTTTGCATCCAACACAATGATTTTCATTCAAAAAGAGGCCAAAATGAAACATTTTAATTACGTTAGGATATTGTACAAGCAAAATGAAAGTTATGGTTAGAAAAAAAATAATTAAAGATTGGGGGCAGTGCGTACCATTTACCAGATTAATGAAGCTTAAAAAATAAGAAAGTATCATAGAGGCTAACATGTCATCTCATGGATCTTTCCCAAGTTCTAACTACAATACGGCAAAGTAAAAAATGCCACCTTGGATATTGACTTTAAGTTCTTTTAATCGACTATAATTAACCTTACATCTAGTTTTGAAAAAAAAAATTGTAACAGATCCTTCTAAAAAAAAATTTCCCAAAAAAAGAAAATTTTGGCTCTCAGATCCAATTCATTTTAACTTAAATCAATTTAATTTAGAATGATTTATTTTTTAACATCCCTTTTACCTATATCATTTTCATTTTAAAACCAATATTATGTAGGTCTAGTAATACATTGAAATGCAATTTTTATGATCTTATTAAATTTTTATGAAATTTCCTTTTTTAATGTGTAAAAAAGAGAACTTCATAAAAATTTAATATTGTTGTAAAAATTAATTTCAAATAAATTATTGTATCTATGTAATATTAATTTTCAAGTGAAATTAGTTATGGTTAAATAATATATAAAAATAAAAAGTAAATATTTTAAATTAAGTTGACTTAAGTTAAAATAAATTAAATTAGCCTGAGAATGATGATATTGTTGCAAGGGAACAATAATACTCATAACTGAGAACCGTATAATACTCTTTTTGTCCCAATTTATCTGTAACATTTGGTTGAACACATATTTTAAAGATTTAACTTTTTCTCTTTTTTCCCCCCCAATTTTACCCTATGATCCTTCATCTTCCCAAAAGCTTCTATCTCTTTCATTCACAACTCGTGCTGATTTTGCCACCTCTTGGCTAATGGATACCATGCCGTTGTTGCCCAATTCATCTTGATCTTTGCCAGTTTTGCCCAATCGATCTTTGTCGCTGCTGCTAAATCAACCTTCTGAGTTCTAAACTAGCATCGACGCTCTTGATTCATTCCTTTTTTCGAATTCCTGGCCTTTTTGCTCCTGCAATTTATTTAGTTTTGATCTTACTCTTTTGTTGCTCTTTACGAGTTTTTTTGAAGCCTTCGTCGCTCTTCGTAGACCTACCTCTTCTTAGTGAATTTCACTATCGGCTCTCAACCTCTTCTCCTCCCCTCTTCATCCCATTTATCTTGATAGGAAATCATGTTTCCTTTCCTCCTTCACAGTGTAGCCATTGACGGAGATTGAATGACGCCTCTATATCAATGTTCTTGGAGCTAAGGATAGTGTTGTTGGAGGATTCAAGGTCTCATAGATCCATTTTCTACTTTGTGCTTCGATAACCAAGTGTTTGGAAGAGACCCTGCCTAGTGGTTGAACGGATGAGTAAAGAAGATAAGTGGAGGAGATTGAAGAAGTAATAAGAGAATGCTTCTTGAAGCTGAGAGTAACAGAAGGGGCGTAATAGTAAATTTACTTGGTAAAATTTACTAAAAAAATAAGAATTTTGAGATGGCTAAAATGAAGGATATTGTAAAGAATATTGAACGGATGGAATAGTATAATAATCACCCCACCAATTTTTGAAGGTTCTTAGATGTTGGGCGGGCTCAATTTATTTTGGATTGTTAAAGCACAATAGAAGGAAGAAAAAGGAAATTAAAGGGGGAAAAAAAACAAAGGACGAGCGAGGGCTCTGTTGGGCCGTCGTGCGGCTATGGCCACTTGGGGAGCGGACGACTCAAAACAACGATTCGTTGCGTAAGGGCTGCCGCTAGGGCCTGCAGGCTGCGTAGCTCGTTAAAGACTCGGACTGAGTCGGATAAAGCACCATCAGAGGGGCATTTATTCAAACCTTTGGTGTGCAAAATCTCCTCCGACCCACTATCGTCGATGATGGGTTCAGTTGATTGCATTTTCTCCTCCGACGACATCGTCGTCAAGCCCCCTAACGACAAGCGCTTATACAGAACTATCGAACTCCATAATGGACTCTGCGCTTTGCTCGTCAACGATCCTGAGATTTACCGCGGTGGCTGTCCCCGCCATTCCAACTCCGAAGATGAACAAGAGGCGGGCACAGGAGATGAGGACGGAGAAGAAGAGGAAGAGTTCGAGGATGGAGAAGAAGAAGAAGAAGACGATGAGGAGGAGGAGGAAGATGAAGAAGATGGTGATTTCGACGGAAAAGATGAAGAGAATGGGGAGATCCAACCAGGACGAAAAGGATCGTCCTCTCAGACTAAAAAGGTGTTATATCTCTTAGCTTTCACTGGATTTACAAATTGCCCGGTCACTTAACTGATAGCGAATTGTCTGTTTGGCTATGGCAGGCAGCGGCAGCAATGTGTGTCGGAATGGGCAGCTTCTCTGACCCTCTTGAGGCGCAGGGTCTGGCGCACTTTCTAGGTCTGTGTAGTTATTTATCATATTAACTTACTTTTTCCAATTCCCCGAGATTAGTTACTTACTCAGTTGCTCTTCATCTAGACCAACTTATTGGAAACTCGAACTAACTGCTAAGTGAACCTATTATAGCGTTTGATATGACCTACGTTATCAAATATCAATCAGGGAGCCACATAAGATTAAAGACCAGAAGCAGAAAGGTAGCTTTATATAGTTTTCTTTTCTTTTCTTTTCTTTTTTGTTTTTTTTAAGGTGATCAGAAGCATCCATACAATGTGTAAGTTTGAGAAGGTACTCATGTGAGGGAATGGGGAATTCCTGCCATTTCGGGACCCTAAAGGCACCAAAACCAGCATTAGGGCATTATACAAGGAAATGAGGAGGTCGGGGTTTGACCCCCTAACCTCCCCATATCCCTCTGGCCCTTTAGCCACTAGGGCATAGGGCTGGGGATCTTTATATAGCTATTGATCAGCTGAACTATGTGTTTGCGGGAATGATTGGTGAACAGTGATCTAAGCCTATTATCTTTGAGAAACTAGTTCAATGATTTGTATTTGTTTCTTACCTGTTCTACTTATTTGCAGAACATATGCTGTTCATGGGAAGTAAGGATTTCCCAGACGAAAATGAGGTCAGTAAACCATATTCTTCCAAGTGTTTTTTTTAATGCGTTATTGACTACTCTATATAGAATTTAATCTTTTCTGCTGGAAGTTTGGTGAAATGAAAGTATGGTTAAGAGGTTGGCTTTTTCTGAGACAAGAAACTAACAATCCTTCAGTCCCACAAATATGGGAGACTACTGAATGCAACTATTTTTTATCCTTTCCCTACAGTCTTAGTGCTTCCAAAAGGTAGACCAATATCATAACCACTTTTTAAAGGCATGCATTGGTGCTGCGTACTAGCTTCATGGGCCTAATGCTTATTGAGGCTATGCATGGGACAGGCATTCATTTAATTTTTCTTTCTTCTTCAATATAACTTCTTGGAGTCTTACCCCACATGAAAGCCTGGTATATCCCTAAAAATAGAGAAAAAGGAGCCACATCTACCATTCTCTCCCTGCCCACAGTTAAAGCAAAAGAAAGAAAAAGTTCACTTATTTTAAATGAGCCCCTGCGTTTTTTCTAATAATTTTCCCCTGCGTATTCTTTCAGCTTTAACCATTATTTTAAGTTCATTCTTACTTACTTAGAAGTTTGTGGCTCTGCTTTGAGTAGATTTATGACCACTGTTGCACTTCGGGTACATGGCTTTTCAAAACATTGATCAAAACACCCATGGAATCCTGCCTGTGTAAACAAAAACAGAATGATTATTAGTAGCTTAATGATACTGTTTTGTTTATTGTCAGTATCATGCTGCCTTTTCTGCACTTCATTTCAATGTCAATATTCTTCAATTTGTCATATTAGTTTTCCACTTTTTCTTATTAAGGTTAGTTATTTTTTTTCTTGCTATGGTGGGGTAATTATTTTCTTGACTTGCAATGTTATTCAATAACTCGTCTCTTTGCTAGTATGATAGTTATTTGTCCGAGCATGGAGGTTTATCGAATGCGTATACAGAAACTGAGCATACCTGCTACCATTTTGAAGTTAAAAGAGAGTACCTTAGGGGTGCTTTGAAAAGGTAACACAGAACCTCACTATTTGAGAGTTCTGGTACTTTTTATTTTCATTTTCCTGAAATATTTCTGGTTGGTTTGGTGGTTTTCATATAGCAATGTTTTGGTCTTTCTGTTGTATAATTGTTTCCAAGATTATAGCATGTCTCAGGTTTCCATTGTCTATTTATCAGATTTTCTCAGTTCTTTGTTTCTCCCCTTGTGAAACATGAAGCAATGGAAAGAGAGGTGCTTGCTGTAGATTCAGGTGCATGCACAGACTTCTTTTTCCTGCTTCCAACGTTTATCCTTGTCTATTCCCCTCCCTCTTCTCTTTCTTGCTACATGAAATGAAAAGAACTTGGTTCCAATATCTGGAATTTTGATGTTATCTTTTTCTGATTAATGGTATGCCTCAATGTAATACGACTATATCATAGAATTCAATCAGGTTTTGCAAAATGATGCTTGCTGTCTTCAGCAACTTCAGTGCCATACATCTATTAATTGTCATCCCTTCAATAGATTTTCTTGGGGTAAGATGACAATCATTTGCATTCTGGTCTTCCTGAGTTTCAGCTTTTCTCCTGGTCTGGAAATTAATTTTTATGTATTGCATGTGAAGGCAATAAGAAGAGTCTCGTTGAAGCAATGGAGAGGGGTTAATCTGCGCGAGCAAATATTGAAAATGTACCACAATTATTACCACGGTCAATTAATGAAGCTAGTGGTGATTGGTGGAGGTAAAAATCATAATTTGTGATTTTCTTGTGTTATTATCTTCCGCCAAATCTGTTCTCTGTTTTTCTCATTTTCTTTTGTCAATTCAGAAACTTAGGTAGGTTCATGTCAGGTAGAGTGGCAAGGTTCTTTCTTGGTTGGTTTGTTCGGTTTCAAGTTGTTTGATGTCTTGGTTGTTTTATTTGTATCTGGGGGGAAATCAGGGTAATAATAATAAAGATCATATGCTGTCTAGAGCAGCATTAGAGTCACAGTTTATTGGGAAAGTCTTCCTGCCTTTGTCAGTTATTACTAGTTTAGATAACTCAGCCGCATATCTATCAAATGTTCCTGCTTCCTTGATCCTATACTAGCCATAGCATCACCTACTGGGTTCATTTCCCTCAAGATGTGTTTTGTGCTTTTCCACTCCCAAGTTCTTGTATGGCTGACAGTTTAACAAGACTATGTTACATTTGTTAACGTTCTGTCCGCTTGCAGCCATATGGGATTGGTGGATCGAGGTTGGTTCTATTTCAATATGATGTCTAATAAGTTTAATATTGATCCAAAAGTGGAGCACTATGCTTGCATGGTTGATGTCCTGAGCTGTGCTGGCAAGCTAACTGATGGCACTGGGTTCCCAGGATTCATCAGCTTATGTACTTTTGTCCAGTGTCTATACTGCCTTGGGCAGGTTGGAAGATGTTGCGAGGGTCAAGAGGATGATGAGAAGTCGAGGAGTTAACAAGGAGCCAGGTTGTAGCTGGATTGAACTCAAAGACAGGGTCCATGTGTTTGTTGTTGGAGATCAGATGCATCCTCAAAACAAAGAAGTACGTGATGAGGTGCGGATGTTAACCAAGCAAATGAAAGATGAAGGTTACCAACCTTCTTCAGGTTCAACTCCTACAATCTTTTGTAGTGATGATGAAACTATTGCTGAGTATATGTAACATTTTCTGCGCTTCTTTGGATTAGTTATGTACTATTATTTTTCGACTAAATAACACCAGTTGTCCCTAAACTATACCCATGTTGTTTAATCGTCCCGAAACTATTAGGTGTTGCACCAATCATCCTCAACCTATTTAATTGTTGTTATTTCGTCCTGCCATTAACTAAACCGTTAAATATGGATGGAAAAGTGGTGCCCGATCAGCAGCCACGTCATTTTTCCATGTCACATCAGCTGCCACGTCATTTTTCCATCTATATTTGACAATTTAGTTAATGATAGGACGAAATAGCAACAATTAAGTAGTTTGAGGACGATTGGTACAACGCCTGATAGTTTCGGGACGATTAAGCAACATGAGTATAGTTTAGTAACAACCGGTGATGTTTACCCATTATTTTTCTATAGCTTTAAAGCTGATGCTAATCCATGTACAAGGAAACTTTAATTTGTTTCAGATGCATGAAACCTGTGTCACACTAGTCCCTTTCCTAAGACGGCATGTAAGAATATGCGTTTTTTTAAAAATAAAAGTTCTGTAAACAAGTCGAACATCGTTAATGGATGGTTGCAGTGACCTTACCGCAGTTGATGACTTCTAAAAGAAACGAGCTTGATGGTGAGTGGCATAGCTGCATGCTTTGTGCGTTGATCTTCAGCATTGTGCCTCAATTAATGTTTATGAATTCTATTTGAAATGCTGATGTACTGGTTTCAGTTTGAAACTTGAACCATTTTCCTGTTTACTGTATGTTTTGCAACTTTTGATGAAGCGCTGAAGAAGGCTAAGCTTGAGGACTAATGATTTCCAACGGGAGGTAATAAGTCCTCTCGAGTCATTTAACTTGGAAATGCACCCCATGCCAAGCAATAAGTTAGCTTTTCTTTAATGATCCTCAAAAACAGCCGGTCAATGAAGATAATACGGAATGCGACTTCCCCCTATGGATTGTATATGTTCTCCTGCTAAAGAACTGTTAATGCGTAATCCATTTATAATTCCATCAATAGCTTGCCTTTCATAAAAAAAAAAATGAAGAGATGTGAAATCAAGTTCTCAGGTAGGTGAAGGAAGGGCACCTGCTTCTTTGGTTTTCCGCTCTATAGAACTGAAATCAAGTTGAGCAAGGTCTATGCCACACCTTGCGATTGTTTCTCATTCATGCTGTGAGGGTAAATGGTTGATCATTTATTTTAGGGAAATGCTCCATGGATTGGCGTTCAATGTTCTTTATCCCATATTTATTGACACATGGCATTCTTGGTCTATTTGGCATGTGGAAAGGAATCAGCTTCTCCTCTGCTGATATAGGTTTTTTGGAGCATTCTGTTTCAGTTTTGGTTTTATGTCATGTATCTGGTGCAGGCTTTCTTTTGGTTCTTGGGTATGGCAGCTTGTGTTCTGTTGTCAGGGTTCTATATACTCTTTTTGGCGTGGTTCTCTGTGTTAATGCTTGAATAAAGTTTTTGCCTTTCAAAAAAAAAAAAAAAAAGAGGAAGCAGCTTGGCTGGGACGATAATTGATCGCTAGTATTTACTAGTTATTTATGACACAGATTTTCAAAATGTTTTTGAGTTTTGATTTGAATTATGTATACAAGATTGCATTTCTGCTGACAAGAACGGAGAGAGTTACCAGGGCTCGTATGAGGATGGTTACCGAGTGTTGATAAACTAACCATTTGACCAAGTGAAAGGCGACTTCAATTATTTCCCCAAGATCATACGATAATACAGTAGAATACATAACTTCTCGACATCTTCTACGAGAGGCAGAGGCAATCTTGTATGATTGGCCTGGTATTTCGAAATAGCCTTGGGCTTATTGAGATATTCTATATATATAGGCAGTGGCAGGTGAAATCAGTTCACCCTGCAAAAGAACGCAATTAGCAGGAGACATTATTAGAACCATGAAAAAGTGTTATGGGTGTTGAGGAGTAAGAGGGAGCAGAATAAGAGGCTTACTTGGAGCAGTCAAGATCATATGTGAGCTTGTAGGGACAAACAGTCCCGCATTTACCCGGCAACTCATTGACTCGATCATAATTCAATCCCGGGATTCTTGCAGCACCTTGCTTGACACAGTTGCACTGATCTCTTCGATCTTGTGTGGTTTTGGAAGCAGCATTGAGTGCCTTCATGCCCTGACAGCAAGCCGGATCAACCTTCCCTCCGAATAGCCCGTAGCTGATGCAAGGAGTCAGCCATGTTGTGACCTGCTCACATGTTATGGCCGCATTCACATTCACACCTGGTGCAGCCCCCAGCAGCAGCAACGCAAATGCCAATGCAAGGAGTGTTGAACACCTCTCCATCGCTAGCTTGACTAGTTAGTACCAGTGAGTGCCGCTGAGCTGCTTTATTTTCTATGACCATGAGCTATAATATATATATATTTAGGGTGAGAGTGCGATAGACGTTGCTAAAACAGTTGAAGAGAATATTCTTTATTTTCCATTGTTATTTAAGTAGAATAGAATAGTCAAAAATTGAGGATTTCTTCTAGCACGTGTGGGTAGGCGCCTGCCGAAATAGTTCAAGAGTTAGAGCTTTCGTGTCGTGCAAGTTGTTATGTGGAAATCTGGTGATATGGAAAGCGAAATGGCTGCTTTAATGGTATGATCAGCAAGAAAACTGCCAGGAGCTAGGGAATTGATTGGATTGCTTTCAATTAGTCAAGACTTTTCCTTATTCATTTTTGTCTAGGCCTAACCTTATCCTCATTGCATTCTACAAGGGAGTGATTTAATTGAGACCTGTAATTCGTGTCTGTCTTGTCATGCCTAATATATATTTGATCTGTTAATTGCTACAAGTTTGAAGGAGAGCACTGTTAATTCATCAGTCCATGAACCGACATCCCAATTGTTTTATATCAAAACTCATGCCATGTCAGTGCTACCAGGAAGTTTAGATGAGGCTCGGTTTCAGTCCAGGTATTTACTTGATGTCATCTCAACCTAGTTGTCTGATATCTGTATTAGAATTCACAACACTTGCATTTTCGTTTGGCCTAAAGCCACCAAGACTTCTCAAACTTTTGCCAACTCGTACCATGTGGTCCCTCGACTCTAGCACAGTGTAACTCCACCTCCGAACTTGTAAAAATTATGCGAGTTAGTGGTGATATGACTTATTGAGATAGTTTTGTGCTTTTAGTCCTTAAACATTTTCTTGTCATTCACTTTTGCCTTTACATGGTTTATACTTTCAATTTACTCACTTGAGTTCATTTTTTAATCATTTATTTCTCTTTTTGGTTAAAATGATCCTTACTTTAGAATTACCTAATTAGCCATCAACGGTAATAATCTCTATTTTCATTGTTTCACAACATGTACTTATTCATTACTCCATTCATTGTGGCAATAAGTGGGATAAGTATACTAGGCAGATGCTAAAAAGTAGAGTAAGAAATAAGCCCTTAGAAGCTTGATAAAAATAGCATAAGTTGATGATAAAACTGGGAAGTGTTGTCTTAGATAATTTGGACATATTCAAAAGATACAAATGGTGTATCACTACATAAAAGTAATATAATATATCTAAACATAGGATACAAGTAAGCTGAATGGAGAAATATGACTTATGAAGCTGACGCGATCGAATTCCAACTCCAACTCCAACTAGTTGAGATTAAAATTAATTGATTGATTGATTGAAAGAACTTACATACATAAAATTATAAATGCAATAATAAATTTAGCCCAACAAATATAGTAATGTGGAAAAGAACTTTATTCACATCATACCTATTACCAAATTTTGTCTTTGTGATTCTCATATCACTAAGAACCCAAAGTAAAAAAAGTTCATTATTCTCCTAGCCATACAAAAGAATATGTGAGAAAGGCATGGCTTAATCTATTAATAGATATGAAAGTAAGAATAATGGCAATATAGTCAACTAAAGTCTACATATTTTGTAGTCCAATTGTTAGATGCATGACATCTGTACTTTTAGGTGTTTTCTTCCTATTTCACCCTTTTAATTTTATGAGCATATAGGCAGTCAACAGTTATTTTATTTTTTTTTGTATTTCGTACTACCCCCAGTGCATGGGCAACCTCATTTACAATAGTCAGCCCACTAACTCCACTAATGCATTTTCAGCAATTATCTTGTGGGTACATTTACAGGGTTGAACTATATACCACAGTTTCCCAAATACAGTTATCATTTTGTGAAAAATAGTATGCCCCCAAAATCTTTCTTGCAACTGCTGCTACTTCCGCAGCATTCCTGCACAAACTGGACACAAACATGTTTAGTACCATAACTCTGCTTGTGGTTGGTTTCTTAATTCATTGTTTGACCCGCAGATTACAAGTTCGTGTGTAAACAACAAGTAAACAATCACTATAGTTTCCATGCACTTCCAAATGTTCGAGAGTTTACACATGTGCCAACTCTTTGAGACTAAGAGAATATATATTTTTTTGATCAAATCTCTTTTGTAATGAACATATCTTGCAGGAGTTTCAAACCACATACACTAAACCAAAAAGAACAGCAGGCAGAAATGAGCAAAGGTTGCGTGAAGTAACTCTTTTTATTTGTTTTATACATATCATTTGCAGTAGCAACAAAACAACTATCATTATTTTTGTTTATACATATCATTGCAGTAGTAGCAAAACAACTCTCAGTATTTTAGTTCATATAGATCATTTGAAGTTGCAGTATAACATTGACAGTCCATACAATTTTGTTTTATATAATCATGTAGTATTTTTTGGTTTTCACAATTCCCATGGATTATGTTCTAAAATCCTTCAACCCTTTTGTAGATAACCACAAATAATTACGCTATTACTTTTTTTCAATTCTATAACTTATTGCAAAAGTAGATATACAAACAACAAAAGCAAGGATGAAAGTCCAGAAAGCTTATAAAAACAAGTACCTATTACCAATCCCACTATAATTTCATATTCCAAAGGGACTTTCCAGGAGCATCAGAACCTTCAGATTGCATGAAACTCTTTTACATAAGCAAGCAATAGTTTTGCTTTTCATAACTCCCAAGCATTATGTTGAATTTATGTTGTCTTAACTTGTTAGGACCATCCCTTAGATACTTGGCTTAGGACAAGAATAAAAAGAAACACCAATTTAAAACATGAGGGACTTGATTGAAAGTAAGGATGAGGATGTAAATGAAACTATGGGAACTTGAAGGGTGAAATGCACCATGCAATAAGTGCAAGGACAAAGGTGGAATTAGACCAATTTTGGTTGACAAAACAAAATGGCCGCTCAACAATTTCGGTTTCTTCCAAATTAATAATATAAGATTAGCTAAAATGGTAAAATGCTAAAATTGGTCATGAGTTAATTATTATGTTAGGCCATGTTAATGAAAGCTTGGCAATTTGAGCCATGAGTTAAGAATAGAGCCGAAATGATCCTACATTTTAGTGACTAGAGTGTGCACATGGAAACTTAAGGGAGGAAAGTGTCACATGTAGAATACTTAGGGACCAATGTTGGCATTGAACCAATTTGTAGGACATGTGTAATCGGCTGCCAAATGCTAATTAATGCGTCTAGAAACCCATTTGTTCACACGGTTGCCAATTGACACAAGTGGAATCCTTTGTCTTGCGCTCATTAATGCGCCAAGATTATTAGTTCGGCTAGCCTTCGTTATTTGTTTATGTTGTCCGAAAACGAAATCAGTAAAAAAACGAAACAAGCTTCGGCGTTTCTTTCCGGTGCGAATATGTTGGTAGTCGAGAAATTAGAGGGATTCAAAGTGTGTTGAGCGAAGCTTGGAGATTTTTGCTATGCTGTTGATGAAGTTGAAGCTTGGAAGAGAAATCAAGCTTTGATTAAGGAGGTAAGGCTCATAATCACTTGTTTTTCTTGGTAATTTTCCATGAACAAGTGATTATGATGGCTAATTGAAGGCTTATTGTGTTAGGCAATATATTTGAGCTTCGGCCTTAGTTACTCGAGCAACCGAGAGCTCAAGCTTTGATTGTGAGGTAGGGTTTTCACATTTACTTGTATTCTTGGTACTTTTCCATGAACAAGTAATAATGGCAGCTAAGTGATGGTTATATGATGCTATATGATCTTAGCTTGCTAGATGGGCATATTGAGGAGATTCGGTTATGTGTTAATTGGCTAGCTAGTCAAGGTAATGGCATGTGTTAAAATTCCTAGTGAGGGAGGCCAACTTACTAGTGAATTTGGAGCTCTAGTGGAATGGGAGTAAAGTTGTGAAGGTGGAAGTGCAGAAAGTGCACATGCACACATGCTAGTGAATATGGCCGAATGTATTTTGTGGTGTGTGTGTGTGAGTTCTGTGTGCTTGGTTGATTGTTTGTGCGTGCTAACTCATATATGGATGATTTATGATGATTACATGTATTGATATTTTTTTTTATGTTTTCCATGTTTTCATGTCTTTCTCGCAGGACAAGTAAGCCTGTGGAGGTTAAGTCATTAGACTTAACTAAATAGACCTTATATGGTCGTTTGTGAATCCCTACTGAGTAATTGTTACTCACTGCCCATACATTTTGTTTCAGGAAAGGATATACAGCTTGAATAGTTTGCTTAAGTTGCTAGTTTGTGTGCTAGTTAGTACACTATTTGCTCGAGGTATGTGCCAACTGAATCTTGGCTTGAACACTTACATTACAAGTCTTATAGCTTAAGGCTGAAACTTATGTTCTAAGTTTGCAGGCTTTTGTAGTTGTGGGATCAGTCTAGGTACAAGAAGGATGTGTGGACTTGGACCCTGGTTATGGTTTATATGTTTGGGTTAGTTTTGTGGGGTGTGCTGCTGTTCTGTATACTTAGGTTTCTTTTAAGAAACTAGGGTTTATGGCTTGTAAACTTAACCTTGGCTACTTTGGGCTTATAGCATCCTTGGTATGTTTCCAAGCTAATGATGCTGGTATTTAGGCTATTTTGTGTGTATATATATAGCCTTGCTTGTACATGGATTGTATGTACATATGATGAATGCTTATGTGCCAAGTTATGTTAAGTTTATGAGCTTATGGTTATGTTTCATGAAGAAATCTCTTGAGATATTATGTTTGGCCGAGTGTACATGTGCATGGAAACTTGATTTTTCAAACTATAGAGATGTGGGCTTCTTGGTTGTCATTCATTAAAGTAGCACACTTGACAAGCACACATCCTAGACACTTAACAAATTAAGTGTATGCCTTGCTTGTGTTGCAAGTTAGAGGTTGGGCCCTACTTAAGCTGTAGGTTGTTGTTTTAAATAACTCATAAGCCTCCTGGGACATATCCCAGCTCTCAGCTTTAGAAAATAAAACTTAAATACTAGGAAGTTGTTAACACCCGGATTTAAGTTTAATCAGAGGAATCTTTGGTAAATTGGTGAGTGGTACTGAGAGGGCAAAGGCTAGGGCCTGTGTGGGATGTGATATAACTTCTCCAAAATGTGAAACATTTACAATTTATATCTTCATTTGCACATTTTCGTTAAAAATTGAGAGGCACCAAAATTTTAAGATCCTAAAAAAGTAAGTCTCAATTGTATTTTTTACTTTTTTACATTAATAAATGATAAGCAAACTATTGCATATTCTCTCCTTCATACTTTCTTTTTTACTTGGACCTGAAAGATGCCAGGTATTAGTGAGCATTAGTCTCTTTTATTCATATTTCAAATAAAACATAACCACTGATGTATCTGTAATCCTAAACAAATTTTGACTCTTTCTGTTTCACAATATTCCGAAGATTCATTAAACACAGAAGAAACCACATCTCAGTTCATCCATTTAACGAGGTTTTAATCCTTTCCTCTCATGCATACACTGCTGTAAGTATGGCAACAAAAACACAACATATTCATAAAGAAACTTAACACCCAATTCATTTTAACTTTAGTCAATTGACTACAAAATGACTTATTTTTATTTTTACATCTTTTTTACTTGAAACTAATTTTAATTAAAAGTCAATATTATATAGCTGCAATAATCAATTGAAAATATAATTTTTATAATTTTGCTAAATTTTTATGAATTTTTCTAGTTTTAAGCCTTAAAAAAGAAAAATTCATAAAAATTTAACAATATCCTAAAAATTTACTTTCAAATTGATTATTGTATCTACATAATATTGACTTTTAAATGAAATTGCTTTTAGGTAAAAAAATGTAAAAGTAAAAGAAAGTTAGTTGAATTTAGACAAAACGAATTGGCCTTTACAAAGTTACCTTCCAATTGTAGGGCCTTTGCTCTATTTTCCACTTAATAGCATCAACACTTTACCAACATAGTGCCCTGCACAAATTGAGCAGCAGTATGAAAGCATTTTCTTTCTCCTCTGTACTTCCTTTTCTACTTGGACCTAAAAGATATCAGGTATTAATGAGCATTAAAATAATATTTTTGTTCCTATTTCAAATTTTGACTATTTATTTCACAATCTCCAGAAAATTGACCTGATAGAGACAAAACCAAATCTCGGTCCATGCATTCAATGAGGTATTACCTATTTTCTCTACATGAAAAATTGTTTTTATGAGCAATTTTTTTGTTTTTTATGAAGACAATATTTGGTAAGAACTACTATTTTCTATTAATGTAATAATTGATACTATGCAAGTATAGTAGCAAAAAAAAAAAAAAAGAGATTTTACTTTCTAATTGCGGGTCATTGCTTTATTTTCCACCTAGCACCAACAGCATCAGTAGCGCATTAAACCCCACTTACCATGTTCTACTTCAATTTTCTTTTGCTCCATGTAATATGTTTATGCATTAGCTTTGTAGACAAGGTATATGTCTGTTGTAACTTAGAGGCTAATCGTAACATAAAGTTGATATAGGTTATTAATCATAGAAGCTCCATCACATCTCGTTATACCATGTATGTCTAACTCGATACTATGCAAACTTTTAATGCAGCAACAAAAAGACAGCAAATTCCACCCCCCATTTCCCAATTCTCCCACTCTAGAATTCGGACACCACCACCAAAAACAACAAGGTTCCATACTTCTTACTGTAATGCAACTTTTTTTATTCTAAAATTGTTTATTTATTTACCTCCTGCTTATATTTTCCCTCATTTTTCATAGACATAGTTTTTACATGTTTTAGAAAATAAAAGTTAAAAAAAAATTTAAAAACTTTCAAGGCTTTCATATAGAAAATGCAATGTGATCTTATTTTCCATTAGACTCATGTATGAAATCTGTTTAAAAAATAACCAATTATTTTTAATATCCAACCATGTGTTACAATTCATTTTAAGTTCTTTTTTACACTTTTCATTTTTCTATCCATGTTTTTTACTTGATGAATTTTATACAAGTTCCCTAGCAACATTGCATTTTCCCTACATGGTTAAAAAATTTTAGAAAAAAAAATGGTTCCATGGTAATAGGTTTTACGTACAAGACTAAACACACCAAAGTACAAAACACATTAAGACTAAAAGATTTTCTTAGTTATTGCATGGTTCTGTCCGAAACATTATGGATAAAAAAAATGATTTTTTTGAATAAAAAATAGAAAGTAAAGGTAAGAGCTTAAGTGTTTAAATTGTACCTTCATCCACACGTCCGAAGCCAGGTTCCTACATTATTTGGAATAAAAAATTTACATTAGACAGGCATGTAGTACCAAGATCTGAAATATGTAAAAATTTTGAAGACATTCATCTTACAAAAAAATACTTTATTTCAGGGTACCGAGATAGATATAAAGAGAATCAAGTAACAAAGGCTAGCAACAAGAAATGTCAAGTTGAATTAGAAGAGTCATAAGAGATTCAAAGAGAACAGAGAAAAAAAATAGCAATCCGAATGTTTTATGGTAGATCTACAAAAACCAGTTAGGATTTTGAAAGTTACCTTCAGAGATACCTAGGGAAAAATCCAAAAATCAAGTCATTCAGAAAGAATATAGGGGAAAGACTCTTTTAACCTTTTTACCAAATCTTTACATTGAAGTAAATCCAACACAAAAACCTAGCCATTTTGAAAAAAAATGGATTAATGTTAACCTCTAAGTGTTGTGCTGCCGCCGAAAGAAGGAAACAAGAGGTGAAAGGGCAATCGAGCGACGGGTTTTGTTAGTTTAGACAAGAGACATCCCTAACTTTGAGTGACAGTGTGAACCTAGATCTAAAAAGCACATTAAAACATTTTCAACAAAATCCTCGTAGAGAAAAAAAATTCAAAATGAAAATAGAGGCATTTTGAATTAAAAAAAAACATGTAACTTTTGATTGATGTCTGCCTTCTAAGAGTCACACGGCTGCGTGGAAAAAGCTAATAAACGACAGCGAGAGGCAACAAAGCTGTGGTGAAAAGAAAGAGAGGAGAACAAAGTTTGAGCTATCACAAGAAAGGAAAACAAAATTTGAGCAAATGGTTCCTTGGTTTGGATAAGAGAAATGAGAAGAAAGTTTCATTGACGGTGAAAAAATGATAAGCGAGCTAGGGTTCGGACAAAATACTTATTTATAGGCATTCTCAATAGAAAAATCACTCTTAAGTCCTACACATGTTATGAGCCTGCCACATTAGCCCACAGACTATATTTTATGTCATTATTAGATTTGTCTCCTTTTATTCCTTTATGCCACCGTTTGGTTACTTTTCTTTTTTTTATCCTTTTCTCTTTCAGTTTTCCTCACATTCTTGGACCCGGACCTTATTTTTAATGTTTTTTGCTTTTTTCTTTAACTATTCGCTGTACATTTTAAAGGTTTTGGTTCACATGCATATTCATTTGGATTATGCTTAATTTCTTTTATGTTATGGTTCACACTTAAATGGATTTGGAGTAGTATCTTTATAAATACATACATTAACAAATAAAATAAATGAAAAATAAAATTTTAAAAACATTTCAAAGAAATACTTATTAACTTTCTGTACTCTTAACTTTTTTTTTCTCCTTAAATTGTTTTTTTGGTTTCACTTTGCCCTATCTTCTTTATTAAAAAACCCAAAAAAATTACAAACCTAGATATTCAATTAGGACACTACGTTCAATAATTTTATTTTATTTTTCAAATCTTAAAATATTTTATTCTCCATTATTATAATTAAATTATATGGTTTCTCCAAATTAATTACATTATTTTGTATGTACTATCTTTAAATTACACTTTCACTTTTTAAATGCTATACTTGCCTCCTACTTTTGTAACTCAACCTTCCCATAGGTTGGAACTTCAAAATAAGTCTTCCACTTCTTATCCTTTAAATATACCTTTTCAATTTGCAGGCCACAAGATTGAAGCACATAAGTGGTGATTTTTCCTCTTAGCTTATTATTTCTTTAACTCTATGCACACGTTTTCTAATTACATTTAAATAAACATCTAAATTGTTATATGTTTAACTAATAATTTCTATTTTAATAGCATCAAATTTGTTAAAGACTATGATTTTTCTGCTAAATTTATATAAAAAAAAATTATTTTTACCATATATGAGTCATGCCTTCTCATATAGAATAATATATAACGATTTATATTTTATTTTTGGAAAAAAATTTAACCTCTTATGTATACATTAAGTATAATACATATTTTTATATGAACTATTATTCCATTTGTTAGACGGGTTGTAAAACTAGTTTCTAGAATTAATGAACTAACTAAAGTTGTGACTAATGAACTAACCGAAGTTACAACTAACCAGGATTCTCTTAGCAAAGAAAAACATGTGAGAAAGGCATGGCTTGTACAACTAATGAACTAAGCAAAGTTGCTATTAATGAACTAAGTGAAATTACAATTAACCATCATTCTCCTAGTCACACAGAAGAACATGTGAGAATTTTGGTAAATCTGGCTTTTGCAATTAATGAACTACCCAAAGTTACAAGACTACTAATTAATAAAGCTCAAAATGAGAAAGTATCATTGAGGCCGAGTTCAACATGTCATCTCATGGTTTTTTCCCAGGTTCCGACCACAATACACCATAGTAAAAAATGCCTCCTTGGATATTGACTTTGAGTTCTTCTAACCTGCTATAATTAACCTTACATCTAGTTTTGAAATAATTTTTGCAAGAGATCTTTCTTAAAAAAAAATTTCCCAAAAAAGGATATTTTGGCTCTCAGACTCAATTCATTTTAACTTAAATCAACTTAATTCAGAATGATTTATTTTTTAACATCTCTTTTATCCATACCAATCTTATTTGTAAGCCAATATTATATAGGTCTAGTAATATATTGAAATACAATTTTTATGATCATTATTAAATTTTTATGAAACTTACCTTTTTAATTCCTAATAAAGAAAAATTCATAAAAATTTAATATCATCATAAAAATTTACTTTCAAATAATTATTATATTTACATAATATTGACTTTTAAATGAAATTGGTTCCAGTTAAATAGTATGTAAAAGTAAAAATAAGTATTTTAAATTAAGTTAACTTAAATTAAAATGAATTAGATTAGCCCAAGAATGATGCTCCTATTGCAAGGGAACAATAATATGCATAACTAAGAATTGTATGGTACTCCCTCTATTCCAATTTATTTATAACATTTAGGCGGGCACACATTTCAAGGTATTCACTTTTTCCCACAATTTTACCCTTTGATCCCTCATCTTCCCATAAGCTTCTAGCTCTTCCAATCATGTCTCGTGCTAATTTTGCCACCGCATTGGCTAATTGACATTGTGCTGTTACTGCCCAATTGACCTTGATCTTTACCAGTTTTGCCTAATCGATCTTTGTTGCCAAATCGATTTCGATCTTCCTTGTCGCTGCCGAATCAACCTTTTGAGTTTCAAATTAGCATCAAAGCTCTTGATTCCTTCATTTATAGAATTCCTAGCCTTTTTGCTCCTGTAGTTTAGTTTTGATCTTACTATTTCGTGGCTCTTTGCAAGTTTTTTCAAAGCCTTCATCACTCTTTGTAGACCTGCCTCTTGTCAGCAAATTCCATTATTGGCTCTCAACCTCTTCTCCTTCCCTCTTCATCTCATTGATTTTGATAGTAAATAATGTTTCCTCTCTTCCCTTCGTGGTGTAGCCATAAGTGGAAATCAAATGATGCATCTACATCGATGTTCTTTAGTTAAGGATAGTGATATTGGAGGATTTGAGATCTTGCAGATCCATTTTCTACCTTGTGCTTTGATAACCAAGTGCTTAGAAGAGACTCCGCCTAGTGGGTGAATAAAGAAACAAAGGAGATAAGTGGAGGAGGTTGGAAAAGCAACAAGAGATTACTTCTGGAAGTTAAGAGTAAAATAAGAGGCATAATGGTAAGCTTACTTGATAAAGTTTACTAAAAAGGAAATGTTATAAAGATTTTAAGATGCTCAAAATAAAAAAAATACTCATTCCGTCCCAATATGTTTGCACGAAAACCAAGGCATGTTACTGTTTGCCTTATTTTTTTTTCAAGTTTACCCCTTCTTCTCTATTCGCCTGTAAGTTTTTTGCCACGGTCCACTAGTCTTTGTTCACTTTCTCAGCAGCTTCCTCCATTGTTGACCTCTGTCATTCCCTTTGTCCTCACCGAAGTACCGGTCAGTTTTCATCATATGCAGCCTTTCACCATCAACCAAGTTGTTCTCGATCGCTACCGTTTTCTATCACGCCATCGCCCTCAACTCGCTCGTCGCTGAAGCACGAGTCTCCTCCTTGATCCACCGCCACACTTCACCTCCTTGATCTCCAACTTTTCCGATCACCTCTCCATTCCCTTTAAATGCGCCGATTAGTTCTCCAAGAAGATTCGCCTTCTTGATTTGGCATCCATTCATCGATTCGTTTGGTAACCTCCACCTCTGTAGCGTCGTTTTGTTTAGTAACCTCTGCCTCCGTCGTGTCAATTCATGACCTTTCTATCGCCCTGTCGATTTCATCGGCTCGGCCATGTCACCCCCTCAATCAATTCCTTCAATTTCATCACCTCCATCGCGTTGCCCCCTCAAATCGATTTCCTTAATTTCATCGCTTTCATCGTTTCCCCCAATCGATTTTTTCCAGTAATTTCAGTGACAAAGGGTTTCTATGTTTGAGAAAGGAAAAACAAAAGTAAATGAGCAAAGCGAAAGAGACAAATAAATAGAGGAATAATTATCATTTTATTTGTTAAAATTTATTTTAAAAAATGATGTAAAAAATTTAGAACAATGAAAAAAAAGTGGTGTAAAGAATATATAACTGAGGGAGTATTACAAAGAACATTGAACATAATGAATAATACTGTAATTACTCTCCCAAGTTTTTTAAGTTTTTAGACGTTGGGCCGGGCCAATCTGTTTTGGATCGTGAAAGCACTATGATAGTAGGAGGGGGAAAAAGGGGGAAATTGAAGAAAAAAAAAAACGAGGAAGAGCGAGGACTGTGTTGGGGCGTGGTGCGGCTATATGCTCAGTTGGGGAGCGGACGACTCAAAACAACGATTCGTTGCGTAAGGGCTGCCGCTAGAGCCTGGAGGCTGCGTATCCCGTTAAAGACTCGGACTGCGAAGGATAAGGCAATATCAGAGGGGCATTCATTCAAACATTTGGTCTGCAAAATCTCGTGCGACCCACTATCTTCTACGATGGGTTCAGTTGATTGCATTTTTTCCTCCGACGACATCGTCGTCAAGCCCCCTAGCGACAAGCGCTTATACAGAACTATCGAACTCCATAATGGACTCTGCGCTTTGCTCGTCCACGATCCTGAGATTTACTGCGGTGGCTGTCCCCGCCATTCCAACTCCGAAGACGAACATGAGGCGGGCTCAGGAGATGAGGAAGGAGAAGAAGAGGAAGAGTTCGAGGATGGAGAAGCAGAAGAAGACGAGGAGGAGGATGAGGAAGATGGTGATGTCGACGGAAAAGATGAAGAGAATGGGGAGATTCAACCAGGACGAAAAGGATCGTCCTCTCAGACTAAAAAGGTGTTATATCTCTTAGGTTTCACTGGATTTACAGATTGCCGGTCACTTAACTGATAGCGAATTGTCTGTTTGGCAAATGGCAGGCAGCGGCAGCAATGTGTGTCGGAATGGGCAGCTTCTCTGACCCTCTTGAGGCGCAGGGTCTGGCACACTTTCTAGGTCTGTGTAGTTATTTATCATATTCACTTACTTTTTGCAATTCCCCGAGATTAGTTACTTACTCAGTTGCTCATCATCTAGACCAGCTTACTGGAAACTCGAACTAACTGCTAAGTGAACCTATTATACTGTTTGATATAACCTAGGCTATCAATCAGGGAGCCACATAAGATTAAAGACCAGAAAGGCAGCTTTATATGGTTATCTCTCTCTTTTTTTTTTAGGTGATCAGAGGCATCCATACAATGTATAAGTTTTAGGAGGTACTCATGTAAGGGAATGGGGAATTCCTGCTTTTTCGGGACCTTGAAGGCTCCAAACCAGCATTAGGGCATTATATAGGGGAATGAAGCCTCCCCATATCCCTCTGGCCCTTTAGCCACTAGGCCAAAGGGCTGGGGATCTTTATATAGTCATTGATCAGCTTAACTATAAGTGTTTGTGGGAGTGATCGGTGAACAGTAATCTAAACCTATTATCCAGGTTTTTCTTTTTTTTTGAGAAACTAGCTCAATGATGTGTATTTGTTTCTTACCTCTTCTACTTATTTGCAGAACATATGCTATTCATGGGAAGTAAGGATTTCCCTGATGAAAATGAGGTCAGTAAATCCATATTCTTCCAAGTGTTTTTTTTATTGCGTTATTGACTACTCTATATATAATTTAATATTTTCTGCTGGAAGTTTGGTGAAATGAAAAGTAAGGTTAAGAGGTTGGCTTTTTCTGAGATAAGAAACTAACAATCCTCCAGTCCAGCGAATACGGGAGACTACTGAATGCAACTATTTTTTATCCTATCACTACAGTCTTAGTGATTTTAAAATGTAGACCAATATCATAACCACTTTTTAAAGGCATGCATCATTGCTGTTTGCTACCGTCATGGGCCTAATGCTTATTGAGGCTATGCATGTGCCAAGGCATTCATTAATTTTTCTTTCTTCAATATAACTTCTTGGAGTCTTACCCCACATGAAAGTGTGGTATATCCCTGCAAATAGAGAAAAAGGAGCCACATCCACCGTTCTCTCCCGACCACAGTTAAAGCAAAAGAAAGAAAAAGTTCACTTATTTTAAATGAGCCCCTGTGTTTCTACTAATAATGTTTCCCCCGCGTAAAGTTTCAGCTTTAACCATTATTTTAAGTTCATTCTAACTTACTTAGAAGTTTGAGCTCTGCTTTGAGTAGGTGCATGACTGCCGTTGCAATTCAGGCACATGGCTTTTCAAAACATTGATTAAAACACCCATGGAATCCTGCCTGTGTAAACAAAAACAGAATGATTATTAGTAGCTGAATGATACTGTTTTGTTTATTGTCAGTATCATGCTGCCTTTTCTGCACTTCATTTCAATTTCAATATTCTTCAATATGTCATATTAGTTTTCCACTTTTTCTTGTTAAGGTTAGTTTTTTTTTTCTTGCTATGGTAGGGTAATTATTTTCTTGACTTGCAATGTTATTCAATAACTCTTCTCTTTGCTAGTATGATAGTTATTTGTCCAAGCATGGAGGTTCATCGAATGCATATACAGAAACTGAGCATACCTGCTACCATTTTGAAGTTAAAAGAGAGTACCTTAAGGGTGCTTTGAAAAGGTAACACAGAACCTTTCTGTTGGATTGAATTCTAACTATTTGAGAGTTCTAGTGCTTTTTATTTCCTTTTTCCTGAAATATTTCTACTTGGCTTGGTGATTTTCATATAGCAATGTTTTGGTCTTTCTGTTGTATAATAGTTTCCAAGATTATATCATGTCTCAGGTTTGCATTGTCTATTTATCAGATTTTCTCAGTTCTTTGTTTCTCCCCTTGTGAAACGTGAAGCAATGGAAAGAGAGGTGCTTGCTGTAGATTCAGGTGCATGCACAAACTTCTTTTTTCTGCTTCCAACATTTATACTTGTCTATTCCCCTCCCTCTTCTCTTTCTTGCTACATGAAATGAAAACTGAAGAGGAGAACTTGGTTCCAATATCTTGGATTATGCAAATTATTTTGATGTTATCTTTTTCCGATTAGTGGTATGCCTCAATGTAATACGACTATATCATAGAATTCAACCAGGTTTTGCAAAATGATGCTTGCCGTCTTCAGCAACTTCAGTGCCATACATCTCTTAATCGTCACCCATTCAATAGATTTTCTTGGGGTAAGATGACAATCATTTGCATTCTGGTCTTCCTGAGTGTCAACTTGTCTCCTGGTCTGGAAATTAATTTTTGTGTATTGCATGTTAAGGCAATAAGAAGAGTCTCGTTGAAGCTATGGAGAGAGGGGTTAATCTGCGCAAGCAAATATTGAAAATGTACCACAATTATTACTATGGTGGATTAATGAAGCTGGTGGTGATTGGTGGAGGTAAAAATCATAATTTGTGATTTTCTCGTGTTATTATCTTCCATCAAATCTGTTCTCTGTTTTTCTTATTTTCTTTTGTCAATTCTGAAACTTAGGTAGGTTCATGTCAGGTAGAGTGGCAAGCTTCTTTATTGGTTGTTTGGTTTGGTTTCAAGTTGTTTGATGTCTTGGTTGTTTTATTTTTATCTGGGGGGAAATCAGGGTAATAATAATAAAGATCATATGCTGTCTAGAGCAGCATTAGAGTCACAGTTTATTGGGAAAGTCTTCCTGTGTATGTCAGTTATTACTAGTTTAGATATCTCAGCTGCGTATCTATCAAATGTTCCTGCTTCCTTGATCTGATACCAGTCATAGCATCAGCTAATTGGTTCATTTCCCTCAAGATGTGTTTTGTGTTTTTCCACTCCCAAATCCTTGTATTGCTGACAGTGTAACAAAAGAGGGATTAGTAGAGAAGAAATATATGTGGATCTGGATTTAAACAGATTGATCATCAGGCAACAGTCCAACTCCACTTCAAGGTTAATGGCTATATGTGCTTGGCCAGCAAGAGTCCAACCCTAGGTGCCCAAAGCTGTGCTGCCCATGTGTCTGTTCTTCCCAGGTTTCTAGCACAGTAGATGACTGCCTCTCATTTGCTAACTCTGATGTCTGGATTTTCAATATGTCGGTTATGAGATCAGTCTTAGTTTTATTTTGAGTTAACGTGGGTTTGGTTAATCTTGGGGTTCAGGCTGCAGCCTAAGTTGATTGAGATTTGAACTAAGTCAGGTCTTTGGTGGTGAGTTTTCATAGTTAACTATGGCTTGTGTGGTCAGGTTAGATTGTCACCTTTTCTTGTAAGTATGCAAGTATCTGAGATGTTCGAACAAGCCTACCAGCTGATATGAGAAAGAAAAAAAGGGTAAGTTACAAGCCTTGGAGGTTTGGTAAAAAATACACTTTGCCCCCTGTTGTTTCAGAAACATGCATTTTACCTTTCAAGTATGAGCACTTTTTTCAGTGTCTATATCTTCCAATTTAAATTGTTTAGTAATTGTCTTCCAATAAATCAAAACTCTTTAATAATTGTTTGACTGTAGTGAACATTTTAAATTTTCAGTTTTTCCTTGATTTATGTAAAGCTGTCCTTTTTCCTTCATTGGTGTCAAAGTTGGTACAGTATGGGGGGTTAAAGGTGTAGGTTTTCAGAACAATTGGGGGCAAGCTATTTCCCCGAAACCATGAGAGGTCTTTGTGCAAATTACCCAAAAAACATTATGCGGTCATCTACAGCTAAAAGTACTAGAGTAACTTTCTCCTTGATGGATGGTTGTTTCTTATCTCATGCTCTCTCTGTCTCTGTCTCTGTCTCTTTCTTTTTTTTTTTTATAATGCATTTCTTTTCTTTTATCTTGTTCGTGATAATCCTTTCATGACTGCAGAGCCTTTGGACATAATTCAGAGGTGGGTCATGGAGTTGTTTTCTGATGTCAAGACAGGACCTCAAACAAAGCCAGAGTTTAGGGTGGATGGTTCTGTATGGAAGACTGGAAAAGTTTATAGGTTGCAAGCAGTCAAGGATGTCCATATTCTCGACTTAACATGGACATTGCCATGCCTATGGCAACACTACTTGAAGAAACCTGAAGATTATCTAGCGCATCTACTTGGGCATGGTAAACAATCTAGCAAGATCTTTGCGAATATAACAGTTTTTGGCATGATGACTTGTGAAGGGTAAAAGAAATACTACCTTTTGTTCTAGCCTCATTATTGGTACTCACCACCATGTAGTGGGGCTTCTTTATTTCTTAAATATGAGTTTCATATAGCTTTTTTATTCTTTGTCTTATTTATTTTTTTCTGTTGGCGGAGGGAACTGGTTTCATTCTGCATGGCAGTTTGTCCTTTTTGTTGGAGTTGAATTTAATCCATTCGTAAGTGTCAGAATCTTACCAGACAATGTTGGTCCTATGACTAATGAGTTGGATATAACTGAATATTGGCATGGTTGTATTTCATTGGATTTTACTATGAAAGAGGATCAAGCTATTTGTTTTACCAGATGAAAAGAAATAAACATATTATCAACTTGCATTTATTATTTTCAATCGCTTTTGGTTCCTTCCCCCACGCAGAAAAATGCTCTAAACACAGAAGTAATGTTTCTTTCAGAGGGCAGAGGAAGTCTACATTTCTTTCTCAAAGCTCAAGGATGGATAACGTCTCTGTCTGCGGGTGTCGGGGATGAAGGGATGCGCCGATCTTCTGTAGCGTATATATTTGGGTTGTCTATACATCTTACTGATTCTGGGTTGGAGAAGGTATATATCTTGTTTTGCCTTTTGATTCTTTTTTGTTTTGCATAATCATTTTCTTGGAATTTGTGAGCTCTTTATGTTTCTGTGGAGACAAAATAGCAGAGGAGCTTTGAAGTCAGATTTACCTCTTATGTATTTCAAAGAATAAGTGTTTGAATGATGCGCTTTTTTAGTTTTAGGGATTCCTTGTTCATTAAAATTGTGTTGATACAGACACTTGATTATTTTTTATACAAACGAAGGCACAAGTGTATCAATGCGTGTGCGTGTGATGTGAAAGGTTGACCGTTGACCATACTTGATACCCTTAAAGTTGGCAGTTGCAGAGATCAATAAATGGTCATCTATTTGGTTAGGCATGTAATTAATTGATGAGCAACTGCCTGGTAAACTCATCCGTCTTTGTTAGTGAAGCAGTGCCATCGTTTTTCTACATGTAAGTATAATGTTGTTATCGCTTTTGCTTGTGAATTGTCATTTTGAACTCCATGCCACTGACCTCAATGTAGTTGGAGTTATGTAGTATGCTGCTGCTGATGATGTAATTCTATCATTTCCCTTACCACTAGTGTCTAGTCAAAGCCCTTAAGACATAATGCAATCCAGAAAATCCTTAAAAATTATGTTACTTCTGTGTGTTGATGTGTGGTTGCCGAAACTGGAGGTAATGGTTATTCCATGGTTATATTTGTCCCAAGTATGGTTTACACTGTACCAGTTTTTGATGTTGGAAATGATGTTTACTGAATTGATTTGATTTTACATTTGTTTTCCATTTTTAATGCTTTGTTTTCTTGGACAGATATTTGATATCATTGGCTATGTTTATCAATATATTAAATTGCTGCGTGAAGTTCCTCCTCAAGAATGGATATTCAAGGAACTACAGGATATTGGGAACATGGACTTTAGATTTGCTGAGGAACAGCCACAAGATGATTATGCTGCAGAACTTGCAGGTCTTCACCGTTTGCTTTGAATTTGAGTGTTAGATTAGAATGAATTCCTGTCAATAAATCACTTATTAGTTTCTGCACCATGGCTACTTTTGTCCGAGTCCTTCTAACCATTTCTAATTCTATCCTTTGCTTTATCTCCATTCATCCCTCTCAACGTTCTCATGTCAGCTATACCCATTGTTTGTTGTATTAAATACTTCTAAAAGTTTTTATTTATTTTTCTTTAGAACAAATCTTTTATTTCTCAATGATATTTCGACCTTAAAGAATTCCAAATAGCTTGAACCTTAAATGGCTCCTTCTTGATCATCAATTTTATAATCTGCAGTTTTGTGGTTTTTGTTTGGTTCTTTATATTCTTTTCATGTTTTGAGTGTTTGTATAAAGTTATCTCAAGAAGTATGTGTTTTACCCAGTCTCTCTTGCTCTTGTCCATTTTTGCATTATGCACAAGATCTAACCACCCAAGAGAAATCCTGTTCCTTGTATAAAAAAAATCATAATGAGAAAAAAAAACAATTGTCTATATACACATTGTCGTTAGTTTGTTATATTTTTGTTTTTCTGGAAGAACCAAAGGGTGATTAAAGACTTTAGTATATTAAAAACATTGTGCAATACTAAAGGCACCAAGGACATGCCATACTTCATCTTTTGCTACCTAATCAGTCTATTGATTTTAGGGAAAAGAGGTTTCTTGTGATTATTAATATACTGCTTCACGAGCCTTGTATGGGAAGCCTCTATATAGCAACACGTCAAACAACTTGAAAGGATCAGTTTGTGTTATAAAATAGCTTTTCTGTTACTCAATTGCTGCAAGGCTGCAGCCATCCTCACTTTAGGATGTTTAGGGAACTCTTGATCCTATCAAAAGCTCTCTGTTTCTCTCCCTCCAGACACCAGAAATTTGCTGGAAGTCTTTGAATAGATTTTTCCTCCCTGAATCCGGCTGGCTTGTCTGATTCAAATATGTCCTTAGTTGCTTGTTCGAGGTGGATCACTTTTGGTTACTAATTTCCTTATTGTTGTTTCTGTCCTTTTTAAGGATTATCCTTAAAAGTTTATAATTGTGTGGTTTCCCGTGTTATGCTTGCCACTTGGGAAATTATTGGAGTTTTGGATGCAATTTAACTGGAATAATTATTGGTAATGTAAGACATTACAAGCAAGTTCAGAATGTCATGTAATGTAAAAGTATTGTAAATAGCAATAGAATCCAGAATGTGAGCCACTAGTGATTTGCTAGTTTAGTAGTGATTGACTAAGATCTATTGTTTTTCCTTTACAAATACTCTTACCTATAACTGCAACTACTTTTACAGAGAATATGCTGATATACCCAAAGGAACATATTATATATGGGGACTTTGTCTACAAGGTCTGGGATGAGGAGATGATTAAACGTATTCTAGATTTCTTCTCTCCAGATAACATGAGGGTGGATGTAGTGTCGAAGTCCTTTGTTGATGCCCAAGGTAAATATAATCAAACTCACCTACCTCTGTGTACTTCTATGTTCATAGTTTGATTTTGATTATGATACTTACCATGATTGTTGTTGTTGTTAGTTACTACTACTACTATTACTACTAATACCGTAATTCTGCTATTGATATCCTTTACCGGAATGAGACACCTCTAACCTAGCCACTTCTTTTCACATATCATGGTCCACATTGACCAGAAAGTTCACACAAGAATTGGCTTCCCGAAGGACATGATTGATTCCCCCAGATCCTTCTAAGTCTCATGATGTTCCTGCAGTCTCAAGCAACTCACAATAAGAATGAAGTGATTTAACCTCCTTAATCAGATGGATTAAGGGAGGGGATCAGATTCCACTATCACCTCTCCCAAATGAAGCTCACCAACCATTTAATGCCTACTACTACTACTATTAAGCTTTATCTCAGTTAGTTGGGTTAGTCAGATAAATTGTGTATCTCCAGTATGCTTGATTGGAGGGCACTTCTTGAAACTCTTACTGAGGTTTATCTTTTTACTCGCTTTTTATAACAAAATTTTGAGTGGCATGTTGGCCCTGGAGATGATGAAGAATGGGGCATAGGTATTCGTAACCTTACTATATTAGATTGGTCTAGGACTTTAGATTATTATTCCTGGTTAATTCTATCTCTCTCTATAATTATGAGTAAGATCTTAGGAGTCTATCATAATTTAGTTTAGGTTTTATTATTAAAAGTATTCTTGTAATTTTTCAGGTCTGCTGGAAATTCTAGAATTTATTTTAGGATATTGTTTTAATTCTTTTTAGGTCTCCTTTCTTGTTTAGGGGTTATTTAATTACTTGTAGTAGTCTCCTAGTCCTATTATGATTTCGAGTCCTATTAGGAATAGGTTTTCCAATAGGGCTTCTAACGCTTTATATAAGCATGTAATTGCTTCACTAGTATTCGGAGTTGATTATTTCAGAAAAGTTGGGTTGCTTTTATACTTTCTTGAATTGTGTGACGCAATCAAGTCCTAGGTGTGATTCTTCCAGAGCCTTGGTTCTGATGTCCTAGATTTTTCTTTCCTTATTTTCTCTGTTTTTTTCACCACTTGATAAAACCTACCCAGCCCTTCTAAACCCTAAACTCCAGTCCTACACAAGAACCCCTTCTGCTGTTCTGCATCAGGAGGAGGATCTTCGAGATGGACCAGATATTACGCGGTCACAAAAAATATAGCCTCACATTAAACTCTGTTATTGTGGTGTTATCACACGTGATTTATGGATTTGTGGTACTTAATTTGTGTTGATATCTTTTCACCCATCTCTGATTGGTAAAGTTTTTACATTGATATAATCTGTAAATCTTTTCTTAGAAAAAAGTTTGTTATTGTGCCCTTTATACTTACCACTCTGGTAAAAAGTATTAAATTACTTAGCTAAGTTAAAACGAATATTACTCTATCAAATATTGTTTTACCCTCCAAACAAGGAAAAATTTGTCCTTGTTTTACTAATTGAGTGCGTTTGACCAAATAAAAAGTAGGTGGCAAAGATCACATTCAGACTAACTAATTGAAAAAACTGAGCAATAAGCCCAAATAAAAATAATGGGTAATTATATGAACTATTCCAATCAAATCTGACTGATTGCTCGAATCATGGTCTCAATGTGCTCTGTAATGTCTTCAATCATGACAAACTGCACTGTAGATTTAATTTCACAATAATAGTATTATTGTCCAATGTTAGTTTTAATCTTATAATCTTTAAGCTAGCAAACTGCTATTCTGACAACCACACCCCTCTCTTTGCCAAGTTTTCTCTGTTGCACAACTAAAAACTTGCATGGGGAATATGTTGAACTCTTCTGTTTTCATTTATTGCAGGGCTTTTCAGATTGTTGTAATCACTGAGTTTATTCAAAACTTTCTTTCCTTTTTCTTTCCAGGTTTTCAAATTGAGCCGTGGTTTGGATCATGTTACACAGTGGAAGAAATTCCACATTCTTTGATCACATTGTGGAGAGATCCTCCAGGAATTGCTGCTTCATTACATCTACCCACTAAGAATGAATTTATTCCCAGTGACTTTTCTATTCGAGCTGATAATTTGGCTTTTGATCCTGCTGCTGTACTTTCTCCAGTATGTATAAATGATGAGCCAATGATGAAGCTGTGGTACAAGCTTGATAGAACCTTCAAGCTTCCTCGTGCAAACACATATTTCCGGATTAATCTGAAAGGGGCATATGCTAATTTGAAGTGTTGTCTCTTGACTGAACTATTTATACACCTCCTGAAAGATGAGCTAAATGAGATTATATATCAGGTTTTTCCATATCATTGTATTTCAGGGTTTTCTCATAATTTTCTTGTTTTACGAGAGCTACTTGTGAATCCTCTTTTATAGTTGTGCTCTGATTTTGTTGTCATCGGTCACTTGTTTGATTGATGATATAAAATGTCTGTGTGGACTGCAAATCGTCTCCATTTAGCTGCTGGCATCATTTCACTACGCATGATATGAATTGTATTTTTCACTGCAGGCCAGTGTGGCAAAACTGGAAACTTCAGTATCCTTTTCTGGTGACAAGCTGGAACTTAAGCTTTATGGCTTCAATGATAAGCTTCCTTCCCTCTTATCCAAAGTTCTGGAAACTGCAAAATCTTTCTTGCCAAGAAGTAATCGTTTTGAGGTCTGTAAGACTTTCTTTGTGCATAATAATCATAGGGTGAAATACCACTGAAATCTCTAGTTATTGAAAAGTATATCTGCAGTCAATGCAGATCCTTAATTGTCCAAAATTTTTTGGTTTAGCTCAACTTTGATGTGTTCTGACTCTGAGTTGGCCATACAGCTTTATTCTATTGTGGCAAATAAAGTGGCTTGAATTTCACAGATTATCAAGGAGAATATGGAGCGAACATTGAGAAACACAAACATGAAACCTTTCAATCAGTCATCATACATGAGACTGCAGGTTCTATGTGAGACTTTCTATGATGTGGATGAAAAGCTGTGTTCTCTAAATGAGCTTACACTTGCTGATCTGACAGCCTTCATTCCTGAGCTCCTTTCTCAGGTAACATAAATTTATGGTTTCATGGAAATTTTTTGTTTTTAGTTTATCCTCCTGTAGTATTTCTTGGTAATACTATTTCAATGTATCCCAATTTCTATCTTAGAAACCAGGTATTTGAGTTCTGAAATATCACTTGAAACAAGTGAATGATACGTGGAAATTTTGGTATTCTTGAGAGATAAATGGTGAACTAAACTTGATGCATGAAAAAATTGTAAAGATTAAAGTCTGATTAGAGAAACACACTTTAGTCATTATGTCATTAGACAACCGTGTCATTGGCAAAGAAACTAGATCCAATGGTCTTAAGAGTCCTGTGTTACTTAATTTGAGGCACTTGATCAAGGCTTCATGAAAATGAAGTTAATTGGCATTCACAAGTTTGTCCCTTGCATGGAAAATTTGGGTTTCAGGTTTTTCAGCATGCAAAAACTAACCTATGAAAAAGAATATGTTCTTTTGAACTTTTTTAATCATCATTGGTGTGTTGTGTGTTTTTATGCCTGTGTATACGCATAAAGAATTGAGGATATGCTGTTGGAACAAAGATCTGTTACTAAAACAGGGAGTTTTGATTCTTATCATAATAAAATTAATTGGGTTTTAGTTTTCTGTCTCTCTGTTGCTGCTTTAATTTTTGTTGTTACACATTTATACAGATATACATTGAGGGCCTTTGCCATGGCAATTTGTTGGAAGCTGAAGCAGTTAAAATGTTGAATATTTTTAGACATAGCTTTCCTGTTTCACCTCTGCCAGCTACATTGAGGCATGGCGAGCGAGTAATCTGTCTTCCTTCTGGTGCCAATCTGGTCAGAGATGTAACTGTAAAGAATAAGTCTGAAACAAACAATGTAGTTGAGGTGAGTATATGTTCTTTATTGTTTCCCAAAAAACCTATTTAACACCTCTTGATGTCCAATTTCTTATGGGCTTGTATTTTTCATTTTTCTCTTTTTTGGTTTCAAATTGAAAGCTTTATTTCCAAGTTGAGCCAGAAGTGGGGGAGGAAGCAACAAGGTTGAAGGCTTTGATAGACCTTTTTGATGAAATTGTGGACGAGCCATTCTTTAATCAGCTAAGGTGATTCTTTGTCTTTCTTCTTATGGTCAGGTCCATTGGATAATGTAGGTAATGACATTAGTTGTTAGCATAGTAGATTTCTCCAACAAAAAAGAACTGAACAAGAACCTTCTGTTTTTTTTCATACTTCTCAATGCCCAAATGTTGTTTGTACGTAGTTATTTCATGTATTCACTTGCGCAGGGAACATTCTCATGCTTCCAATTTCAACTTTCTTATGACTCATATGAGCTAGTGAGTGGATATTCTCTACTCAATGCTCATGCACATGCAGACTCATGGAGTTCTCTATATGTGCAGAGAATCGTGTTATATCTTCTTTGGCTGGGCTCTAAATTAATACTTTATATTGATAGAGAAAGATGATTAGTTCTGATGTCTGCTTGATTCATAGTGAATTTTTAACATAATTATGTTGTTTATAATCATCTCTAATGTTTTTTTTTTCCATTTTTTTTCTTTTTAATATTTGTATACAGGACAAAGGAGCAACTTGGCTATGTTGTTCAGTGTAGTCCACGGGTGACATACCGTGTTTATGGTTTCTGTTTCTGTGTCCAATCTTCTGAGTACAATCCGCTGTATCTGCTGGAGAGAATAGACAACTTCATCAGTAACTTAGAAGAGATGTTGGTAAAGCCTATGACACCCCTTTACTCCCTGCAATCTCTACATACTACTACCAATGAAATGGTTCAATTGATAAACTTAGAATTCATTGGGTCCAACAGGATATGGTCTTTGATAAAATATGTTGATTATATGGAGCCTAGATGATATCTGCATTAGATTTATAGATTATAAAATTTAGGATATAGTGGTGGTCCTCTGAAATCCTGATGAAATAATTGGTCGCATGCTTATCACATTCTTCATCAAATTGCACCTTGATACTTAGTCCTTGGTGTTGGTGGCATGAAGTTGATAGTGTCAATTAATCCTTAAGTCACGTTGACACTATAAATTCCTGCATAAGCAAATTGGCAATGCTTGGCAGTTTAGACCAGAGGGCCTTCTGAGCACAAGCCTCTTGTGAAGGAATAATAAGATGCTTGTCACATTCTTGTTTGCCCAAATTATTGCTGAAAACATTGGCCGAGTATCTTGCTGTTTTTCTGAATAGATGCAGCTTTGTTGTCTTGTGCTTTAGGTTTATGTTCATGTCATCTGAGTGGTTGTTATTCGGCTCTCAATCCTTTTTCGTTTTGCCTGTGTTTTCTAAATTGATGCAGAAAGGACTTGATGATCAATCATTCGACAACTATAGAAGTGGATTAATGGCAAAGCTACTTGAGAAAGATCCGTCACTTTCATATGAAACCAATCGGTTTTGGAACCAGATTGTTGACAAAAGGTAACATTTATAACCTTTTTTTTATTGGTTTGGGTGAGAATAGCCAAGTTTGGGTGGGTAATAAAGCTAAGATGCTGTCCCTGGCATAGAAAATGATGAAGAGAAATATAAACTAAAAAAAACAGCAATATCTGAAGATGAAGGTACACGGTATTTTTATCAAGGGAAAGTCTTCCTACTGTTGTTCACGTACATAGATCAAAAGCAACAGGAAATGAACTCCTATACGGCCTAGGTTTTAACAAAGGGATGTTATTTTGGTTAAAGTCTTCATGAAGATGTAATTTGGTTGAGTCTTCATGACGTGTGCAATTAGCATGTGATTGGATTTTGTTTCACTGATTCCGCATCTGGAGGAAAGAGTTAGGCGAATCAAAGATGCTATGCTGAGAATCTTGTTTTCTTTGCAAATAGATTTTTGTAACTTGTAGATCCTCTTAATATATTCTTTTTATTACTACTAGGTATATATTTGACTTCTTGGAAAAGGAAGCGGATGAACTTGGAAATATAAAGAAGACCGACGTTCTGAATTGGTACAAGACATATTTGCAACAACCGTCTCCCAAGTGTCGCAGGCTCGCAGTTCGTGTCTGGGGCTGCAACACAGACATTAAAGAAGCAGTAAGCAAAGGAGGTTCTCTCCAGTTCATCGATGACCTTGCGGCTTTCAAGAGGTTGTCAAACTACTATACAAGCTTTTGTTGAGGAACAGTTGCTAGCCCACGTTTGCAGTTGCAGAATTCTTTTGGGGTAGAAACCCCTTTGTAGTCCAGAGAAGAACCAGGATAACCAGGATATTGGTGTTGTACTCTAGGGATGTGGAAACAGTTGCATTTATTATGACTTTGGTGAGCTATACGGAATAATCGATAATAAGAGCATCATTTTCTTCAGTTTCCTCGTGGCAATAGTAATTGTGGCTCATTGTAGAAATTGGGGAACAGGTATTCTTGGTAGAGCAAGTTTAATGAATCCCGTTGAGAGATGCAGGAGGGAATAAGAGCCGTGGAGATGCAAAGGTCCAGGGGCAGGGGTGGAGGCGACCCCGAGCTGCCATTAAGTGCGTGCACATGGTGGGGTTTTGGTCTTGTGTGGTTGAAGTTGAAGGTGAGAAATGGGGCCAACGGCAACTCGGTAGGTGATGTTTGTTAGCTGTTGTGTTTCAAGCATTTTGAGGCAGGCTTAATAGGGACAATCCCTCGGGAAGGACACTTTCAATGACCCCTAACCTAAGAGCAATAAGCAGAAAGCAACGGATGTGTTACCCCCTCCACGGACCATGTGTCCATATCCGCCAGTAACCAGCCTCTGATCATATAACCGTTTCTGTTCTGTACAAAAATAAATCTACCATAATACACACACACACACATTACTTGCACTAGCTCTTTTTAGACTTTTAGTTACTTGCTTGCTTGGTGGTCTTGTGCTTAAACTGATATAGCTGAACCTTTTTATTTTTCCTTTTCTTTATTGGGTTTTCCAAAAGAAAAATGATCAGGTTGTCCTTGGTCGGATGAATCATATTTTAGCAGGTAGAGGGCGACAGCCGACCATCTAACAGACAATGTTTGAAGGGGGAGAAGCAAAGAAATAAGAGCAGGTGGAAATTGAATGGAATGGATGTAGACGAGGTAAGCCAGCGAGTTGAGGTCACGTGCAATGTGGATAAGAGCAAACTTTTACAGTTAAAACTAGCAAGAATAGAAGAAGGGGTTGGTCCAATTTAGGCCTGAATTCTTTGTTTACCATTTCAAACTACCAGCAAAATAGTATGGCTCTCTTGTCTGTCTGTATTTTAGGAAGCTACTCATAATAAGTAGTAGTTACAGAGAATTGAAGAACCGGAGAATGGGGGATCAAGCATGCTTGGTGTTGTGACTTGTGAGCCAATAACATTTGAGCAGGAACTTTTGAAACCTATTATTAGTAGCATGGTAGTTGAGGGGTAAAAAGATAGGGATAGATAGCGAATTTAAAAGGGGAATAATAAAAGAAATGTGGAATTAACACGTTGTGTGGCATGATGGGTGGGAATTAGTTAAATCGAAGGGACCTGGGTTTGGTCTTGGTCTTGCTTGTGGAATGCTTCCAAAAATTGCATGTGCGGGGAACATGGTAGGACCAGCCATCCCATCATTCCTGACTGACTCGTATCTTCCTCCTTCGGCCTTCGCCTTCCGTCCCGAAGCACCCGATTTGGTGCTGGACGTGGACGGACGTCAATGCCGTTTCGAAATTTGTCTTGCCCCACCGGATGCCGGAAAGTTGTTCCAGGATTCGTTGGGTTGCTACGCCTACGGCTGCAATGTGTTTCTCTTTTTTCTTGGAAAAAGAAATAAACCTCAGAATTAATTAATACTGGCAGTATTCTACTAACTAGGGATTGTCGGTGTCAATCTCATCCGTTGCAAATAAAGTAATAGCAACAGCCAGCCGCGTGTCCGTCTTCTGCTGCGTCGTCTCGTAAAATATGATTGCCTTGACGCTAAACCAAACAAAATCCCCATTGTGGCGTACGTGTACCATCTGTTTTCAAATGTTTGTTTGTTTCCCTGCCGCTCCATCCATCAATACGATACGATTCCGTATGCGTCTTTTTAAAGTAAAAGCTTAGTGTAACTAAAGGAATACAAGATCAGGCCCCGAACTTGAGTAGGGGTGGTTATTCGTTATTTTTTGTTTAAACTAAACTGAATTAGTTAATTTATTTGATTTTTTATTTTAGATGATAAGAAATCAAATTAACCGAATTGATCTATAAAACTGAATTTAAACTGAACTAAATTAACCGGAAAAAAAATGTAAGTGAAATTTTATAAAAGATGAGAGTGATATTGTTTTTCTTTTCAAATTCCAATATAGAAGATTCATTGTCCATAGAAAAAAAAAAAGAAATTAAGAATCTAAGCTAATTTGGGTTACTTGGTAGCTTTTATTTGTTCATGAAAAAAAAATCTGGTATAAAAAAATTTCATTTAATTCAGTTATCAAATTCCAAAACTGAAACCGAAATTTTTGTTATTCGGTTTTAACCAAAATCGAACCGAATTACCAAATTAACCAAACTGAATTTCCTAATTATTTCAGTTTTTCAATTTTTTCGGTTTGAACCGAATACTGATCACTCCTACCCAAACTTGACCAACCCACAGCACTCATTGAACTTTGACCCCTAAACTTTGAAAAGATTAGCAATTCAGTTCATTATGCATAGTTATAAACGGACAGTGTTTGGGGATGATGACGTGACTTCCTTGTTAGTTGAGGTGGCAGTGGCGAATAAAATCGGAGCGGCTGGCTCCCAACAAGGCTAGAGCCACTACCAAATAGGAGGTGGAAGAGGCGAACGAAATCGAATGTGGAAGAAGCAAACAAAATCAGATTCCTAAATCGACCCGGATCCTAACAAGGTCAAAGACATTGCCATCCTGCTTGTCTTGACCGGCAGAAGCGGCCAATAGCCGAATTTATGAGAGTAAAGGACTAGTACTTTAGCACGAAAATTGGGCTCACCAGTGGCAACATCATCATCACCCTAAACACCGGTACCCACCACTGTAGCATCTTGTTCCCACACACAGTATTTTCACCCTTTGAGCACCACCCTAAGCCCCAACTCCTACCTCTCCGGCTTCGATTGGTCCCATCTTTTGTCAACTTTCACGTTTCCGTTTTGCCTCAATTGGCCGAAACTCGTGATTGATGCTATTCTCACACTACCAGATGAATTAGACATTGTTTGTCGATGAGAAATAGAGGGTAGAGTTTTTAGGTTCAACGAAATTGAGGATCCATTTGGAGTTGATTTCCATATTGCAAACAATCAATAGGACAAGGCTGGGCTACCGCTAAATCCACCTCAACAATTAAATGCCACTTTAGTCTCTCCCAAACGTCGCCTGTTTATGACTGTGCATATTGGATTGAACTGTTAACCTTTTTCAAAGTTTAGGGGCCAAAGTTCACTAAGTGCTGAGTTTTAGACCAACTCGCTCAAGTTGGTCAAGTGTGGGGGCTGATTCTATAGTTAAGCCTAAAACTTTCGGCCCAAAATCTGCTTTCTTTCTCTTTCTTTTACCCTTCCTTCTCAGCTTCCTCATTGATTTGATTTGACCGTCTACGAAATCTTGGATGGATGTCCTAACTCGAAAATTAATGCCTCTGCCTCTCACTTTCTGCAACACCGTTCTTTGGTCCTCCTTGTTTGCATAACCTGATAGCCATGTCAATGGAAGATTCTAAAATACCCTGTCAATATCGATACCCCCCATTTTTTAGAATTCCTCAAACTTTTTAGAATGTTTCAGTTAAGGACCTAAGTTAGAAATTAGTAGTAAAAAAGACCATTAGACTGGTAGAGTAAAATGCAACATATTGATCTGGTAACATGTTGCAAGGGAGAAGCGATTGGCGGGAACAGAGGAAAAAGAAGGGGAAATTACTGAAATGGGTAAAGTAAATATAAAATATATATTTATTTTAAGGTATTATGGGTATTAAATATAAATATATATTTATTGAAAAATATAATTGTACGTAATAATTTCTGTACCACTTTAACCATTTTTTTTCAATATTTAATCACTTTTCTTAAAAAATTTTCACTTTTTCTAGTTTTAATGGCATTTCTATATATTTAATCACTTTTTTTTAAAAAAATCTCTTTTTGTAGATGTGTTTCGCTTATTTTTTTAATTTACTCATTTTTTAAAATTATTTATTGCACTTTAGAATTATTTATCACTTTTTCAGTTTTTATTAGCGTTACAAAAAATTTACCATTTTTTTAAAACATTTATCACTTTTTTTTAAATGTTATCGCTTTTTCGTATATTTAATAGATTTTTTAAACATGTAATAGCTTTTTTAAAATTTAATAGCTTTTTTTTTACATTTAATCACTTTTTTTAAGAAATTGTCGCTTTTGTTGGTTTTTATCGCTTTTTTAAAAATATTTATGGCATTTAAAATCTGTATTCATAATATCAAATACTAATATAATAATAAGGTTATACTGGTACCAAATTAAGGTTAAGTGGTACCAGTTTAAGGTTGTAGTGGTACCAAATTATGATTATGCTGATACCAACTTAAGGTTCTACTTCATATTGGTACCAAAGTAAGGTTTAATGGTACCAGTTTAAGGTTCTAGTGGTACCTAGTTATGGTTTTTGTGGTATCAAATTAAGGTTTCAATGGTCCCAAGTTAAGGTTATAACGGTACCAAATTAAGGTTTTGTGATACCAAGTTAAGGTTATTGTGGTACCAAGTTAGGGTTCTAATGGTACCAAGTTAAGGTTATACTGGTACCAATTTAAGATTCAGTGGTACCAGTTTAAGGTTCTAGTGGTACCAAATTATGGTTATGCTGATACCAACTTAAGGTTCTACTACCAACTTAAGGTCATATTGGTACCAAAGTAAGGTTTAATGGTACCAGTTTAAGGTTCTAGTGGTACCTAGTTATGGTTTTTGTGGTATCAAATTAAGGTTTCAATGGTCCCAAGTTAAGGTTATAACGGTACCAAATTAAGGTTTTGTGATACCAAGTTAAGGTTATTGTGGTACCAAGTTAGGGTTCTAATGGTACCAAGTTAAGGTTATACTGGTACCAATTTAAGGTTCTAGTGGTACCAGTTTAAGGTTCTAGTGGTACCAAATTATGGTTATGCTGGTACCAACTTAAGGTTCTACTGGTACCAACTTAAGGTCATATTGGTACCAAAGTAAGGTTTAATGGTACCAAGTTAAGGTTAAGGTTCTAAGGTTTTGTGTGGTACCTAGTTATGGTTTTTGTGGTACCAAATTAAGGTTTACAAGGTTCTACTGGTACCAAGTTAAGGTTATAACGGTACCAAATTAAGGTTTTGTGGTACCAAAGGTTTAAGGTTACCAAATTAAGGTTATGTGGTACCAAGTTAGGGTTCTACCACCAAGTTAAGGTTATACTGGTACCAATTTAAGGTTCAGTGGTACCAGTTTAAGGTTCTAGTGGTACCAAATTATGGTTATGCTGATACCAACTTAAGGTTCTACTGGTACCAACTTAAGGTCATATTGGTACCAAAGTAAGGTTTAATGGTACCAGTTTAAGGTTCTAGTGGTACCTAGTTATGGTTTTTGTGGTATCAAATTAAGGTTTCAATGGTCCCAAGTTAAGGTTATAACGGTACCAAATTAAGGTTTTGTGATACCAAGTTAAGGTTATTGTGGTACCAAGTTAGGGTTCTAATGGTACCAAGTTAAGGTTATACTTAAGGTTCAGTGGTACCAGTTTAAGGTTCTAGTGGTACCAAATTATGGTTATGCTGATACCAACTTAAGGTTCTACTGGTACCAACTTAAGGTCATATTGGTACCAAAGTAAGGTTTAATGGTACCAAGTTAAGGTTCTAGTGGTACCTAGTTATGGTTTTTGTGGTATCAAATTAAGGTTTCAATGGTACCAAGTTAAGGTTATAACGGTACCAAATTAAGGTTTTGTGATACCAAGTTAAGGTTATTGTGGTACCAAGTTAAGGTTTCTAATGGTACCAAGTTAAGGTTGTACTGGTACCAATTTAAGGTAAAGTGGTACCAGTTTAAGGTTCTAGTGGTACCAAATTATAGTTATGCTGTACCAACTTAAGGTTCTACCAACTTAAGGTTATATTGGTACCAAAGGTTCTTGGTAAGGTTTTGTGGTATCAAATTAAGGTTTCAATGGTACCAAGTTAAGGTTTTAACGGTACCAAATTAAGGTTGATACCAATGTAAGGTACCAAGTTAAGGTTATAGGTACCATACTTAAGGTACTAATGGTACCAAGTTAAGGTTCTATTGGTACCAAAGTAAGGTTGGTACCAGTTTAAGGTTCTAGTGGTACCAAATTATGGTTATGCTGGTACCAACTTAAGGTTCTACTGGTACCAACTTAAGGTCATATTGGTACCAAAGTAAGGTTTAATGGTACCAAGTTAAGGTTCTACTGGTACCAATTTAAGGTAAAGTGGTACCAGTTTAAGGTTCTAGTGGTACCAAATTATGGTTATGCTGGTACCAACTTAAGGTTCTACTGGTACCAACTTAAGGTCATATTGGTACCAAAGTAAGGTTTAATGGTACCAAGTTAAGGTTGTACTGGTACCAATTTAAGGTAAAGTGGTACCAGTTTAAGGTTCTAGTGGTACCAAATTATGGTTATGCTGATACCAACTTAAGGTTCTACTGGTACCAACTTAAGGTCATATTGGTACCAAAGTAAGGTTTAATGGTACCAAGTTAAGGTTGTATTGGTACCAATTTAAGGTAAAGTGGTACCAGTTTAAGGTTCTAGTGGTACCAAATTATGGTTATACTGGTACCAACTTAAGGTTCTACTGGTACCAACTTAAGGTCATATGGTACCAACTTAAGGTCATATTGGTACCAAAGTAAGGTTTAATGGTACCAAGTTAAGGTTGTACTGGTACCAATTTAAGGTAAAGTGGTACCAGTTTAAGGTTCTAGTGGTACCAAATTATGGTTATGCTGATACCAACTTAAGGTTCTACTGGTACCAACTTAAGGTCATATTGGTACCAAAGTAAGGTTTAATGGTACCAGTTTAAGGTTCTAGTGGTACCTAGTTATGGTTTTTGTGGTATCAAATTAAGGTTTCAATGGTCCCAAGTTAAGGTTATAACGGTACCAAATTAAGGTTTTGTGATACCAAGTTAAGGTTATTGTGGTACCAAGTTAAGGTTCTAATGGTACCAAGTTAAGGTTATACTGGTACCAATTTAAGGTAAAGTGGTACCAGTTTAAGGTTCTAGTGGTACCAAATTATGGTTATACTGATACCAACTTAAGGTTTTACTGGTACCAACTTAAGGTCATATTGGTACCAAAGTAAGGTTTAATGGTACCAGTTTAAGGTTCTAGTGGTACCTAGTTATGGTTTTTGTGGTATCAAATTAAGGTTTCAATGGTCCCAAGTTAAGGTTATAACGGTACCAAATTAAGGTTTTGTGATACCAAGTTAAGGTTATTGTGGTACCAAGTTAGGGTTCTAATGGTATCAAGTTAAGGTTATACTGGTACCAATTTAAGGTTCAGTGGTACCAGTTTAAGGTTCTAGTGGTACCAAATTATGGTTATACTGATACCAACTTAAGGTTCTACTGGTACCAATTTAAGGTCATATTGGTACCAAAGTAAAGTTCAATGGTACCAGTTTAAGGTTTTAGTGGTATTAAGTTATGGTTTTTGTGGTATCAAATTAAGTTGCCAATAATATTTATTTTATTAAATTTAATAATCACATATATTATTAAATATATTCAAACCAATAAATCATTTCTTTTTAGACCTAAAAAAGTATAATTATTGACTAATGATATCAATAATGTATATAATTATATAAAATAAATATTAATTCAGATGATTAAGGCGTTTTGTTTTAGGATTAATAGGTTAGGATTAGGATTATGTTTAGGGTTAGGAATTTAATGTTAGGATTATAGTTAAGGTTAATGATAAGGGTTTAGGTTTAAGGGTTAGGATTAGGATTACTTTTGGGGTTAGGGATTTAATATTAGGATTTAGGATTAGGGATTAGGGATTAGGGTTAGGGATCAAGAATTAAGGTTAGGTCAAAGTTTAGGGTTTAGGGTTTAGGGTTATGGTTTGAGTTAGAGTTATGTTTTGGTATTTAAGGTTAGGGTTAGTAATTCATTTAGGGTTAAGGATTAGGATTATAATTAAAGCTAAGGTTACATGTAGTGTTAGAGTTCTTTCATTGAACAGGTCACTGAATATACAATGAGGGTTTAAGGTTAGGGTTAGAGCTTAGGGTTGATGTTTAGGGTTAGAGATTAAGGTTTAGGTCATTATAAGATTTTGTAATATGTTTATAAAATCGGAGGAAGATATGTGTAATTTTTAAACAAATTATTAAAAATTAATCGAATGTGATAATCTATTTGGTACTAATTTTTATCGTTTTTAATTATTCATCATTTTTTTATATATTTAATCACTTTTTTGAAAAAAAATGTCGCTACTTTTAGTTTTGTATCACTTATTTTTTATTTAAACATTTTCGTAAAATATTTATTGCATTTTAGAATTATTTATCACTTTTTCAGTTTTTAATAGCTTCTAAAAAATATTTACCATTTTTTTAACATTTTTCACTTTTTTTTCCAGTTTTATCACTTTTTTATATTTAAACGCTTATTTTATACTTAATCACTTTTTTCCTATATTATGTTGCTTTTTTTATATATTTTTATCACTTTTTCAAAAATTTTATTGCATCTTAGATGTTTTTATCAGTTTTTCAGTATTTAATTGCTTTTTAAAAATATTGACAATTTTGTCAACATTGATCACTTGTTTATATATTTTATTGCTTTTTTTATATATTTAATCAATTTTCTTAAAATTTTTTCACTTTTTCTAGTTTTAATAGCTTTTTTGTATATTTAATCACTTTTTTTAAAAAAATATCACTTTTTGTAGATGTGTTTCACTTATTTTTTTAATTTAATCCTTTTTTAAAATTATTTATTACACTTCAGAATTATTTATCACTTTTTCATTTTTTATTAGCATTTTAAAAAATTTACCATTTTTTTAAACATTTATCACTTTTTATTAAATGTTATCACTTTTTTTAACATGTAATTGCTTTTTTGAACATATAATAGCCTTTTTGAACATGTAATAGCCTTTTTTAACATGAATAGCTTTTTTTAACATGTAATAGCTTTTTTTAACATGTTATCGCTTTTTTTAAGAAATTGTCACTTTTTTTATTTTTTATTGCTTTTTTAAAATATTTATTGAATTTAAAATATGTATTCATAATATGAAATACTAATATAATAATAAATATAAATATGTATTTACTAAAAAGTATAGTTAATTAATAGATTTATATTTAATGATATTTACTTTATTAAATGTAATAATCACACATATTATTAAATATATTCAAACGAACAAATCATTTCTTTTTAGACCTAAAAAAGTATAATTATTAACTAATGATATCAATAATGTATATAATTATATAAAATAAATATTACTTCAGATGATTAAGGTGTTTTGTTTTAGGATTAACAAGTTAGGATTAGGATTATGTTTAGGGTTAGTGATTTAATGTTAAGATTATGGTTAAGGTTAATGATAAGGGTTTAGGATTAGGGTTGATGTTTAAGGTTAGAGATTAAGGTTTAGGTTATTATATAAAGTATATAAAATCTATATAAAATAAATATTACTCCATATATCTAGATTATTTGCTTCATTTCTAAATAGTAAATAAATTAAGAAAGATGAAAGAAATATATCTTTTTTACTATTTAAAAAATAAAATTTCATAAAAAATAGTATTACAGGGGGTTTTGTTCGAATTAGTGATTTTTTTCAATTTCTTTATCTGTTCAGTATTAGGGTATACGTTTTTTCATAAAAAGAAATTGGTACCAACTTAAGTTCATATTGGTACCAAAATAAGGTTAAAGGGTACCAGCTTAAGGTTCTAGTGGTACCAAGTAATGGTTATTGTGGTATCAAATTAAGATGTCAATGGTGCCAAGCTAAGGTTATAACGGTACCAAATTAAGGTTTTGTGATACCAAGTTAAGGTTATTGTGGTACCAAGTTAGGGTTCTAATGGTATTAAGTTAGGTTATACTGATACCAATTTAAGGTTTAGTGGTACCAGTTTAAGGTTCTATTGGTACCAAATTATGGTTATACTGGTACCAAATTATGGTTATACTAGTACCAACTTAAGGTCATATTGGTACCAAAGTAAGGTTCAATGGTACCAGCTTAAGGTTCTAGTGGTACCAAGTTATGGTTATTGTGGTATCAAATTAAGGTTATTGTCCTATTGTGACCGGGTGAACGGGTGAAAATGGTACAGAAATTAGGTTAAAGTGGTTCCAAGTTAAGGTTATAGAGGTACCAAGTTAAGGTTGCAGCGGTACCAAGTTAAGGTTATTATCCTAGGGTAACCGGGTGAACCAGTAAATGTGTTACCAATTTAAGGTTATAACCTTAACTTGGTACCACTATAATCTAAACTTGGTACCACTATAACCTTAACATGGTACCACTATAATCTTAACTTGGTACCACTATAACCTTAACTAGGTATCACAATAACCTTAACTTGGTACCACCATAACGTTAAATTGGTACCACTATAACGTTAAATTGGTACCACTACAACCTTAACTTAGCACCATTATAACCTTAAATTGGTACCACTGTAACCTTAACTTGGTACCGTCATAACCTTAATTTGGTACCACCATAACCTTAACTTGGTTCCACCATAACCTTAACTTGGTACCATTATAACCTTCAATTAGTACCACGATAACCTTAAATTGGTACCACTATAACCTTAACTTGGTACCACCCTTAACTTGGTACCACCATAACCTTAACTTGGTACCACAATAACTTTAAGTTGGTACCAACATAACCTTAACTTAGTACCACTATAACCTTAAATAGATACCAATGTAACCTTAATTTGGTACCATCATAACCATAACTTGGTACCACAATAACCTTAACTTGATACCACGATAACCTTAAACTAGGTACCACTATAACCTTAAATTTATACCATTATAACCTTAACTTGGTACCACCATAACCTTAAATTGGTACCGTAAATTGTTTAGGGATTAGGGTTAGAGGATTAGGGATTAAAGTTAAGGACTAGAATTAGGAATTAGGATTAAGGTTAATAATTAATGATTAGGGTTAAGGCTTAGTGATTAGGAATTAGGGTTAGGGTTTATGATTTAATGTTAGGTTTATGTGTATCGTTTATGGTTTAAGGTTTAGGAGTAGAGTTAGGGTTATGTATTTAGGATTTAGCATGTATGTACATTTTAATTAGAACAATATTTGGTAAATTTTTTAAAAGCTCAAGCATGTATGTAGTCTTAAGAATTAGGGAATTGGGTTATGTTAGGCTTTGGGGTTAAAGTTAGGGTTAAGGTTAGGGGTTAGGCTTAGGCTTAGGCTTGGGGTTAGGGTTAGGGGTTAAGCTTAGGCTTAGGGATTAGGGCTAGGGATTAAGATTTAGTGCTAGGCTAAGGTTTATGATTTAATGTTAGGGTTGAGGTGTATCGTTTATGGTTTTGGGTTTAGGGTTGGACTTAGGATTTAGTTGTTTATAGTTTTGGACTAAGGATAAATTTAAGATTTAAGGTTAGGGTTAGGATTTAGTGTTATGTTTAGTATTTTGTTTATATTATATTGTGGGTTTACTTCTCACGTAATATTAATTTTAACTACAATTGACATATTTAACATTTTAATTAATAAATGCAAAACATTTATGTACATGTTTAGGGTTTACGTTTTCAGTTAATGTTTTGGGTTAGGGCTTAAGGTTTAGGTTTAGTATCTGAGTTTAAGATTAGGTTTTAGGGTTAGAGTTTTGTTTAAGATTTTTTTATACAGTATTAGTTTTTTACCATGATTGACATATTAAACAATTTTGTAATATTTAGAGACAGAGAGTTTATGATTTGAGGAGTCTTGGTATAAATAAGGTTTTAATTTTTACCTTAAGTTAACCTTAAGTGTAACCGGGTAATATTGAAGGTTACCTAAAAAGATAACCCGACCATCTAGAAGGTATCTTTAATGTGACCCGATCACCATTTTAGGTTACATTAAATGTGACCCGGTTACACTGAAGGAACCTTTAATGTGACCTGGTTACCTTTTTAGATTACCCTCTAAGTGACCCAGTCACACCGAAAGTACCTTCAACGTGGCCCAATCACATTTTTAGGTTACCTTTAAAGTGACCCGGTCACCTTTTTAGATTACCTTCATATTGATCGGTCACACTGCAGATACCTTCAACGTAACCTGGTCACATTTTTAGGTTACCCTCAAAGTGAGACGATCACACCTAAGATAACTTCAAAGTGACCCGGTCACCTTTTGAGGTAACCTTCAAAGTGACCCGGTCACACCTAAGTTACCAATTTTTTAACATTTATCACTTGTTTTAAAAAAATTTGCTTTTTTAGTTTTTTATCACATTTTTAAAATATTTATTACATTTTAGATATTTCTATAACTTTTTTGGTTTTTAATCACTTTTAAAAAATATTTACCATTTTTTAACATTTATCACTTTTTTTTTAAATATTTTATCAGTTTTTTTATATTTATTTGCTTTTTTAAAAAAAAAGTTTGATTTTTTTAGTTTTAATTGTTTTTTTTTTATTTAATAATTTTTTTAGTTTTTTAGTTTTTTTTATTTAATAATTTTTTAAAAATTATTTATTACATTTTAGAATTATTTATCACTTTGTCGGTTTTTAATAGATTTTTAAAAATATTTACCAATTTTTTAACATTTATCACTTTTTTTAAAAAAAATTCAATTTTTATCACTTTTTAAAAATTTTTATTGCATTTTATAATTTTTTTATCACTTTTTAGAAATATTTACCATTTTTTAACATTTATCACTTTTTTAATATTTAATTGATTTTTTAGAAAATTTTTGATTTTTTTTAGTTTTAATCGCTTTTTTTAAAAAAATAGTTCACTTTTCTTAGTTTTTTATCACTTTTTTTTAGGTTAGACTGGTCGCACTTTTAGAGTTACTGCCTATAACCTACAAAAGCATGTCACTTTAAAACTTATTCATACTTGATCTGAACGGAATAGTTTAGGAAAAATAAAATAAATATTTGGGACTAAAACGATAAAAATATAAAAATATAATTGTGAAGAGTATTTTAAACCGAAATCCAATCTTTTGATCGGATGGTGAAAAACAGGGCAGCACTGTTACCTACTATGTATTTTAGAACGGTCCCATGTCAACAGCGAGTAGGAAGAGGCACAGCTTATCGGGGCCACCAGCCCATGTGCATTGTTGTGCTCAAGGGCTAGGTATCTATCTAGGCCAACTCCTAACCCACTTCTCCTTTAGGTTTGCTGATTTGCTTTCGACTATTGTAACAACACAATATAACTAATTTGATTCTCGTGATTTCTGACAATTTAAAATCGCACAAATTAATGTGTTAGACTTTTCACATCACATATATTCATAGTGATAACAGACGGTCATATTAAACTTACAATAATTCTTAATAATTGCCTATATCAATTCTCTAAAATTGACTGCTTTCACTATATATACTTGATTATCTTACGAATAGATTGAATAATGTAACAGCTGCATTTGTGAACAGTAAATGGGCATCTTTGCTGGCAATCATTTGCCATCTCCTTAGGACGGACGGCTAATTTATTTGTATCTAAATCATGACAAAATGACATTTATTACAATACTCCCCGCTTATGTATAAATATGCACGCACCTCCTCAACTTTCTTCACACCCAAGACAAGACAAGCATCTACTGAAGTGAGCAGATTAATTAAGCACATAAAACACAGTCCAAATGCCGTTGCTTCTTTTCACTCTTCTCTTCTTCGCCTCCCACTTTCTTCTTCCTCCAACTCTCACTGCTGCTGACTACGGCGGCTGGGAGAACGCGCACGCCACCTTCTACGGCGGTGGCGACGCCTCTGGCACTATGGGTACTTCGCAGTTCCCTCGCACAGTCTCGCCTCCACTAAATTTCTAATTTTGTCATTAGCAGCTAGCCTGCTAGACTTGATGTATCATTTTGGATTAATTGTTTGATTTTGCAGGGGGCGCATGTGGATACGGGAACTTGTACAGCCAAGGGTATGGAACGAGCACAGCAGCGTTGAGCACGGCCCTGTTCAGCAATGGCCTCAGCTGCGGTGCTTGCTATGAGATGCGGTGCGCCGACGACCCCAAGTGGTGCCGCCCGGGCAGCATCACCATCACCGCCACCAACTTCTGCCCTCCCAACTTCGCTCTCGCCAGCAACAACGGCGGCTGGTGCAACCCCCCTCTCCAGCACTTCGACCTGGCCGAGCCCGCCTTCCTCCAAATAGCACAATACAGAGCTGGAATTGTCCCCGTCGCCTTCAGAAGGTACTGTGTTAATTAGCAGACGCAACTGAAGTTGGCAAAAATAAAACTTGAGATGCCTGATCAAATAAATGAAAATAAAAAATAAAAAAGAAAGAAATTGATTTTGGTTACATTAGCTGTCGATCTGATTCTTATATATTCCGCTGGGACTTGGTGCAGGGTGCCGTGTGTCCGGAAGGGAGGAATAAGATTCACCATCAACGGGCACTCCTACTTTAACCTGGTGCTGGTGACGAACGTGGCGGGAGCAGGGGACGTGCACGCAGTATCGATAAAGGGGTCTCGAACGGGGTGGCAGACCATGTCCAGGAACTGGGGACAGAACTGGCAAAGCAACTCCTACCTGAACGGGCAGAGCCTGTCCTTCCTAGTGACCACCAGTGACGGCAGAACCGTGACCAGCTCCAACGCAGTGCCAGCAGGTTGGCAGTTTGGGCAGAGCTTTGAGGGTCTTCAATTCTAGGCCTAGGACTCGCCGTGTGTGTAAATGGCACCTGTGAGGGATAGAATAATGCTGTGAGGGATTGTGCAAATGGCGCCTGTGAAACCTACCAGGCAATGGCATTGGCAGGACAGCGGCCCCGGTGGTCTGCTCTGGAAAATGCTGAGGCGGCCTAAGTATGGCACCCGCTGGAGCAGACCTCACTTCCACCATTTTTATTTTACTACATTACAATTTCAATCCATATCCATCTCATCTCTTCCATTTCTTTAATCTAAATCTATATTTTGTCAAGCCTTAGCCTAATTAGGTGCAAGACACAAGACATTTCTTCAATACACCTTTTCTTCCATCTTGATTTCTTGCTAGCCTTTGCCCTCTGCCTAAACTATACGCTTCAGTTTTTCCTTTCTTTTTTCTTTTTTCAGAAAATTTTGTTTTTATTGCTTCCAAGTATAATTATTAGTATTGTTATTATTATTTTGAAAAGAAGAAGCATCCATGATTCTTGCTGTTGAGAACCATTAAAAAACAAAACGAGAGAAACTACTAATAAAAGTCCGTTCATATCATAGACTCGCACAAACTTAATTATATTGGTGGGCTAATGATATTTTTTTCTTAAATGTCCTTGCAATAAGACTTCATTAAATTTTGCTATGAACAAAAAAAGACGTCATTAAATTTTATGTGGCTGTCCATTATTGGACATACAAAAAGTTAATCGGCCTCATTTTTAATTTTTTTGGCATTCAAATACATCATACACGCTTACGGGTAAAGATATACTATTATAATAATTAAAAACCAACTTCGAACTCTAGACCTCCTCCATATCATTTTAAGCGGTTAACCACTAAGCCAAAGGGCTAAGGATAATCTCATTTTTAATTTCAAAAGAAAAAAAAAAAGATCAGAATATTACACACAGAATTTTGTGAAGTATTTTTTTTTTCTAGAAATTTTAGTGAATGTGACATTATTTTAATGTTAGTGGCGTCGGTTGGGTCCAATGGGCTAGCAGTGTGCTAAATAGGTAAAAGTAATTGTTAAGACCTGATCCGAAGCACTTTTCACTTGTTTCCCTTTCAAATGTGTTACATGTATTGTTCTTTGTGGATTAGATTACCCGTTTTACACAACGCAAACATAGACATATATAGAGGATGTAGTAGCAAATGTAGAAAAATAAAAAAATGAACCGAACCAAACAGTGACAGAACCGATCAATAAAAGATGCACACAACAGACTTGGTGGCCAATTTAAGAAAAAATGCTGATTATATATATTTCCGGTCCTTGAGTTAGGGTGCTGGGCCGACCATTTCAAAATTGGCGAAGTTGGGTTTGAAAGTATTCAGGTCTGGACAAGGACGAAGCATCTGGCATAGGCTGAATTGGCCCATCCAGTTCAGCGATGAGTTTGGACTTGCTGGCTTGCTTGAAATTTCTAAGTAAAAATCTCAAAATTTTCACTAATATTTTTTGTAGAAAGAAAATCTAATAATAAAATTCTTTTCGTCCAAATCCCATTAATGTTTTGAATTGGGTTTGAATTGGTTACTGATAGTTAAAATACTAAGGGAAAATGGAAAAAAGTAATAGATTTTGAAATCTTAAGATGATAATGTTACTTTTAATGAATTTTAATTGCTTCAGGTATCCATTTTTTCTTGCGCACCAAGTGAAGAAAAAATAAAATATCTAATTTTTTAAAAAAATATTTGAAAAAGAAAAAGAAAAATAAAAAAACATAAACTAATTGCTTTTTTTGAATACGTATAATAGTTAAAGAAAATTTTCATACATTCAAAATTTTGCCAATGAAATTTCCTCATCTATTAATAATCATAAATTTCAAGTTTACAAAACAATAGAGTTCTATCTTTATTTTTTTTATAGATATATTAGTTCTACATCTATAAATAATTGTTAGCAAATTTTACGATTATTTGTAGAAAATTATTATAAAATAATTATTTCTATATAATTATTTGTAGAACTAGTATACTGATAATGTCGTTACACTTTGAGAAGTATGAAAACTATTTTTTTTCTTTTTCATTTTTAAAAATTTTTAAATATAATGTTTTATTTTCAGTTTGCGTAAAAATAAATAAGAAAAAATAAATTACCCGAAACTTCTAGGTTTTTTTAAAAGTTACTTTATCACATTGAGATTTCAAACGCTATTACTTTTCTTACTTTCGTAAGAAAATTTTAACGGGCAAAGGGAAGGAAAGTCAAAATCGAATAAAACTCCAGTACAGTCCAATTCATTACATGACATGACTAATATTAGTATACCTTGAACTCTCTCTGGCCTAAAAAAAAAATACTTTCCCCCTTTTAAAAAAAGTGACTCTTTTATATTTTTTAAAAAATTTAATTTAAATATATTCATATTAATTTGTCTAAAAAAAATTATAAAAAATTAATTATAAACAAAAGTCTTTAAATATCAGTTTTATATAAAAATTTTATAATAAAAAAAATTATAAATTAATTACTGTAAATAGTAAATAGGAGAAATTTTACAAGAGAGGCGAAGTATAAATTAAATTAAATTAAATTAATTAAAGAAGCAGCTAGAGCGAAAGCAGAAAAATAATGTAGTAATAATAATAATAATAATAATAATAATACCTAATCCCACTACAAATCTAAACGAGGAGGGGTTGCATGGCTAGCTTAGCTCGGCCTGGATTACGCGCATTACTAGATTTAGATTTTCTAGCAAGCCTACGTAAACAAGTGGGTTGGGTTGGGTTTGAAAAATTATTTGAGTCCAATCCCAATTCCAATTGCCGAAGAATGTGAGGTTTAGAGTAATTAATTTAGTCCAATCTATTGAATGTTTTATTTTAGTTCAAAACCTATTATAATTGTTTCATTCTAGTCTCTAACAAGATGAAATTCGTTAACTCAGAATAATTGTTTAATAGAAACTTTTGAAATTTTAATTTAAAAATTTGGTAACTATCTTCCAATAAATTTAAACAACTTAATATTTTTTGATAATAAATAGATAATTTAGATTAGTAGTTTTTTCTTTTTGAATGAAAGAAGTTCAATTTACAGAGAGAAAAAAAAAGATGATTTCAATTTTTCATTAACTGTAAAAAAATTATTATACATATTAACACCAAATTCGTTTTAACATAAGTCAACTTAATCTAAAATGGTTTTAAATTTTTTTCACCTTCATTTGAAAGTGAATATTATATAGGTGTAATAATCCATTTGAAACAAAATTTTTATCATGCTATTAAATTTCTATGAAATTTTCTTTTTTAATGTTTAAAAAATAAAAATTCATAAAAAATTAATAGTATTATAAAAATTTTACAATCAATGTATTATTTTACCTAAATAATATTGACTTTCAAATAAAATTAGTTTCAAGTAAAAAAGATGTAAACATAAAAATAAGTTGTTTTGAACTAAGTTGATTTAAGTTAAAACGAATTGGCCCTAAATTTATTGTAAAATAGTTACCGAATAGTTTAAATTATGATCTAAAAATTTATTATCAAATGAATACTTTGAGTTAACAAATTTTATCAAATTGGGATAAAAAATAAACAATTTCAATAGATTTAGGACTAAAATGAAACATTTTTAATAGGTTTAAGACTAAAACAAAATATTTAATGGGTTAGGGACGAAAAGGAAACAATAACTAGAGATTAGGGACCATTCATAAAATTACTCGTTAGTTTTATACAAAGGTCAGTAGTGTAACAAATGAGTCGACCTAAGAGTTGAGTTGAGATCATAGTGTTAAATATTGTGGTATACCATGCGGTACAAATGTTTTCACATTTTGTTATTTTACACCGCAGTATACCACGGTATTTTGGGGTATTTCGCATACCATTTATTTTTTATATGCATTTGTCAAAAAACCGAGGTATCCTGCGTAGTACATACCGCGGTATTTTATTTTTTGTGGCTATTTTTTAATTTTACATCAAAATATCATAAGTATATAAAATATTAAAATATAAATAATACATATATCATAAAATAAACATATACTTTTATTTTTTTTGTTACATTTTTTAGTTAATATAAAAATTTAATATATGGTAGCAACTTAAAGGTTCCAACATAAGTTCAATTGATGATAGTGGCTCCATGGTATATGGATTATATGAACATCCACAACAAATGCCATATTTTTTTACCGAATTTTCATCATCTTCGACTCCAATCTTTTTCAATAATCTATTCAATAACAATCATCATATTTTTCAGTCACAATATGATGTAAACAATATCTCTCAATTGAATTTTTTGTGTATGCTACCCAAACTGAATATTATTTTTATTTGAAAAATTTCTTAACTCAAAATCAAAATTCCATGACATGGGATGAATATGTTGCTTTTGCAGTACAAGCTAAGAAAAAAGCGTTATACTTTGAGCTATGTAGAAACTTAATGTAGTATTAGAAAATGTATTGTTGTTATTAAATTATTATTTTTTTATTTTATATTAATATATTAGTTTTTTTAGTATTATTTATTTTTCTCTATATATAACATTTTTATGTTTTTTTGTATTAAAAAAATATCTTCTATCATATATATTTTATTTATATTTGACAAATTATGATAAGAAAAATTAGAATACATATAAAATGTATAAAAATAAATTATTAAACAAATTATGTTATCGTAAAATAATATTCTAATATTTATTATTTTACAAAAACGGTAACAATATGGGGCATAGTATACCTTAAAAATTTAGGATATGATATACCTACCAATATTTAATACATTAGCAGAAATCCATGAAGCAAAGCTTTAATCACAAATCCTCCCTTGGATGCGAACAAAAATGGTAGCCTAGATTTTCCTATCCAATCATGACCCAGAAGCAAAGCTGGTGCATGAATTCTCAGCATCACAAAATGGAAAAACATCACCAAATCGGCTTCAACCTACCTTATAGTTTGCATGTACTTAACTAATAGGCGCATTATTTACTGCCTCCATCCTTGCTCTCTGCCTCTTTCTGACCAATACACAACGACCAAAACAACCCAAGCATTAAAACATAAAATAGACTAGGGAATGAGTGCCTGATAAACAACCAACAACAACATAACTAATGCATAACTTTTTATTTTCCTCTCTCTCTCTTTCACGTTTTCCTTATTGCATCACACATTCCTTGCACCGGACGTTTTAAACCTTCCTTGTAAGTCAAGTATTATATACATGCGTTTTCAAAATATTTAGAATCATATTTGGATTGGGGGAAGAAATGAGGGAAAAGAAAATTAGTACCCGTCCGATATCGTTTTGCACTATTTTTTTTGGATGCCCCAAAATTTTTACACAATTTTCTTGTTTGTTAAGTTTATTAAGCAAAATTATTGTCATATCCCTTATTCCGTTCTCACTTTTGAAAAGGATATCGATCATTTTTCACTCATCTCAGATGGCAGCATGGTGAGGAGCCTCTAGATGTATTGAATGACCTATTGGCATTGTGGGTAGCACGTAGCCAGTGTGAATAGCGATGCCGGCAACTAATTTGTCCAATTGGTGGCATAGGAAAGCTATATTGAAGGTTTGGGTCAAAAAGGGTTAGGAGACCTAGATCTCCTCTTCTTTAATTCAAACACCAAAGAGGGAAGCCCGATGATTAATTGCCCGAACTTAGTGGTAGAAGCATCTGCCTGAGCTTAGTGGTAGAAGGCATCAGCGGTCCCTAGGTAGTGTGGCTAGGCTTTAGCAATCTAGAGCCTATGGTATTGAGATTGGAAAGTTGTAGGCTCACGGGTTTTAGGCTTCCTTCCCTATTTCTTCTTCAATTCAATGTCGTTGGTGACTAGAGATGCCAGGAATGGCGACATGGGATACTAGCGGCAGGATGGGGATATGTGATGAAGACAAATCAACACCAAGACATGGCAGATGTGGAGGCCATGAAGGGCAAAGAATATGGGTTAATTAGAAATAATAATTATATTTTTAATTTTTCTTTTTTCCATGCAAAGTCTTAAAGTAAATAAAGTGGAATGGAAGGGATATGATTCCCCTTATTTAGATATGAAGAAATAAAAGGAGAATGATAGTTATTAATCTCCCCCATTTCCTTTCTTTATATGTTATTTTCACCTCTTCAAATTAAAGGAAAATAACTCATATTTTTTGTGCTCTTCCTTCCCCTCCCATTCCCTTCTTTTATTAATTGAATATAAAAGAGTTAAGGAGAAAATATATAAATGTTACAGGGAAAGTTTATTAAAAACTGTTTGTTTTCAAACTTACTTCTTAAACTTACCAACACTGCATATATTTTGATTTCAATTGAGTCAGTTACTCTTCAAGTACATCAGAAATATTTCTTCAGTCCCACCCAAACAACACTAGTATTTCCCTCTTTAGCCGTTTTAAGAATTAAAGGAAAAACAAAAAAGAAAAGCATAAGAGGCAAGCTACAGATTATACTGTATAAGGTAAAAAATCATTCTCTCACACGCCACCTCATCTTTATTAAAAATAATCAAGTTAACCATATTTACTAAAAATATGGTATATATAATTACATTAGTTATTTTATTATGCACCTATATCTAATTAGACACACTAACTTAACTCTTAATCTTCTATATATAAGACATAACTTATAAATAAATAAATAAAAATACCCTTAGTTAAAATATTATTCTCTACAAAAACTCTAACTTGCCATTGTTGTCTCCTCTGGTGCCAGTGTCGCCACTATCATTGTACTCTCTCTAAATCGTCGCCCAATGTGAGAATATACGTTGTTGTACAAGTGTTTAAAGTAATGAGCAAATGTATCCAAAAAAATATGTAAAAATATCTAATGCAATATTTTAAAGTGTCTAAAGTAATCTACAAATAATTTTATTAGTATCAGAAAATAAGAAAAATGTTTGAAACAATGAAAAGCGTCTGAATGGATACTGAATAATGTCTAAAGAAATATTTAGAAGTGTTTGAACCAATACGTTAAAAATTTACTCTCTTTAAAAAATAACTATTTGAAACAAAAAAAAATGTGTTTGAATGAATGTTTAAAAGTGTCTAAATAAAAATTAAAAAATGTTTACAGCAATATACAAACAATTTATTTGTGTGATAAAAAAAATGTATACGAAATAATAAATAATATGTCTAAATAACCATTTAAGAAAATTACAAAATGCTTGGGGCAATATGTAAATAATTACAAAATGCCTCAATATCCCCCCTTGCCATCACTGCCTGAAGCAATTCGCCATTGCCACATCCTCACTACTTCTCCTCCTCTTTTACACCGCCTCGCCTTTGCCCTCTATGCCTGTTTGCCTCGCCGCTTCGCCTCCTCGAACTCGCTTCGTCGCCTTACCTCCACCCTTGCCTCGAACTCGCCTCATCGCCTCACATTGGACTCGCCTCGCCGTTTTGCCTCTTTGGATCGCTGATTCGCCTCCTCATATCTGAAGCCAAGATTCAATCAGATATCTGAAAGCTTTGTCCGCCGCCACCTTGTTCTCTGTTTATCCGATCATCTTCTATAGCGTTCTAGTCTCATCTTATACCATCGTCTCCCGTCACTCATCATCACCGACCATTGCCTAGCCAGGGATCGCCTAGCATGGGACTCGCCTCATCACCCTACCTCCATACCGCATCATCGCCATCATTGCCGTGCCCTTACCGTTGCTAAGTGAAGCGTTTGGCTACAACATCGCACCTTCGTTGCCGATTGTGTTGCCGTTGCTGCTGCATCGTGACGTCACTTCGTATCACGCCGTCACTGCTGCATCATGCCACTGTTGCTATTCGTTTCTCACGATTTCTCGCGTTCCTCAACCTGGCCGTTCGTGGTTCCTCAGTGTACTCCGCCTTCGTTGCTTGGTCACATCGGCCATTTGTTTCTTACCATTCCTCAGCGGAGTCGCTCAGGCTCCTCGACTTCTTTGCACGCTAGATTTCAAGTTAGATCTGATAGGTTGATCATCAGAATTGGGAGATAGGGTTTTGGGAGGGATAAATTTAAGGATAAAATCGTACGATAACAAGTATGCTTAATTAGACATATATTTATGTTATCCATGTTATAATTACGTATACGTGCACGAGTTTTAAGCACGTAGTAATTGCACCAACGTGAGTGTGGTTTTATTCCCATGTTTGGCGCCCGCGCAGCGCAGAGGTCTTTACGTTACCCAGCAACCCAATACCAATTCGTTTCACCGGTTTCTTTTTGTCCCTAGAAATAGAATTTCTTTTATTATTAACGCTTTGGAATTGGTAGCTCACTCTTTTCATTTCTTATTTTCTCCAAGGAAATGTTTTCAACAGTCTCTCTTTGCTCCGGAATTTTGAGATTTCTCATTCATCAATCCCCCGACTCTCTCCGGCTCGTTTCCTTCCCACCCTCAGCAGAGCAGATCTAGGGTTCTCTTCTTTCCTGCTCTCTCTACTTCATCTATACTCTCGCTTTCTTTTCTTTTCTTCTGAATCTGACGCTCTTCCCCTTTCAGCTGCTCGGAGCAGGTGCTCCCCTTCGTCGCCGGCGTATGTCGTGCGCCCTCGATCCCTTACCCTGCATTTCTGCCTGATTCGCGACTCCCTGCCCTAGATCGAGATCGCTGATAGTATTTCTTGAAGATGACTGAGACCCAGAAGTTCCAGCTGGGGACCATTGGTGCTTTGAGCCTCTCCGTCGTCTCCTCCGTCTCCATTGTTATCTGCAACAAGGCCTTGATTAGCACTCTCGGTTTCACTTTCGGTCAGTAACACTTCTCGCCGCCCTTCGCTTTTTCCCATTACTATTGCTTCTTGTGCCACTCCTGTTGCGGATTAGCTTCCTGCTTAGATCTCTTTCTCAACTCTGATTCAGATTCTGCACCTAACATCTGCTTGTACTCCAATCCCATTTTCTCTCTGCTTACCTAGCTTGGTTTTGCGTACTGCAAGTGCCTCATAGTTTGTATTTCATAATCTTCTGCGTCCGTGCTTTTCGCTTCTCATGTTACATCAATCTCTAGTGTTTACACCAACTCTTATGCCAATCATCAAATCTTGTGCCAAACATGACTCCAGAGTACTGTGGTTTATCATCATTGGAAAAATCAGATGAGCATAGTTCTACCACTTGAGGTTGATCACTGTAAGATTTCACAATTAATCAAGTTTTTGTAAACGTAGCTCAGTTTCATGAGCTCTTTGTTTGGAAGGATAATAGCGGAATTCAAACCCCTAAAACAAGTGAAATCGTGATGAGTTAGGGCTGCTGTTGATGCTGTTCTGGCAATGCTTGAGATGGTGCTTACGCTGTGCCAAAACTGTCTCAAGATCGAATAGCCTCCACGGGATATTCCTTATACTGGGTTTATGAGTTATCTATTGACGTCACATGGCAGACTGATCAATGCATATTTCACGATTTTGTTTTATTTTTTAGTTCTGTAATTGGCCCGCTAATTTTAAGATTTAGCATGATTTAAGTCAGAATTTTCTGTTAGATGTCTTGTTCTTCCTGTTTCTTTTTCCATTAGGGCATACCACCTTTGCTGCTATCACAGAGCAAGGATTCCCAGTGCATTATTTCTTTCTGTAACCTCTGCATTTCTCATATACCTCATTGCTTGCACTAACCAGAGTTTTTTACTGCTCAGCAACAACTTTGACAAGCTGGCATCTTCTGGTTACATTTTGTTCTCTGCATGTGGCACTATGGATGAAATTGTTCGAACACAAGCCTTTTGATCCTAGAGCTGTCATGGGATTTGGCATATTAAATGGCATATCCATCGGACTTTTGAATCTTAGCTTGGGTTTTAATTCTGTTGGCTTTTATCAGGTATAAATGCCTTATTGATTCCTTTTTTATTTTTTCCCCGTAAAAAACCTCTTATGACTCTTCTGGGTAGAAATCTGAAATGTATCTTAATATTTGTTTTTTGGCTCTTTGGTGTTAATTGTACTCTTTTAGTGGGTTGCAACGTAAACATTTATTTTGTCGATGCTGTAGTGAAGTCCATTTGGTGTGGGGTTTGGGGTTTTATGCTATTACAACAAATCATCCATCGTAGAAGTTTTATTTGTTTGCTTTTCATTTTAGATGACAAAATTGGCAATTATCCCGTGCACGGTTCTGCTGGAGACGCTTTTCTTCAGGAAAAAGTTCAGGTCAGTCCTGAGTTTGCTTGTTGGTTTGTTAAGAAAGTTTGTTATTGTTCAGCTTTGGCCTGATGTTCACCTCAATGAAAGTAATGATTTGAAATTTAATAGATGGAGACTTTTCTTAAATGTTTATTTTGCAAGTGCATGTTATTCATGATTCTGGTCTTGCCTAGGCATGTTTTGTCACGTTCTGAATTGTGGCAAATGGTTTTAAGGGGTTTACGCCTTTTTTTTTTTTTTTTTATGACATGGAAGAATAGATTGTGCTTAATTGTTTGCTATTAACCTACTTATGCACTCAATATGACCTGTTTTTTCATTATAATAATGTCCCCTAAGCTAAAAATCTTATGTTTAATTTGGTATTAACTTGCTGAATTTCAAAATGATAAATCTATTACACATTCTTTTTGGTCCATTATCATTTACTTATAATCATTTCTGGTTTTATTAGTCAGCATAATTTATTGGTGAGTTCTGTCCATTATCATTTACCTATAATCATTTCTTTCTTTTCTTTTTGCAGTCGTAAAATTCAGTTTGCTCTTGCCATTCTTCTTGTGGGTGTTGGAATTGCAACTGTAACAGATCTTCAGCTGAATTTCCTGGGTTCTATCCTTTCTTTGTTGGCTGTTATTACAACCTGCATTGCCCAAATTGTATCCTGTTTAGCCTCACATTTCCGTTTCATTTCTTTTAATATTAATGAACAAAAATAAAATATTTTAATTGCATGTTTCAGTGGTCTTTGTTCCATGGGTTTGAATGCACATTGGTTGCTTGTTTCGCTTGTTAAAATCTTGACCGTACCCTACTAGATGACAAACACGATCCAAAAGAGGTTTAAAGTTTCGTCCACCCAACTCCTCTACCAGTCTTGTCCATACCAGGCGATCACCTTGTTTGTCATTGGACCATTTCTAGATGGACTTCTGACCAACAAAAATGTCTTTGCTTTTAAGTACACCCCCCAAGTTCTGGTAGGAGTTCACAATCAACGAATTTTTTTGAGCTTTTTCGTTGATCCAATGTCTGTTCAACTAACTGTCTGTGCATCATCTTCTTTGCAGTTCTTCATTGTTCTTTCCTGCCTGATATCAGTATCTGTTAACTTCAGCACATTTCTAGTAATCGGGAAAACATCTCCAGTCACATACCAGGTCCTAGGGCATCTGAAAACATGCCTAGTTTTGGCGTTTGGATATGTTCTGCTCAGTGATCCATTTAGCTGGCGCAATATTCTGGGGATTCTGATTGCTGTGATCGGCATGGTTCTGTATTCATATTATTGCACGGCAGAAAGCCAGCAGCAGAAGGCTAGTGAGGCTGCAGCACAACTGCCACAGGTACCTTGGAACATGGGTGTGGTTTTAGATTTAGTCACTCAATCTGCTTCTCTGCTCTGCTGATTGACTAATAACATCAAAGGCCCAATTGATGAACCTTTCTGGTCTTGGTGTTGTTGCTCTTGTTGTAGGTGAAAGAAAATGAAGCTGATCCTCTTCTTAGCGCAGAAAATGGAGCAGGGATGTTGGCAGATGGCGTTGTTCAGAAAGCGCCTGTCTGGACCTCAAGCAAGGACCTGCATGCTTAAAACAGCTCCAATCCAATCTGGCGCAATTGTTTGGGTAGAGTAGGAGTAGAGGTCAAAGTGTTCAAGTGATGAAGGCGTTCCTGGATAAGGTTGCTGTGCTGTGGCAATGCCTGATTCTAAACTCCATAAAAAGATTTTTAGTTTGAAGGATGCATGGAGCGAAGTGCCCTGTTATATAGCAGTTTTGTCAATTAGTTCTTATGAGGCGTGGTTATTAAATGATGCATAGCAGAATTTGAAATCTGATATATGTACACACTCGTTGGCACAGTCGTGGAAGTTAGTCATTATACATGGCATGGTTTAGAATTAATCAACATCTCTCAGTTGTCATTTCCTATTCCTGGTCCAACCTCCAGTGTTCGCTGACTGACTGTATGTTAATGGACTTGCAGCAACTGAGTTGCAAGGTTCAAATGTTTCATGTTATAGGGCCGGATAATAGGTATATTTCTCCGAAACCCTTTACTGGTGGACAGCATAATTACAATAATAAGGATTGCCCTACAGCCATTTTTAGCACTCGAACTCGGGTGATTTGGACATTTAACCCTTTCAACTTCAACCATTGTTTTCTAAACAGTCATGTTCCCGTTAGTAGCTAGAGCTGTGAGGGATGTTTCAGTCACTCGAACCACGGTCCGCGTCTGATGAACCAGTTGATCTTCCACTCCCTCGGACACAGAAAACCCTTCATCTTGCCGCTCCAGGCCGCTGCTAACGCTGATATGGGCGAACTGCTCTTCAATTCCACTCACCTTCTAACAGCTTTTCAGCTTGCTCCAGAAGAGCTCCTGCCATCACAACAACAGTAGTCGTGCCATCACCGATTTCATAATCCTAACTCTAAGACAGCTCAACTATCAGCTTGGCAATTCGATTCTCCACGTCCATCTCCTCCAAGATTGTTGCACCATCACTCGTGATGGTGACATCGCCTTTGGGTTTTGGAGCATCTTGTCCATACCCTTGGGTCCGAAGAATTCGACCACTGCCTTGATAGCAGAAATGTTGGCTCTCTGAGTCTTGAGCCCCGGCAGCCGCTGTTTCTGCTCCTGCTCCTCGAGTATTATAAAAGGCCGCCCAAACTCGTCGAAAGCTAGCGTAATTTCTGTTCTGCTCAATGCTCAGTTGTAGACGGTGGTTTGAGCGACTGAAGAAGACTAATTGGAGGTAAGTTGGTTAGCGAGAGACAGGAGGAAGTGGAGCCGGAGGAAGTGGAGCCGGAGGAAGAAGTTGTCCTCGCAGGGGGGGAATCGGGCACTGAGTGAACATCTTGCTGCTTCGAACTCTTCTGATCGAGACCCAATAGGGAATTGACGGCAGCGGAATCAGAGACGCTCGGTTCAAGGCGTTGAGGAACCAATCCTTCGACTTGGAGGAGGCGTCTACGGTGAGGGAGGAGATGATAGGGAAGAGGTATACTGGAATAAGCAAATACCCCCGGCACAGTCGTACCCGTCAATCATGTTATCGAGGTCTTCATCGGTGGAGAGGGAGATAAGCGAGTTTAGGTCTTCGGACGGGAGCTGGTACTTGAGGGTGAAGGACAGACCGTGGAGGAGAAAGAGTGAGAGTCGCTGCTGGAGGGAGAAGAGAGAGGTGTTCTGGTCAACGACCCACCATGCGGATTCAATCAGGCCGCCGTAGCGGCACATCAGGCGCAACTTCAGACAATAACGGAAGCAAGCGTCGTTTAGAAAACAATGGTCGCGTGATGAGCATTAGGGCCAGCAGTAAGTTCAGGGGCGAGTTGACTGAGTCGAACTTGAGGGAGTTTGTTGCCTGTGTTGATCGAGTTCAAGGGTTAAAACTGGCCTTAGGCCATAAGGGTTCCTGACTTTACATCATAAGAAGGGCGTGAAGGGGCCTAAACTCTTACAATTTAGACAATTAGCCCCTGAAGATCAACTTGATTCAACTCACCTCTTTAAGTTAAAGAAAAATCGTACTCGTTGGTCCTTTTCGCCCTGTGCTCATCATGTGACTCTGTTTTCCTTAGTGCCACTTGCTTGCCGTTAGACCTGGAAAAACATCTAACTCAAGAGAGTTCTGATCGCTTAGCAACACTTCATTTGAAGGTCCTGTCCATCACTCTCTTTTCCTTGTTCATTCTTTGACCATTTCTTTATGATTTGTCGATTCTTGAGCTTCAAGTTTGGCTTCGGCTATTTAGATACATGGATGGCTTCGATGTTTCCACAAGATCTCTGTGAGTATCGGCCAATGTTCTCTTGTTTTTATCAATCAGTAGTCGGATTCCGGTTCTTCTTTGGTTTTTCCATTAGATTTCTCGGTTGTTGCAATTTGATTTGGCTTTACATGTTTGTGTCATGAGTTGCTTAGGCTATTTATTGATGAACCCCTATAGGTTCCATTGGTTTGTTAAGATCCCATCAATTGTTACTCATTTATGGGATAATTACAATTTGCTTTCTGAAATTTAGGTAAAATTATACTTTACTTATTTCTCTTTCAGAAATATACATTTTACCCAATATCTTTTTAATACAATCCGACAGCAAATTTTAAAATCTTAATTTAGATATTACGGTAATCATTTTCCAATAATTTCAATTTGTATAGTTTTTTTTTAGTTAATAGATGTTTTAAATTATTAGTTTTTTATTTTTTACATTTCTTTCAGTTTTTAGGACAGTATCTTTTAAATGTCAATTAATTATAAAAACATACTATACATATTGAAATTATTTGAATATAACAATTGTACAGTCTAAATTAAGATTTCAGAAGTTGCTTTTAGATTGTATTAAAAAGGCAGGGGTAAAGTGTATACTATTTTTTAAATAGTATGAGGCAAAGTATAATTTCACCTAAATCTCAGTGAATAAATTGTAATTAACCCCTTATTGTATATTCATTCTTGGGAATTTTTTTTATTTACCAATTGTTATGATTTGATTTTGGCTTCACATCTTTTTTTTTTATGTGAACAAGCTATGTTTCATTATGTCTGATTGGAAATGCGAGATAGGTGCACAACTCTGTTTCTACGCCTTGTAAATCTAAGTTTGTGCAAGATTGTAGATAAGATTGTACAAGATTGTACATAAGAATAGAGTTATTAGATACATAATCAAGTAAAATGCATTTATGGTCCATATTCTTTAATTTTCAAATGATGCTTTCACCCACGGCCAAAAACATTTTAGGATATATTACAGTTATCCCCTGAACTTAGATTAATATGACAATTACTTCTCAAAGGTTTGAAAGTCTATACTTTTTCCTATGTATATATGTATATATGCATGTATATATGTATGTACACACATATTCCGACATCAACTTTGAAACTAAAATTTAAACTATTTAATAATTGAGTTCGAGTAATTTTAAGTTGTTTAAAAGATACATTTTTATATTTATAGAGAAAAAAAAATAATTTAAAATATCCATCAAGTATAAAAGATTAGGGACAAATTAAAATTATTAATTGACAATTAACAGATAATTTAAATTAAAATTTTAGAAGCTGATATATAATAGTGTAAGTAAGAAGGGAAGATGTAAAGAAAATGTGATTTTCAAATCTCATTTTTGAGGTTGAAAAATTGATTCACAAGTTTGGGAGGAGAGAAAGAGAGACGTGAGGTACAAGAACAACTACAGGGATAGAGATTTTTAAAAAAGAAAAAAAGAAAAAGAAAAGGTAGACTAGTAGAAGACTAGACATTGTATTGTATAGGAATAGATAGGATTCTGAAAACGTAAACGTCATGGGACAGCATGATGATTTGAAATTCTGAGAGATGCTCTATTCCACTGCGCAGCCGCTCATCAACACTCATTTGTATTGGTCATGGGTCCCACCCCCGCCACCTTCTCTCTCTAACAAGTCTCTGCTATACCTACAGCTTCAGCAAGAGATGAGTTTTTGAGTTTGCGTCCACTTCTCTCTCTTCTTTTAGGCCTAAGCCTAACTATCCTACTACCATGGATCCATTCTAGAGTTTAGAGTGAGAAAGTTTCAGACTAGAACCCCCTCCTCTGCCTCTGCCTCTGCCACCACATGGACCGGATATGATCAATCTTAGTAAGTAGGGTATTTATTACTACTTGTGTTGGTCAGATGATTCCTAGCAAGCATCAAACCATCCAATCCCCGATTCTTAATGTCTTACGCTTTCCCTTGACCTTGTCTGTCTAATTTCATTATTACTACTAGTGTCAGAGCACCACAAGAAAAGAAAAGGAATAGGATTTGGGTTGCTTGTTCAATTCTGGCACCTGCCCTGTTGTTGCTGCTGCTGCTGAGCCGGGGCAGCCAAGCAAGCCTCCGTCCACCTATAGGCACGCCTCCTCTAATCTAGTAATTAGTTTATATGTTACGTTATGCCCCCACAACAACACCATGAACATGAGCATGAGCATGAGCAGAAACCTTGCAGCCTCCGCCCTCCCGCTCCCGCATGGATACGCCGAGACCGACCCTTCCTCCCGCTATGGTCGGGTATGTATTTCTTCCTCTTTCCTCAGCTTTGCTTTTCCATTACGCATTTCTTTTCCTTTATTATACATTCATTCACCTGGATCCTTCATCTTATATGGAGTAGTATTTAATTAGTTTCTGCTTCATCAGCTTGTTTTTAGCTAGTCCTCCTCCTCCTCCTACCAACCTGTACACCGCATATATGTGAATCGCCACATGCTTCATCTTCTCATCTCTTCTTTCTCGATCCTCAACTTCATTTTTCTGATCGATCAGTCCATCCCTTCCTATCAAAATTCTTTCAGAAACCCAAAGTCCAAGTCCTGCCCTTGTTATGTGGATACTGAATTTTATACTACTAAACTAATCACTTCCACACTTTAAAGTTACTTACTTGTTCCTTAATTTCTACCTAGTGTCATACACCGATGGAGTCGTTAACTGGTTTCGATAGCGCGCACACACACATATATATTTGGCCCTCACCTATGGCCATCCACTTTTTTTTTTTTAGCCTTCCTTGATTGTATTGACTTTTTCTATGACAGTGATTGGTTGGTCTAACATAAGAAAACTTGCGAATGAAATGCTTTGCTTACACAGGCATGTGCTTTCTGTTTGAGTGTTGATTAGTCAAGTATTAATATACTTCTCAGCTATTAGTTGAAGTGGCCTTAATTTAATTAGCATAAAGGTGTATTAAATAAATGATGAATTATTACCTTAAGGCCTCAAAGTAGGGAAGACCTGCACTGCCCCAGCTTTTTTATTGTTTAAGGTAATGGCTTTTCTCGAACCTTTTTCCTTTAAGTAAACCAATCCCGATCATACTGCAACTTAGTGCTATGTTCTGTATGGCCACAAAACCACACTTTTCCCACATAATGTACTATTTCATGCTTGTCAAGCACCTTACCTCAAACAACATTTATCCACACATCCATCTTCTGATTTTCTTTGTCCTTTCTTGTTTCTTACCTACTAAACATAACGAACAAATATTAAGTGACTGGGACGTATATTAATGCAAGGTAGGTTTTTGGACTGTTTATCTGTAACTACCTTAAATGCACTGTGCTGCAAATGGGATACTCAGGCGCGTCAGATGCTTTTTTCGTGTGCACGATACAATCACTGACTTCTTGAACTAATCCTGTTTCCTGTGTTAGTTTGAAGAAGTGCTTGGGAAAGGTGCTATGAAAACAGTGTACAAGGCAATAGATGAGGTCCTTGGGATAGAGGTGGCTTGGAACCAAGTTAACCTGAACCAGGCCCTACGTTCACCTGATGATTTGCAGAGGTTGTACTCAGAAGTTCACCTCCTTAGCACCCTCAACCATGACTCCGTTATCAAATTCTACACCTCCTGGATTGATATTGAGCAAAGGAACTTCAATTTCATTACTGAAATGTTTAGTTCAGGAACTCTGAGAGAGTAAGTCTGTTTCTACTTGGACGCTATCCCTCTATAAAAA